>CAJNYU010002662.1:79795-229420 GCA_905331475.1 Rotaria socialis | reverse complement strand
AGACTAGCTTATAGAAAAAAAATCAGAAGGTTTGGACAAACCCTCTTCGAAATATAGATGCCTCAAGTATACAGCTTCTATAGAAAATTGTCTATATTTTGAGAGATTCATATCTCGAAGAGGGTTTGTCCAAACCTTCTGATGTTTTTTTCGGTAAGTTAGCCTCATTGAAAACTTCATGCATACAAAGTTTCAGGTTCAAATTCGAGAATATGATATTGCTGAGAAAGCCGGTCCTGTAGAGAAAATTCACTGAAAAATCGAATATCTCCATAAGGGTACACCAACAGTCGCTAATATTTTAACCATGTTAGTTTCATGATGAGAGCTTTCATTTGACATAAAAAAGACTTCAACGTTTTTGCTTACCACCTGAAACACATCCATTGTAAGAAGAAAACATTTTAATGGAAGTACGGTCTAAATCAATAAAACCATTCCTATCAGCAATTCGAAACGATTTACATTTCATAAGCTTATCCTATTGGTTATAGCTTCTAGTTTTATTTTGCCACAGTTTAATGTAGTGTTACTGATTGCATAGAAATTGAAAGTTATATTTTTAATGGAGAACAGAAGTCATTTATACTGAAAAGGTGAAACGAAAACGAAATATAAAATGTGGAAAAGTAACTAACTCATGTATTCGGTGAAACTGTTCCTGAAGGAACATACGCATGTCCGACATATTATGATGATAATAATATGAACCATGAAACAATATAATTAATGCAATGCTTCCGTCTAATTCGACTTCCCTCGCCAAGATAGGTTATCAATAGAACACACATCAATTGTCAAATCTTATAGTAAGCTCACAGTAGAGATTCGTACAACAAAGCAGCAACAAAAAATAGCCAGATTCTTCTATGGCGACGAGTAATTTCAAGAGCAATGAAAGAAATTTACTGAAATGAAAAAAGGAACTAATTAGATAGATTGGCAATGAGCAATGACATCGCAATATTTTCTCTCTTGTAGTAGGCCATGACTGAATTAGCTAAAACAAAACTTTTTCCCTTCTTTTTTGCAGAAGACTAGATTCTCTACTGTCTATTATGATTTTTTAAATTCCTCGTGAAGAAAAAACACGATAGACACCGAGACTTGCTAACTGATTTACGTCGGAGTTAAATATGAACTTCTTCGTGACATTTTTATCTTCAACTTTTTTAAGCATCACTTTAACAATTACATGTAGTACACAGTAGTTATGATTCAATGTCTTAACTGATCTTTATTGTTTTTATAATGTTATTGCACAAAAAAAAAATAAATTAGGTGGCAAGTTGTTAGACATAGAATGACGAAAGAGAATAAAATACTTTAAAACGGAGACCAGATTAAATTTTTAGTGAATATTTTTCACTTATGAGTGTTAATTTTTGGAATGCAAGATCATAAAAATAGAGTGGTATTCATTTTGAGATTCATTTCGATTTGTTTTTGATTTGTCAATCATTCATACTATAAAACGAAAAGGGAAGAAAGCGTTTACACATGTATAATTTAGATTAGAAAATTCACACTTAGTCCATAAATTTTCTGAGCATTCTTCGAAGATTATCTTCTTCAGATGAAACTGTTTGAAGAGTAAAATCATATCGATGTGCATCAGTTTGATATTCTTTGTTATGAACAGTTATATGTCGGGTTTGACTTTCGTAACCTGGTTTTTTCACTTGGATTGCATACGTACCATCCACAAGTAAACGATAATAATCACCATTAGAATCTTTAAAAAATATACTAAAAACAATAAAATTTAAAATTTCATAAAACATACTTGATGTTACATCATGATCAATATATTCCCAATTATTGTTAATTAATTGATAAACTTTAATACTTGCATTAAAGATTGGTTCACCTTCTTCATCATCGATCAATCCTTTGATACCCAAATGAGTCTAAAAGATAAGAAAGAAAGTTTCACCAAGTAAATTCCAGAGTTCTAATATTAACCTGCCACATAAAATTGATAAGTGCTCTTTTATTTTCATTCCAAAGATTTGCCAAGTTTTTACCGGGTGGAAATTTTTGACAACCAAGTTCTAATGTCAATTCAAACGAATTACTAGCTAAGTAATTAAAATCTTGCATTCCACCACATACTGGATACCTAAAATGAATAATACTTGGTAAATAAGTAAAAAAATTAAGTTCAATTATATACCAAGCTGCACCATTAGTAATTCCATCTGGAAAGACATCAGTACCACATGGCTTTTTTGGTGATTCCATATTTGTATTGGCATGAGAATAAGATTCAGCTAGTTGCCTAAAATATTCAAATGATTAGAACGATACAATTTATGACGATAAAAGTTTTTACTGAAATAATGTATCATCAGGTGATGGTGAATACATTCGAAGATGATTTGCTGAATCGTCATATGGATAATTAGCAACAAGATCGCCATTGTGTAAATTAGCTGATAATACAAATGGATTTTGCATAATCCAAAATGCAACTGTTAATGTTTCAACTTGATACTAAAATAATATCAAATATAAAAGAGTTCGTTGACGTATTTCTATTTTCAATTTAGTTTTATTACTGTTTGATCGTGACAATCTTTTCCTTCTGTTAATGCAACAAATGTTTCCAAATCAAGATGATTATTTCGATGATTTGCACGTTGATTATATTTATATATAAACTCATCTAGATTTGGAAAATTTCGGTTTAAATCAACTCCATTTGCGTTTGTACGACCAACTGTCCAATCAGTGGCACCTTGTTCCTGTACAAAGAAAAATATATTATTATTATTATTATTATTATTCAACAGTGGAACAAAATAATTAATCGAACTTTTAACATTGTTTCAAGATCTTTATATTGATCAGGTTTTGTTGTATTCCATGCATATTGTGCAGCAATCTCCCAACCATCTATAAAAATTTGATTTCATATAAAAGTATATTTAATGGCAATTTACCTGGATTCATGGATGGCATAAGATGAATACGTGTATTATCGACTAACTTTTGAATTGCTTGATTTCCATTTTTATATTCTTCACATAAATATTCGGCTAATTGTAATAATAATTCTCGACCCACAATTTCATTTCCATGCATATTACCAACATATTTAAATTCAGGTTCAAGCGACTCATGATGTTTTGGGTTGTCCGAAAAAACAATAACGCGTAATGGACGTTTCTCGACTGATTTTAATGGTAAATCATAAATATATGTTATTTCAGGACATTTAGCATGAACACGATCGAGTACATCGAACATTTGCTCTGTATTATGATGATTTTCATATTCTTTTTGACCGTTACTAAGTAAGATAAGGGATGACAGAAGGACAATATTGAAAAGATAAAGCGACATCGAACCCATCGCTATCTACAACAAAAAAAAAGAAACTAGAAATGTTTGGCGAAAGAAAACAACAACTGAAACAGCCAACAGCAATATGAAACGAGAAAAAGAAAAATATTCTTTTTTTCCTCTTTTCTGGGAACTGTTATTCTTCATAGCTTGTTCATGTTCGTCGTTTATTCCTTCTTGATGTGTCGTGCTGTAAGCATCCTACACAAGTCTTGACGTCATTGATAAGAACTAGGAGAAAGCAAAAAAGCGTAGAAAAAAAAGAGAAATTCTATGATTCTCTTTTTTCCTGTCCTGCCTAGCATTTAATTCCTTTCATAGATTGAACAAGAAAAAAAGAATATAACTTGAAATCATTAAAAATAAACACTATGATAGCTAGATATGCTGCGAGTTAGTCATTTAATCGCTCATGTGTTTCATAGAAAACGAAAACACAGTAAAACAAAGAGTGTTTCTAGAATCAAAACTATTCAGTATGATTTATGCGAATGTTCAAATATGTAATGGTCAGTTACTAAAATATATTTTAAAAAAGATAAAATGTTGAAGAATTTTCTAATGATTAATCAATGTAAACATCTAATTAGATATAAAGACTAAGCTATTGCTGTCATGGTAATTTTTGTTTCTATAAATGAGTATTCAATTTAATTCATCCTTTTATATTAATGACATCATCTACTTCTTGTAAATCTTGTCGTCGTCCTAATTGTCGCCAGTCAGGATGTACTTGCACTCAAACTCTACTTACTCGTTCATTAAATCGTGATTTACTTTCATTGAAATCTAAATCGTATTTTTCTGATTTTACAATTCAAGTTGGCGAATGTATTTATCCTGTTCATCGATGTATACTTGCTGCTCGATCTGATGTTTTTCTTACTATGTTTCAACAAAGAGATACAACTGAAATGGCTACATCTATTCTTATGTTAAACAATTATAATTCATCATCTATTGATTTATTTCTTCAATACTGTTATTCAGATATATGTGTATTTACCGATGAAACAAGAGCAGAAGACGTACTTGAATTAGCTGATAAATATAATATTGAAAGTTTAAAAAACTTAGCTGAAGATTACTTTACTTTGAATAAAAATAATTGTCTTCGATTATTAATGCTTGCCGATCGACATAGAGCGACACGATTGAAAGACTTAACACTTAAATTTATCAATAATAATTTAGGACAAATCTTTTCTGAAACAGGTACAGCTGATTGGAGAACATTTCGTCAAACATATCCATATCTAGTTGCTGATCTTTATGAAAAAGCAGTCAATTTAAGTTCCACGTTATCTGGGAAAGGATGATTAACATGATGAGAGAGTTGTCAATAAATAACTAACACACCAGTTATACGCCTACACTGAATTTATTTGGTTGAATAAAGACCAATCAATGAAAAATGAAAAAAAAGGAACACTTGTCGTCATATGCAAAGATGTGTTTTCAAAAGAAAATTTTCTCTAATACCAACAATCGATTCTTTTATGACAATATATATTTGTTAATGAAAAATTCAAGTATATTTTCTTATTGTTAACAACTATTTTCAAATGTAAAATAGAAACTTTATCGTTTCTCAAGATTTTTATATCAAACCTAATAAAAATTTGGCATAGACAATTGCTAGGGATATGTTCAATGTATGATTTTGTTCGAGAGACAGAATCAAATTATTATTTGTGATAGAAAAATAGATTGAATGAACTATGTTAATTAATTTTGTCATTGAAAAACGAGAGCTCTTTTTTCTTTGATTTGAATTCCATATACACGTAGGTATTTGGTAGTCGTAGGTAAAACAAACTATCAAAATCATTGCTTATTAATTTATGATCAATATTAATTTCTATCTTTACTAGCATATGAATGAATTATCTGTCTTTTGCTTTTCTCAATTCAAATTTCATCTAGCATAGTTATATTGTATTTCACTATGAAATACGTCTTTGATCATTATTTAACAGTGTTTTGTGAAACACGATCTGAAATGAGTGTTGAAGTATATAGGGTAGAAATTTGGACCCATCCCCCGCCCCACCCCCACAGACAGGGACAGAGAAATTAATTAATTAGTTAGCTGATTGATTAATTAATGAATTAATTACTCTGTCACGGTCTGTGATGGTGTCTGAATTCTGTGTCACTGCCTGTGATGGTCTGTGAAGCTTCTCTGTCACGGTCTGTGATGGTCTCTGAATTGTCTGTCACTGTTTGCGATGGCTTCTAAAGTCTGTGGAACGGTCTGCGATTGTCTCTAGAGACTTCATACGCCATAATACAGATACAGACCGTCACAGACCGTGGTGGACGGATTCCAGAAAACGAGCTTTATCGTGTTTCACATTTTAATCCCACAGGGATTGCGCTAACAACTTTTTCTGTCTATTGAACCATTATCAAAAACAATCTTACATGCAAATCGTTTTAAAGATGCTATTTCTTTTTCTATTAGTATTTTACTAGCATTGTTTATTATTGACTTAAGAATTACATATACTGAGATCATTTCTTGTTAATAACAGCTCCAAGTAAATGAACTTTAAAGTGAAAATTGTATGGTAGCAGAAAGACAAATATATTAATATACACAAGCATAAAATGAGAAAAACATGATCAATAAAAAAGAATGAGAGAAGTTATAGTAGTTATCCGTGCATTATATTGGATAACATGAATCAATAGCATTCTAAGTATCACATTAGATTTATAACAGTTTATTCAAAATAAGCATCATGTATTCGAGCTATTTCGCGTAATATTGATGTTTGCATGAGAAAACCGCGAGCATTATATGTAACATCTTTCCATAAAGCCATACCCTAAATAAAAATCGAATATTTAATGTTAAACAAAAGCTTTTGTTTTAACAAGTCAATTTTCATACATCAGTACGTAAATTTGGAAATGACATGGTCGAGCCATAATGAAAATTCCATATTTCTGCTTCTACCCAAGCATTATCTGTATTGCGTACATCATCAATATATCCTAAATTTTAACAAATACAAAAACTTTAATCAAAGATAAAAACTCGATAGATTAATTCACCTCGATAGACCATATAAGATTCAAAACCATTTGGTCTATCAGTACCATCAGATGAACGAGCGAATGATGCAAAGTGCTATCAAAAAATCAATTCTTTGTAGCATAAAAAAAAATAAAGTAAAATCTCAACAAATACTTCAATCATATCTCGTTCTTGCAGAGATAAACTATGTTCAGAATCATTATCTTGAAAAGCAAGTATATTAAAACTACGACAAACAGCTCCATATGGTGATTCAACACCTAGGATTTTTCCCTGAAAATAAAATTATTTAACAAAATCGAAGTCATTATTTTAATGTAAACATACGCCTGGTAGCTTCCAATCATTTGTGAGTTTATCTTTAAATACTAATGCTTCTAAGATTCTTTGTCCATCAACAATTGCAAATTGTCCACGATGTTTTTTCCATCGGGTTATTATTCCCATGATCGATTTATTTGGACCCCAACGTATTAATGCACCACGACCACGAACACCTGTACGACCCATCGGGCATCTAGAATTAAATAAAGATGATTATTATAGTAATATATCCTATTGAGAAGAAAACAACATACAAAGGAATTAATAGCTGAGTATCTAATCGATAGACAAGTGGTGTTTTATCACCAGGATTTGTTAACCAAGTAGTACGATCAACAATCATCTAAAGAGTCGATTCATATTTTTTTTCTATATTATTATTTTTAGTTGAACCTTTTTCCTATCTGGTAATTGTACTTCAGCAGTTTGATTCCATTTATATTCAAATGCAGGAATTGTAAAGTCAAATGTTATATTTGTCATTGCTGGCTCAATCGCTCCAAATGTACCGGGTTGACTAATTGGAGTTGCTGGTGTTAGATAAGTATCAATAATCGACGATGATAGATCATCTATTGAGCTTGTTTTTAATCTAAAATAGTTTTTTTTATTGTTATATTCAAATTAATGCAAATCAAAACTTACAAATTTGGTTCAACAAATGGACGTTCATCGTCTCGAAAACAACTATGTTCTTTTGGTAATGTTATCAAAGATGGATCATATAAATCAAATGGAATCTATAATTTCATGTTTGTTTTAAACAAAAGATTTGAAAAAGTATATACGTTAGTTTACCTTCCAAGGAATGTATTTTTCAGTAACTGGAAATCTTGCTTCATTTGTATAAATATACGGGGATTCTCTTGATAGAATATGAATAAATTTTTGACATTCAGGTAATGATTTATCTTCTTGTTGAATTGTTGCACGAATCTTTTCAAGTAATATATGTGAATCAATCATGATTTTCTCTAATGTAACAACACGATCATTGATTTGTCGTAATGATTTTCTTTGTACATCCATATCTTTCTGTACATTTGTGACACTAAAATTAATTTCCTCAGTTTGATAAGGAAAAATAAAACTAATTTCTTATTTTTACCTGTTTGATAGATTATCAAGTTTTTCTTGTACTTTGTCAGCTTCTTGTGTCTTAGCATAAAATTCAATAGCTTTATACTTCCAATATAAATTTGCTTCACTATCTTCCCAGTTTCGCTTTGAATCTTCCTAGAAGAAAAATCGAAAATTTGGTTTTTAATTCATTTTGACGAGAGAACAAAAATATACAATTTTTTTCTGATGAGTATCGGTAACTCTTAGACATGGTTTACAATTTAGTAAGCGTCCAAGTAAAGAACGATCTTCATTTATTTCATTCAGTTCATTTGTACTTGAGTCATTGTTTCCATCTGGTATATTTCGCTCATTATTTGTCGTACTATTTGGTTCTACTAGAGGTCTACGATTATGACTAATTCTATTCTTTTTTTTATCTGAATATTCTTTTAATTTAATGACACATCGACGACTACCATTTGTTATCAACATGCCTAAAGTAAAAACAAAATTATTTTTAAAATTAGAACCAAACACAAATGTAAGTAAAATAAGTAAGATTTATTTTCTATTATCATCAATAGATTCAACTACGGTTCAAGAGACAACAAGAAAATTATGGAACAAATTGCAAAATGGTGCTTGATTCATTTTTAGGTAGAAATGTATCATTTATTGATTTTGTGAAACATGATCTGAAAGGAGTGTTGAAGTATATAGGGTAGAAATTTGGACCCNTAGTTAGCTGATTAATTAATTAATTGATTGATTAATTTCTCTGTCCCGGTCTGTGATAGTTGCTGAGGTCTCTGTCCCGGTCTGTGATGGTTTCTGAAGTCCCTCTGTTACGGTCTGTGATGATGTCTGAATTCTCTGTCACTGCCTGTGATGGCCTGTGAAACATCTCTCTCCCGGTCTGTGATGGTCTGTGAAACTTCTCTGTCACGGTCTGTAATGGTTTCTGAGGTCTCTCTGTCACGGCCTGTGATGGTGTCTGAATTCTCTGTCACTGTCTGCGATGGTTTCTAGAGACTCCGTACATCATAATACAGACCGTAATAGAGAAGCTCCACAGACCACCAGTGACAGTAATAGACGAATTTCAGAAAAGAAGTTTCATCATGTTTCACACTTTTAATCCCAAAGGGGTTGCGCTAACAGCTTTTTATTACTAAAGATCGCTCATTTTTAGTACGTAAAATCCAATAAATTCTTTCAGTGATACCGACTTCATGTTGACTCTCCTGTTCTATGCTATTATCAAATTCGAAAACAAAATCCAATTGAAAGAATTGATTGCATTTGACTATGCTATCAATGACAAACGAATGATCTTCAGTGATGAAAGTCAGAAATAGGTTATTCATATTTCCAGATAAGTATAACTTCATTTAGTATGCCCTATCAAGGTTAGAGAAATCCTAAGAAGATCTATTTTTCTAGATTTTTTTTTCTGAAACCATGCATATTCTAAAAAGTTTACGAAATAAATGTCCTGCTCTTCCTTATACCAACGTGAAAATCGATGTACAAATTCAAAGTGTTTAAAAACAAAATATTCAATAAGATTTATTGATTGAAAAGTTATCAATTTTTTTCTAAATAGTTTTTCCTATCATAATATACGTATATAGACAAAACTTATACAACAACGTTTACTTTTCTGCCATAAATGACTTTTCAACGTTGGCATCAGGTCGTAGGAAAAACTATAAATCTTGTTACTTTAGCTATCAGCTTTTCAGACTTAGAAGTTTATCAGTAGAATTGTAGATCAAGAAAAAAGAAAATTCTATATCGAAAGAAGAATTTAACATGCAATCCTTCATCAATCTATATTTTGCCTACTATCCGTTAAAATCACTATGTCAATAAACAATCAAATACAATTTACATGCCAATGATGGAAAAGTATTCGGTAAAATCTGATCGCAAACATCAATGCAAGGTCAATTGATTTGCGAATACTAGATGTAGAAAAAGAAAAAATCATCCGTTCTGCTTCGATCTTAAAAACGTTTCTGCTTATATTATTTTTTAGCTTGTCGTTATTTTCATTCGTTACTATCAATCTATTCATTTGTTAAACAAAATTCTACATGTTTATGTTGTGTAGCGCAAACGAGATGCTAATCTATAATGATGTTGACGTGTATTGTAGCTCGGTTAGACTCGACAATTGACTCAGAAAAGGTTTCAAAGCAAATAGGTAAAAATTAGTTTGCATTATATTTTATTTTTTGACAGATTTCATCAAAGGTTTTGTTGAGACAAAAGGAAAGAACTTGCTAAAGCAAAGCGAATAAATATTGACTCTATTACTTTAAAATATCAGATGAATTATTGTATTCCATTCGTATTTTGAAGTATCATAGTCTCGTTTTCTTCAATTTAATCAAAAGCTTCAAGATACAATCATAATGTGAAGATAATCTCGACTGAACATAATATTCATGCTAGTGTTCTAAGTCTATCATATGCAAGCTGATTAAGTACTGATATCTGCTTGCAATCATAATTGATTGGATTTTATTTTTATTGTTAAACTATGAAACGAATAAATTCATATTCATATTTGGTTTATGTGATGGTTGTGGCCTTTAAAGATAGCTACAATTAATTGACTGTTCCAAGTTAAAAGGAAAAGTCCTCAGAATTTTTATGACTATTTTGAAAATTTCTATGGATTCTTATTCTATATCAAGTTATACGCACGAGTTTACATATTTCAAAAAAAAGATATTGAAATTTTTTAATTGAAAAATCTATCTTGACTAAAAATTATAATTTCAAGATTTGAAAATATTCGAGAAAGAAATAAAATGCAGACTCAATATCGATTTACTTCTATCTCAGGTGTTCTTTTTTTCCGTCTATTTTGAAAGATTCTCTCTAAATAATGAACTTGCAACTAACTAATATATGAAATAACGACGAATGGTGGTGGCAATCGAGGGCGTTTATCATATTCCATGACAATTTCATATCGATTGTACATCCATATTTGTTCCGATTGGCTTTGTACTCTTGCTCCAGTTAACCTAAAGTAAAAGAATTTTTAAACTTTCTTTTTGTGTACTCAAAAAAAAATGAGTACACTCTAGATTCGGTCAGTGTGCCCGTCCGGCCGTTAACACGATAACCTTTGAAAGCCTCATTCAATTGTCATGAAATTTTGTACACATAATTATCTCATCAATATCTCAGTCGAGTCCGAAGATGAGAAGGATCCGTCAAGAAATGGCTGAGTTATCGAAAAAATTGTCATTATTGACCAGACCACCCCCCCGGGGGGGGGGTACAGAGATTTTTTGAAAAAACATTTTTTTTCTCAGAATTATTCACAACATATATAAATCGACTCAATTTTTGCAGTACACATAACAATCGGATGCGAATCCGATGTTTCCGCATTTATTTCTTATTCATCTTAATCAAACTAACCCAAACATTGCAGTTAAAAGTGATGTAAGAAAACGTTTAGCCAAAAAGAAATATTGTATAAGTAAAAACCATGCTATCCATGATGTTTGATTGCATCGTGGTGATGATATTCCGTATCGATTATATGCATAAAGGTTATCATCTTAAAATTGAAAGTGGTGAATTATTTTTGATTAAAATATTTTAAATAAATAATTTTCATACATTTAAATGATAATCCATTGGATAATCGCAAACAAGAATATTCACTTTCACTTTGACCTGTTGCATTTATCGAACAGGATTGATGTTGATTTTTTAAATCAGACATTTCACTACTAAACAAAGCCATTAAACCACGAAATACAAAAGCTTTTGTAAACAGATCTAAACCAAGTGGATAATGTGGATAAAGTACAGCGGTTATTGCAACACCCGACGATATCATAAATATTACAAATAATTGTAAAAATGTAAAAAAATCATCCATTATCTAGAATTAATGTAGTACTAGAAATAAAGATGAACTTCAAGAATATATGATTGATTTACCATACAACGAAGCCGAATCATCATCGGACCAAGTTTTGGACTAATGGGCAAGAAAATAAATAATATTCGATAATAGTAATAAATTAAACCAATGCCTAATATTGCTTTCGCTGTTAAAACTTGACAAGCTGAAACAATATTTAAAAAAAACGAAAAGAAGCATTGGAAGAAGTAATAGAATAATATATTATTAACGTACTACCAAAATTCCATAAACCAATTATTCTAAAAGTTAGATATAATGCTAGAAATATTGTTTGTACTATAACTTCTAGCACAGCTCGTTGTAAAGGTAGACTACTCTGAGACTAAAATAAACAAAAGTAATTTATGAAATAAATCAATATCAAAATTTTACACAATATTTTTCATAAGCAACACGTGTATTTTCAAATGCAATCGATGCTGTCCAAAACCAAACAAAACAATCAAGTAATAAATTGCCGCATGTTGGCCACATAACAGCTAACGTAAAAAATAATAAGAAAGCAATATAAGCAACAAAATTTGTATAAAATTTTGTTATTGGTGCTGTCCATAAAACTTTGATTTCTTCCCAATGGCTCATTGATTTTTCATTAGCACTTGTTGTACTAGTAACACTTTTTTGTTTTTGAATTCCATTGCGACGAAAGCACGATCTTATTCGTTGAAATATACCATTCTATTAAAAAGCATAGACATTTAAATAGAACGAATTTTTTCATTTACAATTAACATACTCTTTGCCGTACGCTTATTTCGCCAGTCATTTCATCTAATTTTTTTCCTTCTAAAAATGAAAATAATTACATCTATATTATATGAGAAAAAACAGCTAAGAATAAAACTAACCCTCAAGTTTTTTTTCTGGTTTCACATTCAAACTTTTATCATCATGTAAATCACTTAATGTTTTCGGCGTTGGTGGTGCTTGACCTATTGGAGAGAAATTTATCCAAAACCACATTGGAAATATAAGAAAAGCACTAAAAATAATCTGTTTCGAAAACAAAAGAAAATGTTCAAATGAATATTGTTATTATTGAATAATATTTATTTGATCCTAACTTTAAGATAATCTGGACATTTAAATAATCCCCATGAGAGTTCTCGTGGAGTGATTTCTCCATAAAATTGCCTAGTAACCCATTTTTGACATGCAGCATGTGCCATGAATTCTTTATTTTCTGCATTATAAGCTAATTCAACAGTTGCCATATGATTCCAGTCCTGAACAAATATTTTTAATTGAACATCAATTATTGAAAAAAAATTAAAATCTTACTGGATGTTTTTCATCAAGCATTTCAAATGTTCTCGCATTATCTTCATTGAATGCTTTATCAAGTACACCAACAGCACAATCAGAAAATTCTCTATATTAAAAAAAGCAAATAACTTCAAAATTTCTTTGAATACGAAACGAGATATGCTAACTTGGCTTGTTTTTCAATTAGCAATCGTTGATATGATTCATGACAGTAGGGTGCTAATTTTTTAAACATCATACAACATATTAACGCCAATGGAATCGGCTCGGATGAACGTTTCCAAAGAATTTTAGCCAATTGATGTCGATTCACTAATACAGCATAAATGATTAAATGTCGAAGTGCCTGTTTTTTGCATAAAAAAATGAAATCGTTTTTGAAATAAAAAAGTAAAAGAAAATAATTTACTTTCTTTTCTGCTCGTATTCTTTGTCGTTGGACACCTTTATCTGTTTTATCACCAAAATAAATTCCCATAGCATTGCAATCCATTTCGTGTTTACTAAAAAAATGGCTTATACCAGTTAAACGTTTAACAATTATATTAAGACCATGTTCAACAAAGTTTTTTGGCATTTCCTCTTCATCCTATTCACAAAAAAAAACAAAGAGGAAGTTGTTTTTTTTATTAAACTTGCAATAAATTTTATTTTATGTTTTCATTACTCCAGTTAATCCAAGAATTCCTTCAAGTGATGTTGTTGTTAGAAATTCTCGATCTTTTGCATCCTTAAATAAACTAATTAATTTATCTGATTTTAAATATCGATGTAGAGCAAATTCTCGATCAAGAAATAAATCAACGAATGGTTCAAGTTTTTTTCCAAGTAAAGCTTTATCAAATAAATCTGCTTGGATAGAATATTTCATATCATCATCACGTTGAAAGATTTCAGATAAAGCTAAATCTGGTAAATTCCAATCAAGTGTCAATTGAAGATTTCGTTTCAATTGTACATTAACTTTATTTCCAGTAGCAGTTTTTTGTGCTAAAATTAAAATACAACAAGCCATGACAAAGAACAAAATGAAATAAACATATAACTATACATACATTGCAATAAAGCTGAAAGAATAAATTTATGAAAATCATTTAACGATGCTGTTGTGCTATTAACATCAACAAATGTTAGGAATTTCCGTTTTCCTTGATCTGATTTTTTTACAATGGAAATAATATGATCGCGTATTTCGTTTCGTTTAACATTATTATCTTTTAATGCTGGATATTCATCAAGTAACCGTCGAGTTAATTCAACCTTTAAATAACTATCTTCATACTCTTTATCATTTCTAAAGAAAATTTAAGAAGTATTTCTGTTTAGTTTATTTGTCAAAATTGTTTTTTTTTCTTACTTTGCATTTATTTCTTCATAAGCAAATGCAATAATATCAGCAGCAGATCCTGTTCCTTTGAGAATAACAGCAGGAACTTCTTGTTGAATTTTCCGATATAAAAGTTCAATTGTTCCTGGTGTGCCACGGACTAATGTGCATACCATTGGAAAACCGTCTTCACTCCATGGTTTAGTTTTTCGAGATATTAACGGCGTAGTTGATAAAATATCTAATAAAGCAGAAGAAGAAAAACTAATATGAAATAATATGAACTAAATATTCTTGTGGATACCTCGCATGTCTTTTAGCTATATGCATATAGAATTTTTTATCTTAAGATAATACTAAAACGCCTCGAGTCTATAATTTTTCAAGGTTAACTTATGTTACCTCAAATATCGAAATACAATTTTACTCAATCATATGGATGTAATATCAATACAAGAAAAAATAAAACCATAAATTTTATATTTCTGAAGTTTTTCGAAATACTTCTAGATTTTTTTTCTCATGACACTCTTAACTATTTGGAATAATTATACTATTGACGTGTGTCACAACAATATTAGTTCTAGAATATCATGCAGAAGTCAATTGATCAGTCAAGGCTAAATACTTGATTGTACGGTATAATTTGAGTGTTAATAAAAACACATCGATGTATTTGCGCAGTATGATGGAAAAAAAGGTTTTATTGAATCATGCTAGGTGGTTCGACTCATGGCATTCATCGATAGTAGAATTTGAATATTTCTTCTTCATTTCTTCAATCAGATGTCGACACAGAAGTCACAGTGTTCGATAATTGAAAATGATCCCTACTGAGTTTTCAGTAGTGTCAAACTTGAAACTTGAATTCAGTTGAAAATAGAAAATTTCAACGTTCAACTTTCAACTCATAGTGATATATGTGTGAATCACGATTCTTCAGAATGCAATTGGTTTAAAAGTTGAAAATTTCAATTTTCAATTGAATTCAAGTTTCAAGTTTGACACTACTGCTAAAACATTACTGATTCTACCATGAAAATTTTGCACCATTTCAAACAACTTTGCCTATTGTTTCAGTGTTTCAAACCTAGGATCATCATTTTCACATAAAATATAACAAAAATAAATTCGAGGGTAGTTAGCATTGGAGCATTTTCCTGTATCTGATTCTATGATTTTGTAGTTAATTGTATTGAGGAATAGTAAATTTTACTGGTCATATTTTTGTAGAAGTACTGCACTTTTACTGGGATCACGAGAAAAACAGTGTTCTTTCAGAAAACTTTAAAAGAAATCTTTTGCGCTATTGCAAATAAATGCATTTCTTTTACAATCGCGAACGTGAATGGTAGTTAACTAGTCGGGTAGTACAATGAACATATAGATATTTTTGTTTTTACCTATTGTTGTTTGTTCACCAGTAGGCTGTTGTAATGCTTCTTGATGTAAAAAGTCTTCAAATCGATCCCGAAATTTATTCGTTGCACTTTCTGCTGAATCAATTAATTTTTCTAGTTGCTTTTCACCACTCTCAACAGTTGTTGGATTTTTCCCTAAATTAGCAATGGAGCTTGTACCGATGGATTGTTCACGAATGATTATAAAATGTGTATGACCACTATTTATTGAAAGTTGATCACGTTTACGTGCTGGAACTTTAACTTCCTAAGAAATAAAAACATTAACTAAAAACATTTCAAATTTGACTCTCGCGCGTACCATTTTCGTTTTATCTTTTGGTGATCTAAGATCAATAAGATCTTTGATTTCATCATCACAAACCACACCAATTAAAACAAGTATTTTCCGTGGTTTTGGTGGACGCCCCATTTGTATAGCCCATGCGTCATCAGCCTGTCTCAATGCCTAGTTGTTCGAATAACAAAACAAAAAAGAACAGAAATATTCGCACGTTTTAATTTTTCTTTTTATACAATTTCTTCTCTAAAAGCTGATCCAATTAATTGTGGAATGCCAGCATCAATGCCATTTGTTATAAACCAAACTTCTGATGCATTTGCTGCCTACAACAAAATTTCATATTGAAAAAAGTGTCTTTTTTTTCTTATATTGATAAGCCTACATTTTGAATTCCATTTCTTAATGATTCAGTCATTTTTTGATTTTTGAATGGTTTATGATTAGTTACACCACTTAAAACTGGAATAACAATATTGGCTGACTGTAACTTCCATTCACTTATCATAAATTGCCGTAACACATGTAAATCGATACTACCATCAACATATAGAAATGGCCTAGCCTAAAATTACAATCGATGGCATAAGATAAGCGATTTTGAACTGTACACTTCTGAAATCTGATTTTTTTATTAAGATAAGAAAAATACTTGCATCATTTGAATAATCACTTAATGAATCTTCAAATTTGAGTGTACCCCAACATGCTCCATAGTGTTCTTGAATAAAGATATTAAAGTCATTTGGATCTAACACAGATATGGAACGTAAAAATGTGCTGTTAGGTGTTAGACTATCCTCATTAAGTAAAGTTTCTTGCGTTGATGAGGCTAACATCTAAAAAAAAAGAATACATCATCTGTTATTGGTTATCATATTAAGGTTAAAACTTGCAACGTTCATCTGAACGCACAAATTATTACGCAAAAAAGAATTTATAGTTAGCCACGCCATCTTCTTTCTTCTTTCATTTTCTTTCTCTCTTTTTTTTTTAACTATTAGTGAATGCGTCTACTTCTACATATCTGCACCATATAAGAGAAAAAGAATAATACACAATACAGAAAAGAAATGTGATGTATAATATAACGCTGACATTGACAAGCAATCGTTTTGAAAAACTGACGTAAACATTCAATGAAACAAGTCTTTCCTTCTCGTTCCTCTCGTTCTTCTCGCCTTTTCCACTCACCGTTTTTATTCCATTCTTTTCCTTTACGTTTTACTTTCTTTTATTTGTCTGTCGATGTCTTTTTCTTTTTCATTTTCTTACCGATCAAAGAAAGAAAAATAGAGGAAAAGAAGAACAATATGATTTTCTCATCACGACTTATACATGCATTATTTCATAGAAAATAGAATTTATGTATGTTTTTCTATCGGTTATAAACTATAGTGCTGATATTTAAAAAAACACAACAAAAATATAGTTCTATCACATCGTATGACATTATAATCTATCACATTCTATCAGTTTCATGGTCAACGATCAAAATGCCACGTAATAATGTGATAAAAAATCCGAAAAAAGGCCAAGCAAGGATATAAAAAGAAAAAATACTTGTATACAGATACAAGAAAAGAACAGATAAAAAATTGCTCGCTTCCAATAGCATATGTTATGTGGGTGTCTTCTAGATAGAGCAAAGCAAATAAATATCTAACCTATCCATCGAATATAATCAGATAATCCGGTGTACGTAGTTGATCAGCGATCGACACAGAATCTTATCAATGTGAATAAAAGGAGAGAGAAAACGAGCATTAAAAAGTCAAATATTTCGTTGACGTAAAGTTTATGGTCAAATATTTTTCTAGTTGTAATCTCAATAAATATATATATATATACATGATAGATAGACTGAAAAAGAAAAACCACAGAATTCAGCAATAAAAAATATTTATATGACAATTTATTTGTTATAATTTTATTAGATGATTAAGTACACTAGAACTTCATATGATAGGATGAAGAAGAGGAACGAGTATAACTCTGAACAGCTAGAAAATGAAAGGGAGGCAATATAATAAAGCCACAAACACCGATAAACATAAATAGAGACGAATGAATTGGCACTGATCAACTGTTCGTTTTATGTACACGAGAACGATAAAAAAAAGAACCATGAAAAGGTATGCTTGATAGTCGCCAAGTTACCTGTGCAAGAGAAAAAAGTTCACATTTACAATATCTGCTTTATTTTCTTTAACCAAATAAATTCCTTAATACAAAAACCCTTTTTCGTTTTACTAACGCATGAAATGATTTTTTTTCGTCTCTGCCACAGAATCGTTCGATATTTCTGTCTATAACTATGAAATCGATTCATTATCGACATAGAAATGAATGTTTATCAATGAAGAGTTCTGGTTATTTTGTTCCGAGAACATTATATTTGATCAGTAAAATAAATGAAATGATCAGTAAAAAAGAATATGAAAGATCAGTATAAATATTAAATGGTCAGCACTAAAATGATCAGTAATTAATCTTAAAGTGATCAGTTTATTATATATAATTACCAGTAAAGAAGATAAAATTGATCAGTAAAATAAAAATTTGGGTGTGGGTGTGATTCTTCTGCTCATCTGCGCTACCCCAACACCCCTTTTTGGAATTCTTTGATTTCCTTTTATTCCGTCATTTCCTTCCAGAACTCATTTGTCAGATATATCACTTTCATATTGAACAACTTGTACGACTTCCATCTTTTTTACTCGTTGGTACTAGGCTGAACGTGAAAGAAAGGAGCTAAGCGTACATTTATATATGTTGTACTTGTCAGCTGTACGATATAGACCAAAAGAACAAACATGAAAAAAAAAAGTGAATCACCTTATAACACATTTCAATTTGTATACTGATCCTTGAATCTAATTTACTGATTTTTGAATATATCAATAAATCTGAATGTATTAATAACTGACCACCCAAATAATGTACTGATCATTCATTTATTCTACTGATCGCTTAAACGATAGTCTTTTGTTTCTAAGAACTTAATTGACTTGAAAATAACCGGATACTACCGTTCTTTTCAATGCACTATTTTAAAAATAAATAAAGAATCGCTATAATCTCATCGACATAAAACAAATCTATTACAATAATAAGTTTTTTAAATCTCTTCATAGTTCTCTTTTATTTAAGAAGATATCAATATGCTCATCATGATATTATTATTTTGCACGATTTCAATGAAAGGCATATTATCAACATGTATTAATTTCCTTTTTCAACCATTTGATCTCCTAATAAAGTATAATCAATATTTTTTCATTTGTTTAACGAATATTTCGATGAATGGTTCACAATATTTCAAAAAAAAAATATTTCTTTACCTTGAATGACGATTATCTTGCTGTTGCCATAATAGATTGTTTCACTTATATTACTGTCTAAGGGTATATAATATCACAATATTCTAACTATGGTGTATGTTAAATGCAGTGTAATTTAAAAATAAATATATATTTTGTTGTCTTTCTTTATGAAAAAATAATCATATCGATTGCCATTAAACATAAATCAAGAACAAACGCATTTTCTGTTTCATTGCGTTCATCATGATATTCAACATTTCCATGTAAGTTATTCGTAATTACTAACAATTAAAATTTTACTTAGAGTGTAGACGAAGATTAGTTTTGATTTTGTTTCAGAAAATGCATTATATTAAATATTCACAAGGCTATGATGAGGAAAGACGGTGTACAGATTATATACAATCTCTTATAAAATACAGGTATTTTGTTTTGTATTCTTCAAAGTCTATAGTTAATAACAACTAACGTAAGTTGTGAGGCGTATACTCTTTTTGGTTTTGCTACTGTATTATTATTGTTTGATGGTTTACAATTATTTCGTATAGATTTAAATACATGGAATACTTACTTATGGTTTGATCAATGACAATCTCTAGTAGAATCTAAAGAACTAATCACTTATTGAGGCGATCTTATGAATGGCTATTGAGAAGAAAAAAGAAGAATAAAATGATCTCTAGTATAATAGAGAATCCCTAACGAGGACTGTAACCAACACAACGAGAGATTAGACACAAGTCTAACATTGTCATGATACGTATAAAGTAACTTATCACATACTTCTCTTACACAATTATTCTTATTTCATTCTTTCCATTATGAATAAGCATTTAAGATTTGAAAAGATAATCATCCGAACGAAAGTTTACCCAGTATGATGAAACTGAAACGGATAATCAATAACAGTTAAGTATCTATCATTACGTGATGTTCATAATACATACAGTAGTTGTCAAAAGTCTTGCTTTCATTTCAAAGCCTATTCGAATGTAAATCATTTGGGTACATATTGAAGCGAAAAGTACACTTAGAGGTTTTGAGTATTTGCTAGGGGTGTCACATTTAAATTTAAAAAAAATTATTAAATCGGGAAATAAATTTTCAAAAATTTAAATTTAATTAAATTTTAAATTTTGTATCATTTAAATTTAACTAAATTTAAATTAGTTAAATTTTGAAAACTAGCAGATAAAAATAGTTTTTGACTTGATTGCTACTATTTAAAGTCAAATTTGAGTATGTTTCCTGTTTTCTAAAGTTAAAACTAGTCATTCTTCTATGAATTGTACTATTAAATATATTTTTATGAGTATCCCAGTATTCTGAAGAAGAAAGACGACGGATCCTGATTAATCTGTAGAGAAATTTTGACTATTATGAATAAATATTAACCTAAAATACTAGGTTTTCCTCTCATTTAGTATTTACTACTGTTAAAGTCACGTATTTCTCTCGTAGCAATCATGTGTATCCATCCAAACAGTTTATTAAATTTAAAATTTAAATTTAAAAAAATTTTCAAAAATTTAATTTAAATTTATTTTAAATTTAACTTGATAGAATTTAATTTAAAATTAAATTAACTTTTCATGAAGTTAAATTTAAATTAAATAAACTGTAAATTGACACCCCTAGTATTTGCTCAAGAATGAAGTACCGCTTATATTATCGATAAGAATTTCATGTTAATTGTTTATAATTTGATCGGTTTTTTAAGTTATCTGTGTGTATTCTAGGTTATGAGCAAAATGAATAATGTCGTTATGAAACGTTAATGTCTTAAGATCGTAACAAATTCAAGTATCGTATATGTGATACAGTATAGATACGTCAAAACTGAAATAGTATCAGAGACTCTTTTTTTTTACATGGAGTGCTATGAATTTGAAATCATTGATATCCTATTAATACTTCTGATAAGGGTTTACTAGTCTATTTTTCTCAAATATATCATATAAAATAGGTCAAGTATAGGTAAATCTTACCTGCTAGCTAGAATTGGCTTGTATTTAATTGATCAGTATTTTATTACCAATGTTCAGCAAATTTTTATCAGATGTTCAGTAATTTTTGTTCAGTAAAAAATGACTTTTTGCTCAGTATATAATTCAAGAAGGTCAGTATGTTATTTAAAAATATCCAGTATTTAATCCATTTTTGTTTAGTATCTAATTAATATCTGCTCAGTTTTTTAATCACGTATTTCAGTAAAAAAGTGTAATTATAATTAACGGAAGTTTATTGAATCGGTAACACGTTTTTTAATTTTACTGAGGTTGTGGGTGTGGAGTAGAGGCAATTGGCTCCTACCGGACCCGGACTCCATTGAATCCGGGTCTGCAAATTTTACTGATCGAAGGTAGATAGACAGAAAGATTTGATCCATATTATAATATTTTATGAGTTTTATAATTTTCGTTCGTTTTAAGCAAAAAAAGTCTTCAGCTTATTTTAAAAAAAAATTGAAGATTCCGTTGCTCGATTAGAAAAACTCATTCAAAATTTGAACAGTACCTTTAAATTTTGAACTACGGAAAAATTCTTCAGTAGGTTTCAATTTCAAAAATTCTGATCGATCTGGTTTGGATGGAATCCAACAAATTTTAATCACCTGGGTCCGGGTTCAGCAATTCTTGAACTTGATGGACTCTAGCGTTTCGTGTGAGTATCATAAAAGAAAGCCTTCACCCAAACACACATCTTCTACGGTTACACCTGTATCCATCTCGTCGTCAAAAGCATAAATTGGCACATCAACAATATCCATGACCGTTGTCGTTTTAAAATCAAATTAGTAACAATAGTTTTGGTACACCAAAATTCAGCTTATTAAAAATATGAGCTACTTGTATAGGGATAGGCAAAAGAGAAAAAAGGGAACGACGCCAAGCATCGTCTTCTCCATTGTGTAATTGAGAACAAGGAAAGAATGCAATATATTCGTCTCCGTATATAGCAAAGCCTGTGACAGTTCTTCAACGAAGAACGAGAACTGGTATCAGTAACCAGTTCATTTGAAAAGAGCTGAACATTTAAATCAGCTTTTTGTCACGAACTGGGTATGATAATCGGTTCTTTTTCACAACTAGAATAAAAATTATGTAAAGTCGCTGAATGGTAACAATGAGCCTAATTGGAAAAACACTTAATTCAGACTAGTTCTTTAAAAAAAGGACCAATTCCTAGAACTGTGAGTTACTACAAGTCTATATATGACTTAAAATATCGAACAACTAAAAAAACAGATGTGACCAGACGGGGGGGGGGTCTAACACCTCCCCCCCTCAATAATTAGAAATTTTTAGATTTAAAAATTTTTTAAACGTGATCATGCCAGAATATTTAACATATGATAAAATTAAAAAATGGAACGCTCATGAAATAATAGACAAAATTTATCAATTAAACAGAAGTTTTTACATCTCCCAACCTTTGAGTAGCCGGGCCATCCCTGTAATATAAAACATAAAATATAGGTCAAGAAAACATGATATCAATAAGTAGGACAACATATGTATATGATTATCGAGGGCAACTATGTAACATAATATCGTTTGACTGATAACATCATCATCAGTCAAAATGGACAAATCTTCTTCTATTTACATCAAAATATACATCGAAAAAATAAAAGTGATTACTGACAAAAACACTATTTTTTACTGAGGAAATGTATTTTTGAAACAGCAAGCTGAATTAATTACTGAAACTTTAATTTTAATACTGAGCAAACAATTACTTAACTGAACAAATGTAATAGTTACTGAACATTAAATTTTGCACTGACAGTTTGATTTCTTTACTGAAAATTTGTATATAATACTGAACAAATTTTACTGAACATTTGCAATAAAATACTGAACGTTTAATTTGTTGCCGTTAGATTTTAGCAAAATATTATAGTCATCGCAGAAAATTTTGATTATCTTTTGAAAAATTGTCGACGTTTCATAGAAGAAAAAACTACACTCTTCTTAACTCTAAACAGTGATTTCACTCGTCTCGTTCACTTTTACGATGAAAAATTAATATTAGTATCAGTATTTGTTTATTTAGAAATATTTCTGTTTTTCATTATAGAAGCTTTGTTTTTACAGATTTGTTCAATAAACTTTACCGAGTTCAAATATCTTTATTTCTCTATTTCCAACAAGCTAGGAACAAAATCTATAAACTTCCATTGGATTTTTCATTCTATCAACTATGTGTATAATCGTTTCGGCAAGAGCTCTCTCTATATTTTTGTCAATTATTGATTTATATAATGAAAATAGAAAAGAATCGATCCATAGGCTTCGTCTAAAATATAAATATACTTACATGAATTAGATAATATTCAAACGCACCATAAGCTTCTCTATTGCTTCCTGATAGAATATAGGAAACATATTTAGTAAAAAGAATATATGGAAATCATTGATATACGTATAACAATCATATTTAATTGATCATTATAAACTTCATCAAAATATCTTTGTTTATCATGAACATATATCTATACAAATAGTAATGTCAATGTCATAGACTATCAAAACGAACGAATCATCAATATTGAGATAGTCAACAATGCTGAAAATCAAAATCAGAATGACAATCCCAGATATATATTGTATCTAAAAGATTTCTTTTTTCAAATGACTAAAGAAAGACAAAAAAATAGATAGTGAAGTCAAAAGTAGCATTCTAAAAACAATCTTAATTTACTATTTTTTGTATTTGAAAGTTATATGGTTCTTGACATTTTGTTCTAATAAAACTAACATAGATAGAACATTGGTGTCAAACTCGATTGTTTTCCACGAGTAAGTATTTTAGCCGCCGGCAAGATACAAATTGTTAATTTACCGAAGAAGAAATCATTTCGATTCATGTTTAGTCATCATGCTTTTTCTCAAGTTTTGTTTCGTTAATTATCTGTGTTGAAGTAACATTCCTTACCTCTTTCGACTTGCAAAGTTGTTATCGGAACAACTGATCAATTTCATCCACTATATCATTGTCTGAGAGCTATGTTTCTTATTTTTCTTTTGATATTCCTTTACCATCTTCATGTCAATGAATTATAAAAGTTGATACATAGTGATATTTTAGCAATATCATACAACAGATCTATCGACAGAACACACGCAAAATCCATGTAATCAGTTATTCTATGTCGAGTATTCACTCGCTGTAACTTCGATTTATTGCCGATATACGTACAGTTTTTTATTCATTAACGATGCATAACTTTGATAAAGTGTTAAGTGCACCGATCGCTCTAACATCTTATTTACTCAATTTCGGTCATAACAGGTGATCTTTGTCAAAGAATATAACGAGCTGTTTTCTTAGATGCATTACAAGGCATAATCAAGCTATTTAACAGAAGTATTATTCTATTCCGGATTGAAACAGAAATATGAAACTCTCTAATGACAACAGATGTAGCTAGAATAAAAGCTAGAAATATTTTTCAAAGGTCACGTCGTACAAAATAAAATAATTTCGCACTTTTGTTTGAAATAACTAAAGATTTTAATTTCAAAATTCTCTAGTTGACTAATGTTTATTTCAACTTTTACTGTGTAGAAGAATTATAAAATTCAGTTTACGTATTCTATTTTATTTTTAATATTGTCGAAGATGACGTACTAATCAAATGATATATTCTTTTATTTCTCAGAAATTTATTCAGCGTAAGCTATAATACAAAAATATAGTTTAACTGTTCATATTAATATCTATGCGTAGAATCCATTTAAAATACGAGTTTCACGATCATCACAATAACAACAAGCGAAACATTAATAACTTTACCAGAATATGTGCCATTTTGACGAATTTGTTGTCAATTACGTTGTTGTTGTTATTTTCAAAAGATTAATACGAAATAGCTGATGAAATAATACAACTATGTACGCAATAGCGAAACTAGCAGCGATATAGATAAATTTTTCTTGGCCTAGAAATATCTGCAGATTGTTAGAAATTGATCATCACTATAGTTTTATCAGTGTTTCAATTTCAAAAAGTTGAAAGTTTATTGTTTCAAAAAATAATTTCAAATGAACCTATAAGGATAAGTATATTTTATAGGTGAAAGATACATTTTTGAAACGAAAAGCAAGTAGGTATTCGATTTGAATTTTAATTCAATCTATATATAAATATTATTGGATTCTTAATCGGCAGAACAATAGAATAGAATTTATGCATAAAAAAAATATCATGCACAGTAGTAATCGTATCCTGTGGTAATAGTTTTATATAATTTAATTAATTTTAGCAAGTGAGTGAGTATCTGCAATTATAATGATTGCTTATTTCTGTAAACCAACCAAAAGAAAATGATGTAAATGCATAAATGAGTGGAAAAGAAATAAACATGATTCGAATTCAAAATAAAGGTGTCGCATAGACATTTTCAAGCTTAATGAACGAAGGAATATGCGTAGATATATTTTTTTTAGTGTCTGCAATAATAAACACTCGTTCTTTTTTTAAATATTTTTTGCCTATAAAGCCGATTCATTTCTAACGAATCCTATCAAATGTTTCACTTCTTTTTTTTCCAGTATTTCATTTGAAAATTTAGATTTGAATAAAAAAGTTGTTGACTATGGATAAGTATGAAAAAATTAAAAAAATTGGTGAAGGTTCTTACGGTAAGAAAATGTTTCAGTGAGGAAATTCTAAATTAAGAAATATACATTCAGGACAAGTTTTCAAATGTCGAAATAAAGACACAGGAGAAACCGTAGCTATTAAAAAATTTATTGAATCCGACGATGATCCAGCCATAAAGCGTATTGCTATGCGAGAAATACGAATGTTAAAAGTAAAACTATTTATTGAAAAAAAAAAGTTTTGTCTACTTATTTTCTTTTTGTTAAGCATTTGAAACATGAAAACTTAGTGAATCTCATCGAGGTATTTAAAACAAAACGAAAACATAAACTCCATTTGGTATTTGAATACTGTGATAGAACTGTTCTCGATGAACTTGAATCACATCGAAATGGGTAGGGATATTTTTTTATTTTATTTTTATAATTTTCTTTACAATTTAGCGTGCCGGAAACGATGATAAAAAAAATAACATATCAAGTATTAAATGCAGTGGAATTTTGTCATCGACATAATGTATGAAAAATATCTTCAGGAGGATTTCTATAAAAAAATTAATCTATACATTTTTATTTTGTAGTGTATTCATCGTGGTGAGTTTGATTATAAAAGTTGAATTATAGAAGTATTTTATTGTGGTTATTTTTTTTTTGATGTGAAACCGGAAAATATTCTTATCACGAAACAAAATATTGTTAAACTATGTGATTTTGGATTTGCACGATTGATGAGTATGTATTTTGAATTAGATGATAAATGAAAAGTATTAATGACAATTATAATTTTATATAGCTCAACAACTTGAAATGACAGATTATGTTGGTAAGTATTTGAAATCCATATAAAATAGAACCGTTTATAAGAGAATTTTTCGATCGAATAGCAACTAGGTGGTATCGTGCTCCGGAGCTATTAGTCGGTGATCGACAATATGGTACAGCTGTAGATGTTTGGGCAATTGGATGTGTCTTTTGTGAATTATATTCGGGTGTGCCGTAAGTGTTCATACATTGTTAGCGTCTATGTTACTGATATTTGTTACTATCTAGATTATGGCCTGGAAAGTCGGATGTTGATCAACTTTATTTAATTCGTAAAACTCTTGGTAAAAACTAAATACGACTTTCTTATATTCTAATTTCTTATTTTTCTTTCTTTCAGGTAATCTTATCGATAAGCATGTAGCTATATTAAAAAGTAATCCTCATTATAAAAATGTTCACATTCCTGAACCGGACACAATCGAACCGCTAGAACAAAAGTTTCCCTATGTATCCGAGCGAAGTCTTGATTTTATGAAAGTAAAATAGTTTTATCCTTTGTTTTCCTATCAACTATTAGATCATTATTATTCTAGAGCTGCTTAGTGATGGATCCTGAAAAGCGTTTAACATGTGGTCAACTATCACAACATCCATATTTTGATGGTTTTACCAATGAATTTGAACGCGAAAGAAAGGAACAGCAAAAACATTTACATCGTGAACAACAAAAATTATTACAACAGCAGGCTAAAATTCAAAATAATGTGTATGTCACAGGAACAAAACAACAGAATCAAGGAGTAAGTTTTTTTAACTTCATCAAAAAGAAAACAGATTAAACAAAAACAAAATTTTTTCCAGCATTTTCCATCCCTTTCTCGCAATCAAGATCATGACGGAAATAATACACCGGCGTCCGATGATCGTGGTGGACGCAACTTTCATTTACCCAATATCTGTATGAGGAAATTTTCCCAAATTGCAATTGCTTTTTTTCTCACGATACATACATTTTTTTTTCTAACACCCGTTGTTTTGCACATATTCATCATTAGAAAAATCTTCACTAAAACAAATCATAAATATGCCGAATGATTTTTCTTTAGAAAACACTTCCAAGTTTGACGGGCATAACAGGAACACAATATGCCAATGTTCATACAACATCGAATAACCCCGGAGACTATTTAAGACCAAGTCGACTTGAAATTTACCTCGATTCTGATCAACGTATAAATGTAAACAAAACACGTTTTGGAAATACTCAACATCCAAGTGTACCAGCAGCAAGTGTTGTTAATGATCCAGATTTATCAATAAAACCATCACCACAAACAAAACGTTTAGCATATGGAGAAAATTATACGCATTTGCCAAATATTTAAATTATTTAAAGATCTTTATTTAATATTGTTTCAATGTCCGTCAAGTTTTTCTTCTTCGTTCTCATGTATAGTCTCTGTTCTCGTCTTTTTCTTCTTTTTTGCTATCGATGAATACCAAATGAATTCCTTATGTAAGCCGTCTATAAATATATTTTTTTAATGCAAACAAGAAAACCAAAGAAATATTATAATTAGAAAAGAAGCATTTAAAGTTAGTCAGGTTAATGGATTCATTACATAGAAAATTGCAATGATTTTCAGATTAGTGGATTTATTCAAGTAAAATGATATACTTCAAGAAAGAAATCGAATATAATTTTGTCAAAAAACCTTAAAATAATAGACTTGTGATGAATTATAGAATATCTAATAGCATTTGAATCGTTTACACTTGATAGAACTTGATAAAAGATAATTATTACCATTTCGAAATTTAAAAAAACTAGTGTCCTACAAACAATAAACACAAGGATTCAGAAATTAAACATGAAATTCTTCATTTCAGAGCGTCAAAGGACAAGATATTGATTTAGAAAATCATGCCAGAGATTGATATATCATTAATATGAACATTTTATATTAATTGAATTGGCCGCCTTATTGTATTATTTCTGTTCTTTCTATATCTTTAAAATAAGCGTTAGTTTGTTTGATATTTGTAATTGTATCAGAGATGTGCACAAGATAGGTTTTTAAACGAGGATAACCCATATTGATAAGAAAAAAAGTTTATAATCTTATATTTCTTGATTTATTTGTACAATATGAAATCGATATACTACACAGAAGTGCAGAGAAAAGTTCTGAACCTTTTATTGATCCTATGATTCTTTTCTATTTTTGAATTATTAAAAACTTTTATGAAACTAAACAAAAATTCCTCTGAGAAAAAGATTTCTATCGATACAATGATATTATATAAGCAGAGAAAACACATATTGAAGATATCAATCTATCATTCGACTCTTCCACGATATGATTTTCTTTTCTTTTATTCAAATGATTCATCAATACTATAGATAATTATAAAATCTGTTCAAAATACTCTGTAAAATGAAAACCAACAGTTGATAACTGTGCGTTGTATAAAAAATATATAAATATAATACAAAGAACTAATGTTGTCAACAAGGATTCATGGTGAATCAATCATAAAGTTTCTTTTATTCTTCTATTAGACTTAGGCAAGAAAACATTCTTTTATCAGTATATATTAAAATATTCTGTTTCATATAGATAATAATCAATCATAGATCAGCAATGGCAAAATTTATAATGGTTTACATGCATGAAATAGAAAGGAGTTAATATTGATGACAGCTGTGACACGAATTGATGACAAAGAAAACGCAAAAATATTCTCTTAAATAACATGCATTAGTACATTTCAGAGAAAGATTCTTCACAATATGCCGCCTGCAACAAATAAGACATTACCACTAGATGAGAATGCTCAAATTGAACAAAAAACGTTAACTGATGACAATGAAAATATAGTCCGTGTTAAGAAGTATCTTATTATTCTTATTGCTATACAATTGGTACGTTTCCAATCATGTTCTATGAGAATAATAAATCATAAAAATCAATATCTGTTTAGTTTCTATGCGTTGTTACTCTTGGTTTTGAATCTTATTCAATAATAGGGCAGGTTTCAATGGGTACTTCATATTCATACGGAGCTGAGTCACTCGTCACAGTGATTGCTTTAACAATCTTTTATATATTTGGTCTTATCGTTACATATAAACAAAATCGCATTGGATTAATTATCGTAGGCTATGTCATTTTATTTTATTAATTTTTTAAATCTATTTTTTATCTTAGTTGGCATCAATTGAAATAATTCTCTTGATAGGAATGTGTCTTCTGTTTGGTTATATTATATTAGTTATAACTGCGTTACTGATTGCCTTTGGTAGTACGGGTCAGGGTTATGGAGTCGTCATATTCTTTGGAATTGTTATTGCAGTGATGGCATTCGTTATGGTAAGACTATTACTTAGCAATATCCATATAATATCTGTGTCTTTTATAGATTATCACTGTTAAATTATCTTTCAATTTAGCAAAATTGATTGATAAAAATCAGTATTTGGCTGTCTAAAATTATGGAAAAATAAGTATTTTATTTTTTAGCAATAAACATTCTAAATATGTACGACAAATAAAGTTTTATTTTTTTTTGTTTAATATTTGGTGCAAGTAACAATTATTTTTTGTATAATTATCTTCGACTAATACAATTATTAATTAATGGTTTCAGAAGAAAAAAGTTCGGTTTGTTTTAAATCAAACAAGCTAGGATAAACCTTGTATTTTAAATGTTAGACAAATATTTTTTCGTCTGTTGTAAACGAAAAGTCTCTTAATACGTATTATCGAACTGCTGACGTAGTATTCTTCCAAGATAAATTCATGTTGTGCTCACAAGAAGAATGAACGAAGACTCATCAAATGATTTCAGTAATAGCGAACAATAGCTACTGATAATTCTCTACGCAATATATTGAAGACAAATTTCAATATGGAACAATATATTTGAGCTTACATGACGTTAACATCAAGTTCTTGTGACATGACTGATGACTGAATTAAATCTTTCAAAAAGTTTGGTTGATTGTGATAGAAGACTCAGGGTTTTCTAATATATGGGAAATGAATCATTTTTCGAATGGACAACACATTTGAATATTGTTAAAAATGGTTGTTACTCACTTTTTGATCTTGTACTCTCCAAATGTATTCGACGAGAAAAATCAATAATTTATTCCAATCTCGCCTCTAACGATTTCGAGCATATTGGAATTGTTTTAGCTGATACAAAAATATTTATTTCATATTTTACTATCGGTAGTATGGTCAATTCAATATTTATTTATCTTCATGATTTAACAGTTTATACGGTCTTATGTACGATAACATGTATGCATCATAAAATTGTATTGTAAGAAGTTAATAGTATCATTGATTTAGAAGCGTATTCTGGTGCCGATTTTGATACAGTAGTTCATCTTCTTTCCAATAAACATGTAATTCGTCCAGATTAAGTAGAATTTCGTTATCATCCAATAAAAGTGAAATGTTTTGATTATGAAAATCCATCTCATACTGTTTACGCTTAACTAATAGCTGTAAGATGAAAAACCAGGCATACGCCGAAAACATCCAGCGAATATTCAATCAATTAAATATTTTACATCTCCTACTTATTACACTGGAGATGATCTTTTACTTCTATTATGAATTTTTCTAAATGAAACAAAAAAACTCAAAGTATGCTGTATTGCCATCGAATGGTCATCCTGATTATGAATTTCGATGAAATTATTGTAGATTATGGAAAAAAAGAAAAAACAAATACTAGTCACGAGATCACCAATATGATGGTTAGAGTATTTTATGAACAGTTTACTTACGACGATATAATGCAATGAGTATCATACATGAGTTGAAGATTTTTATTATGATACATGCGCTAGTTCAAGAACATAAAATCTATTGGAAACAAATTGAACGTTATCATCAATCACATAATTTGTCGCGTTTTTTGTGATATGTTTTTTTTCGCTACATATTATATCCATTATGTATATATATATATATATCTGCATCAATTGGAATTATTATCCTCATCTGACATATTATAACATCTTTATGGCAATTTTGTAGAGGTGGTAATGATTGTATCTTTAGCTTTTTATTAAGAAAACAAATTGTAATGAAATTAATGCTGTCTTCAATCAAAATAAAAAATAACTCTTTTAATTAGGATAATATTTTTCCTGCTCTACCTTCTCAAACAGCTTGTGCATTTTGATTAATTCAAATGAATATCTCATGTGGCCATTTAATAATAAAATTCAACATTTAGCGTATTACTCAAAATTATTCCTATAATCTATTCCAAGAAATCCGATTGTAATTAGTGGCTACCTTTCACTTGAAGACATCGAGTTATATTTTGAGCCTAAGTGTAGCTGAGAACTCAAACTATCTATTCAGAAACTGACAATACAATAGAGTAGATCTCAATGATACAAAAACAAGAATCGTAAAATCGTAAAATCTTGATTTTGCTCAGAATTATCTGCACAAACAACTATAAATGAAGCCAAAAATTTATATTCTAATAAGAAATAAGAAACCTAATTATATTTATCAATGAACTAAATTCAATAACTTGTGCTTTTGTTAAACACTAAGAATTACAATAAATATCCTGTTGTTTTCCTCACATGACAAAGTTAAAATGTTGAATTTGACGTATTAAAACTCACGTACTTATGTTTTCGTGAAATGAATGTACACAGGAGAATCTTTGTGATTGGTTGTGCCATTATATCATCTAACTAAGTTATTCGTTTTGAAATTCCAGATAAATTGAATACGCAAAGAGTACTTTCATGATTGAAGTCAAAGTTCAAGTTTGACACATGCGAACAAAATAACGAAATTAACTATGATATTAATGAATGTTCAATAAAAGAATGGCAAATCTACTCGAAAATTTAGTAGACGACAGTAATTTGATTTTTTATACATCACTTTTCTGTCTTTTTCTTGCGCAAAACAATATTTTAATGTCAGCTAATCATCATTATGTAGGAAATTTTAAAGAAAAGGTAAAGATTGTTGCCGACAGAGGTAAGAAAAATAGATTCAAAAGTAAAGTAGATCTGCTTCAGACTCTGATACGATACTTTGAGCAATCAAGTATGAATTAATTGTTGAGTAAGTAATATTACATATAGTTGATATTGTACCACTCATGGAAAAATAGACCATAATTATCAATTAAAAACTTCCTAAATCAATGAAAAATCATCTTTACTATGAAAGATAATTAATTAAACTATTTATTGAGAAAAAAAAAACATGTTAAATGTGATTTACATCTTCACTAATTTCATTTTCTTGCCCTCGACATTTTCTCAATTCTTCATCTTTACGATTATAAGTAATTCGAGCACATGCAACCATCAGAATACAGAGCCCAATCATTAGAAATACCAATAAGTTCATTAATTTATATTGATTGGGAGCGATTGCAATAAAACAAAGTGTTATAATATTAAAAATGTATACTAATATCGATGTCGTTAAAGATTCTGGCAAAGGATACATGATTTCAGCTAAACTTTCGTAAAAAAGTGGTGATGTAGCACCAGAGAAAAAACCAATAATAGATAAGAGAACTCCAATAGAAGCAGAACTTGATGGTAATATCGGTTCTTTAGGCCAAATAACTGTACGAACGCTCAATTGAAAAAATAAACAAAATATGAAACAAAGAGTAAGAGAAATAAGTATAAATAATTTAAACGAACGTCGAAATCGTGGAAGATCAGCAATATAACCAATGGCTATTGAACCAATGGCACTAGCTATTGTTTGACCAAAACCAAACCAACCTAATTTGTGTCGGAAAGAACAATCCTATTTGTTAAGATTAAGATGAAAAGAAAAACAAGAATCTTACCAGCTTCGATTTCTGTGTACCCTAATGGCGCAAGAATAGTAGCAAAGAGCCCACCCCATGCAGCAAATATGCCACCCATAACAGCACCTGATAAAATCATAAGAATACAAGATAGATTTCGACAACAATGAAAAATATCAAGTGCAAATTTTTTCAATCGTTGAATCGGTCTTATGTGGATTAGGTGACTTGTTGTCAACATATCAGCTGCAGCAGATGGAGGAGACGGTGGTTCGGCAGGAAAATAGGCAAGAGTGAGAATACATACAAATATAGCCTGCCCCGTATGCATATATAATAAACGTGGAATATGCCAAGCTTCAGATACAAGACGAGGCTCAACGACAAATGCAATAGCACCACCTGAAGTTGCGCCAAGAATAGCAAAAGTCGTTGATCGTGTTCGTTCATGCAAAGGAAACCAAATACATGAAAGTTGCGATACAAGTGCCATAGATATTGGACCTGTTAGTGCAATAAGAATCTGGCCAATATGAAGAAATGGTACAGCAATATCATGAAACTTTTCACTAGTCGGGGATACAATTATCAACGGGAAAAGACGTAATAATGTAGCTACAACAGGAACAATAGCAAAAATACGTACACATTTACGAAAGCCGTGGTATGTATTTAGTAATAGATAGACAAATGGTAGTGTAGGTAAGAATATAATCGGACCCCAATTCAGTAACAAATCAACCGTTGCTTCAGATATGCTAAAAAAGATTCGTGAAGGGCCAGCAATAGGCGAGAATGTTAGCCAAAACATAGTTTGATTGAAAGCAAGTAGGGCAAAAATGAATAAAACCCAAAATCGCTGTGGATATACATGAAAATTTTGTCTACCGTTCATTAGATGGATAAATTTTTTTGACGATTGTATGATGCTATTCTATTGAATAAAGTTATCATACAGATAATATCATATATGCCCTTTGAGAGGACTTAGTGATAAGAGTAAAAAGACAAGTATGCAATATCGACCAAGTACATGATACGAGAGCATAATAGTCATATGCAAAATAATTATCTCTAACAGCGCATCAAATTATATTTTAGTATAATATTATCAAGAATCGCTGTTGATATGTTGTCGATTTCACGAAAGTATAAAACTTATTCAAAATGTTCGATCTCTTCATTTTGCACCAACACTATATGATTATCTATATATAGATATCCCTGTGATAGATGTCATTCCTATACGACTTGTTGTATATTATATTTCGAATATACACCGCTTTATCTTCTATTAGTTTACCAATAATGATCCTTCTTGTTGTTGATTTGTTTTTGATACAACTAAAAGTTTAACACAATGTACTTCGATGGATTGGATAAACATCTATCAAAAATTTCCATTGGATAGCAAAAGCTTGTTGTATCTTTTAATACGATGTGAGGTTTGCTTGTTTCCATTTATTTATAAGAAACTCATCCATTTTTATTCACACATAAGTGATTTCGAAAGCGCCACCTATGAGACGACAATGAATAATACGTCACTCATGAACACATAGGACTTTATCGAGAAAAGAATTTGAGATTGAGAACATCTTTTCATAGAAATATTCTATTTATATACTACTAACTATATCGAAATCGGTTGCTTGAATAAATTTCATAATTTTCTTCTCGTGTTACTCTTGTGAAATTTCTTTTATGCAAGTATTGCATTTTTTTCATTAGTTATATATAAAATCGTTTCTAGATTTCTCTTCTATTTCAAGAGAAATAAAATTACCAACAATGCATAGTCGGCGTCTGGAAAGACAAGATCGTGAACAAGAATCTTTAACACGTATTGCTATAGTAAATAATGATCGATGTAAACCAAAAAAGTGTAACCAAGAGTGCAAGCGATCATGGTTTGTTATTTGAATTTATTCACTCTTTGTATACTTCATAATAATGTTTTTATTTTTAATAATATTATAGTCCAGTTAATAAAACAGGAAAATTATGTATTGAAGTAACAGCTGAATCAAAAATTTCTCACATATCAGAAGAATTATGTATTGGTTGTGGTATATGTGTGAAAAAGTGTCCATTCGATGCGATAACTATTATTAATTTACCAAGTAATCTTGATAAAGAAACAACTCATCGCTATGGGCCTAATTCATTTAAATTACATCGTTTACCAACACCAAGACCAGGACAAGTTTTAGGTCTTGTGGGTTCAAATGGTACAGGTAAAACGACAGCTTTGCGAGTGTTAGCTGGAAAACTGAAACCTAATTTGGGCAAATTTACGGTAGAGAATATGATTGTTTTTACTTGATCCAATTTATGTTTTATTATTTTAATTAGACACCACCCGATTGGCAAGATATATTAAGATATTTTCGTGGTAGTGAATTACAAAATTATTTTACAAAAATTCTTGAAGAAAATCTTAAAGCTATACTTAAACCACAATATGTTGATCAAATTCCACGAGCTGCTCAAGTAAAATGATTTAGATGAAGAAAAAAAGCGAATTTTTTTAAAATTGTTCATCGTCTTTTTTTCGTAGGGTTGTGTACGTGATCTATTAGATAAAAAAAATGAATTGGGTAATCAAGATGAAATAACTGAATCGTTTGATTTATCAAACGTTAAAGATCGACAAATAGGTGATTTATCAGGTGGAGAATTACAAAGGTTTGCATGTGCCATGGTTTGCATACAAAAAGGAGATATATTCATGTTTGATGAACCATCAAGTTATCTCGATGTTAAACAACGTTTAAAAGCTGCCTTGGCTATTCGAAATATTATTCGAGAAAATCGGTTGGTTAGTTTTCTATTATTAATTGAAGAATCAAAGAATAACTGAACTATTGACCATTTTGAATAGATTTATTTGTTTGAAATTAACGGATCACAGTTTTGATCATTGTCAGTGGGGATGAGTATAATCAGTGAACTAAGAAAATATAGCATATAACTGAACAATTTGTTTTAGTGCCATTGATAACTACTATCATGTTCAGAGTGATATTACAGGAGCAAATAGAAATGAAGGATCTGAATAATGCTAAATACCCTTTGAGATTAAACAAGAAAGATCAATTTAAATCAAAGTTGATTTTTGTGAAGAAAATTTCACAATTGATTGATTACTGTTGAATAGAACGTATAGTTATGCATCATGTGTATAGATCCTAATAAACGATACACATGCTGAGATACATTCGAAATCTTAGTTCATCTCTATGAAAATTCTGTATTTTTACAAACTTTTTGAGTATTCAATAGTATAGAACTCGTTAGCAATTCAAAACAGTCGTTTTCAAATTTTGAATTTAAACGATTCATGCATAGATAACTCATCGAGAATAGTTTCTCTATAGGAATACTGATCAAAATTGAAAAAAAAATCTATTGTCACGTTGTTACTGAAAGAGATCACTAGATCTTAGAAGATATTACGAACCGATAGTATATCCTATAAATATTTGATAACAATCAAAAATTTTCTTCGAGTAATTCATAAATCATCCAGTTCTATATGATATATATATATAGAGTGTTGGATCTTAATCGATGAATCTAGTAGTTACGTTGATTTCACTCAGTTTTATTTTTGATTGAAATGAAATTACTACTGTACCTCTCGATCAGTTCTGTTGATAATGATCAACTCGATTAGTTATTAATTAACTAAAATACATTGAATTATATGCTGAGTATTTATATTTCGCAAAAAAGCAGATGAAATGATGGAACTATCCACTATTTATGTCTAGTGATTTTTTTTATTATTTCTATCATAAGAAATGAATGTTTTGAGTCAAATTTCTAGAAATAATGATGATTAAAATATTAAGAAGCTTATTTAATCGATTACATTAATTCTATTATTAACAGCGCTATTTTTCTATGTTGCATAGATATATTATTGTGGTTGAACACGATCTGTCGGTACTTGATTATTTGTCCGACTTTATTTGTGTTTTATATGGTTCACCTGGTCATTATGGTGTTGTTACCATGCCCTTTTCTGTTCGCGAAGGTTGAATATAAAATATCAATGAGATTTATTTATTGTTAAGATTTTATATTCTTTAGGTATTAACATATTTTTGGAAGGCTTTATTCGAACAGAAAATTTACGTTTTCGTGATGTTGCATTAACCTTCAAAGTCGTCGAGACAGCATCGGAAGAAGAAGTTAAACGTTCATCAACACATTATTATCCAGCTATGACAAAAAAGTTAGGATCTTTTGATTTATCAGTTGATGCAGGATCATTTACTGAGTCTGAAATCATTGTTTTACTTGGAGAAAATGGAACTGGTAAGTAATCAGCTTAGATGATTGAATTAAATTTGAATTTATGTGTTTATAGGTAAAACAACTTTGATTCGAATATTAGCTGGAAATTTGGAACCCGATGCAGGAGGTTAGTGTGTTTAAAAGAAAACAAGATTTCATTTTCTTTTTTTTGCCTGTTAACTCGAGTTCTAGTTTTTATAGAATCATAGAGATATACCTGATCCGTTTTTTTTCTCTGAAAGTTGCTTGTTTAAGTGAAATGTGAACACTCAATGAGATCCAAACTGAAGACTACAGTTCAATATTCTGACTACAATATCAATATAATTTTGGTAGAGAAGTGATTGTTTTCAAGATCAGTCTATAATGAAACCTGAAAGTTTTCTCTCAACATTGAAAATGTTTATACAAAAAAAGAAAAAGAATTTCTCTCTAATATTTTAGAAATTCTCTGATAACTTTTGAAAAGCCCATGCAAAAATTAAAAATACTTAATAAATATTTATTGAGTTTATTGTTTATTTAATTTTCACTTGAATACATAATTTATTTTAATATTTAGTCGAAGTTCCTCAATTAAACATTTCCTATAAACCACAAAAGATTAGTCCAAAATTTGCCGGTAAAGTTCGGGATTTACTTCATGCAAAAATTCGTGACTCTATGTTTCATCCACAATTTCAAACGGATGTCTCTCGTCCACTTCAAATCGATAATATTATTGACCAAGATGTAAATTGTTTTCTTTTTGCTAATGAAATTCAGTTTTATTCGTCAATTATAATATGTCTTTAAGGTTCAAGATTTATCTGGCGGTGAATTACAGCGTGTTGCATTATGTTTATGTTTGGGTAAACCAGCTGATGTTTATTTAATTGATGAACCATCAGCTTATCTTGATTCGGAACAACGTTTACATGCTGCACGAGTTATTAAACGGTAAGAACTTTTCTAAATAAAACAAAACCATTAACCATTTTAAAATTCTTTTAGATTTATTCTTCACTGTAAGAAAACAGGTTTCGTCGTTGAACATGATTTTATTATGGCAACATATTTGGCTGATCGCGTTATTGTCTTTGATGGTCAACCATCAGTCAATTCTCATGCTTCTGAGTATGAAAAATGAATTTAGTTGAGTTTTTCTAAAGAAATTTTCTTTTCATATTTAGACCACAAGCACTTGTACCTGGTATGAATTCATTTTTAAAACAACTTGAAATAACATTTCGACGAGATCCAGAAAATGCTAGACCACGTATCAATAAGCGGGAGTCTGTTAAAGTAAATGAAATTTTCGATAAAATCTGTTTCCAATTACTAATGCTTATTTTTCGTTGTTAATTAGGATACGGAGCAAAAAGCAGCTGGCAATTACTTTTTTCTTGAATGATCATAAAAAAATCACATTATTCCAATCATCTTTGCCGCCGTCATGATTTTCGATTCAATTCTTAATCAAATAGAGTTCATGACATAAAACAAAGCAAAAACCGGCAAATAAAATACTTCTTTTTCTTTTTGTTATTGTTATTTTTATTGTTAAAGAAAAGATAAAAACATAACGCGGTAACAAGTACGTTTAACAGTGAATTGATTGTTACCCTATTAAGATAAGAAGAAAAATAAATATACAACTAAATCAGTGTAAAAAAAGTAATATCAATACAAGAAGAGTCATAATTTTATGTCTAATTTAATTTTAAACTATGCGATGAGTAAGATACTAACTGTATTGATGTTACTGATGGAAAAAATGGAAAAACAAATCATTTTTTGATGTTTTTCATGTACATCTTACAATATATGTATTATATCAGTTATAACTTCTTGTTACGTTTTGAATTTATCAACTCTTGAGAAAAGTCATTCCGTGAATGTTATCATCATATTGTCATATCGAATATGTTTTGCAGAGTTCTAATTGAATTCAAATCTGATAATTTCAATCCTTCAAAAATGACTTAAAGAAGAAGTTATTAACTACTAAAATAAAGGAATTCTTCCAACTGATAAATGTCTTGATTCGGAATTAGATGTATCATGTGGATTTTGATAAATTTTTGATTGATGAATTTATATTTTTTAGATACGTTTCCGTATGATATTGTACGACATCTATATTTGCTGATTATGTTAAGTCGTTTTATTTCGCATACGCAATAAAATCAGGATACAATTGATATTTAAAGTCAATTCTTTTTCTCATTTCATGATGTATTCATTTTAGTTTCTCATGTTGTTTACTCTAGCAGTTAGATTTCTGATATAGAAAAATAACAAACTTTGCATATTTTTTTCTTATCGTGAATAATATTGTAGTTCTAAATCATTACATCATTTTAGATCGTTATGGATATTTAATCCATCCATGTATGAATCTTCATTTTTGTTAAATTATTGTTATTATTACGATATAATTTCCTAAATCTAAACAAAATCATATCAATCAAATGGTATGTATAGATGGATTATTGGTGTTAGACTAATTTTCATTCTAATCGAAATAGGCAAAACATCTGATTCAAATAGCGATATTAGGTTCGCAAGTAATTGGTCGAGCATTCACACGTGCACTTCGTCAAGAACTACAATGTAGAGTGTGAAAGAAAAAAATTCATTTCTATACTTCATATTTTATAAATTCAATTTAGATGCAAAAACTGCACAACAGAGCGGTAAAACAACAGCCAATACTGTCCAAGCTGATCGTGTCGCTGGCATGACTCTTCAAGTATGGATTTAGCGAGTTTTGTTTTTCTCTAATTAAAAATTTGAAAAAAAATGTTTTTCTTTTAAGGAAGCGAAACAAATTCTTAATATCAGTGATGCAGATTTTGATGATGTTGAGAAAATTAAAAAAAACTATGAACATTTATTCAATCTCAATGATAAAACAAAAGGTGGCTCGTTTTATTTGCAATCGAAAATTTATCGAGCAAAAGAACGTTTGGATCAAGAAGTGAGAGTATCAGCAACAGAGAATTCAAAAAATTCTAATCGGTATAAACAAAAAGAGGATCCCAGTGATTCGCCTCCGAGTTGATGCGTTTTTTTTTCATTCTTTTTTTTTGTAACCCGTATTTGTTTTACTTCCTAAGCGAAATAGATGGATACATCACTGTTGGAAATTTTTTCTTCTTACTTTTGTATACTTCTAAAGAAAAGTATGATTAAAAATAATCAATTATTAATATAACTCAGAAAAGAAGAGCCAACATTTATTAATAAACCAAAATCATAGATGAATTTTGATCGATTAAAATATGTTATTTTATTCAACTATTGGCAATCAGTGAAATCGCTTCATAGTCGAAATAATATCAACTTATAGAGCATGTTTACTAAAGAGAACTTCAATATTCCAAAAAGAAAATGAAACATTCTTTCATTGTTTTAGACACATGTCGATTAAGTTTTGTTCTACAATAATATTAATTATATGAGGTAAGAAATCAGAACAAGATTGTACAATGTATACAAATGAATGAGCCCATTGTGGTCTGTTGAAATTAAAACTATTCAAATAATGAACGGTCCCATCGAGTAGGTAGCCATAACAATAAAGTAAATCTGCTTCGTATTTCATCTTGTAAAAAGAGATTCATATGTAATTGATCAATGATGGGGATCTCAAAAAGATAAAAATGAAAGTTACTTACCTTGCCGTTTCTTATTCAATTAGACTATTTTTCTCGTGTTATTGATGTAGCCAATCAATTCATATTTTTGAACATATTAAAAGTCAAGTAGAACTTCAGATCTTATTTCGTAGTAACGAATACGACGATAAATCGTTTCTATGTATTTAGTAAACATAAAATAGATGAAATTAATGTTTTACGAAATAAAACCAGTTCTATTGTAATTCATCAAAATCTTAGTGTTAATTTGACTATTGTACACAATATGGTCAACCCTGTTAATCCTTTTCAGCAATTCGCAGTTAACAAACAAAATTTTCTCTAGAAAAATATTTGTCATTCATTGCTTTTTTTATCCTTAAACAAGTTCCTTGGTTGCATGATATAATTCTACTAGTTGAAAATACAAATGTACAGAAAAGGATATTATTGAATGGAGTTGCTGTCAAGAGATTTACACGAATGCGTTTAAACACTCTAAGTATGTATCCTTTGTACTGACGTTCAATTGTAGCAAAATAATTATCATTGGAATTCAAACGTTGAACATTCGAGTTATTTACCATGCAAGTTTTTACATTATTCTAGTTTATATTATTCTAGATTGTATTTTTATCCAGATCGCTTTGTCGAGAAAAAGATGATTGAAAGACATCCTTATTTTCAGATATGATATTAGGTAATATAATTTTCTTTTATTCTTCAATGTTGTATTATTCTAAAACTAATATATTAATATTCTAAACATGTTGAAACCAGTGATGACCTAGTGAAATGCACACATAATAAGAAGTTTGTTAATTTTTCATTTTACCAAGCATTTGAAGTTGTTATGCTCGCTCTTTGAGAATAAGGTACAAATAATCAAGAAGCGAAAAGCATCACTTACTGTGGCATCTACGTACGACTGAAATAAATCTTTAAAAAAGTTAAATAAGATAAAAAGTGGATGAAGTTCTCCCTTAAATTACTCTTCAATCCACTACTGCCCTCCTTTTGTATTGTGCATATTATAATGTCATTTGAAGAGTAAGAATGGCGATGCACTGTGTAAAATTACAAAGCATTATTTTCGGGATTAGTAAATATGTAATGAATTTTTTCGAGATATCAATAACAGGGTCAATGCCATTATTTTTCTGGATATCATCTGTGATTTGGCAATAATAGGCAATATTCAAAGGATGGACACAATAATTACTCTAATCTCGTACAACTTTTAATTATACAATGTATTGATTATGCATTTATAATATATCAATTTTATCTTTGTTCTATTTTTGTTTTGATCCTTTTTTCTCCTGGTAGTACTTACATAAAAGTCAAATATTTAATTCAGCTTGTGTTGATGATTATGTGTGAATCAGATGAATTTTTCTGAAATAAAAATAAAATGTATCGTAAGCTAGAAAACTTCCGTAGAACTAGTCGAATCACAGCAATTTCATGATATGGTCTTCTCGAAACTATCAATGATTTCTATCGTATTGGAAGCGACAGTTGCATTATGGAAAATCTACGTACCTACTTTTGAAATAAATGTTGAGTCATTCTATTATTGTTTTAATTGAAAGTGATCCCTATTTGATGTAAAAAAAATTTTATTGATTAACTTTTCATTGAGATATTCAATGAGAAATATGTATTTAAAAATACTAAATGGAAGCAAAATAATTAATTGAATAGAGAAAACGTTAACTGTTTAATTTATTAGCAAATAAAAATTTTTTTAATTTTTTTTCATCGGATTCAATAAAAAAGTACGATTATCAGAGAGAGAAGTTTTTGATTTCATTTCTACAAAAATAATCTGTACTATTTATTGTCAAGAGAATTAAGAAAGTAATTTGATCTAAAAAGACCCGTAATACATCTGGTCTTTGCTAGCTTACAATTTATTGTCTCAAAAAATTTATGAAATGTTGTGCTCTCAGTCCCTATATATCCTTACAGCGTTTACTTCATTTGTAGTTTTTGAAGACTCTTTAGTTGTGAGTTTTCTGTTATCCTCGTCTTATCTTTTGTAGAGATAGACGTGGAAATATCATAATAGGCATGATGATGAATAAGCAAATCTTATTTTCGATTCGAGTCCAATTAGATTGAATTTCATTCAAAGAAGAACGGTATTGCTCATTTTAATATGTGATGTAGAATATCTAAATGATCCTTTTTCGAAAAGATTTATTTTCTTGAGTTTCTTTTTTAAAAACTAGTTACTTCATGTTATCGGTTTATAAACATTTACAGATGCTGTTCTGTGTGCAAAAAATCAAAATCAAATTATAGAAAAAGCTGTTAGAAGACTGCTATTTCACGGATCTTAGAAAAGTCAGCATTGACTTGATAGTGAATGGTTACGTCGACCAGTAGACAATCAAATATGCTCTCAAAGTACATAAAATTATGAAATCTCATCAAGAAAAGGATTTAGAAATATTAATTGATATCCTTCCGTTACGTGAAAGAACTAGATGATCTACGTTTACGTATGGTTCAACCTCATCGAAGTATAATGAGAATTTTCGGCTTTTATTCCATCTATATATAGATGCATGTTCAACAATTCTTATAATATATTCAAATTCATTCTAGATTTCCTGTGAATAGAACATGTGTTTTAACGAATATTTTTAAGGAGCAGAATTTACAAATGAATGTCAATCATACATAAGCATTGAATTTTCAATTTCAAGCTTTATTATACGATTTTAATTTAAAAAAATATGCTAATCTATTTTTTTTGTTCCTTTTTTATTCAATTTATTTTCTATTTTTGTCGACATAGATTCAACATAATTATTCGTTTAAAAATATCAATATACGTCTAAGCACTGATGCATAAAATTCAAATAAAGTCACCGGAAAAAAAATTCCTAGTAATTGGCGGACACTAAGTTCAACATTCTTGAAAAACAATAACTCGGATTATTGTCTTAACTGAGTTATTTTTTTTCCTATCGTAAATGCTAAGGAAAAATTCAAATAGTGATTTGGATAAAGATTTCGATTTCATCAAAAAGCTTCTACTGTTAAAAACGATCTCTATTTTTCTGTGTGAAAGATTTGTAATTCTAGTTGTTTTTGAACTATTTGCATGAAATATCTTCTAGTCTCATTTGACTATTCCTAGATAAGTTGCACCATCTTTTCGGAAGCACAGAAATTGCTATCCCTTTATTTTCCTATGAAAAAGAAATGATCTCTAGAGCTTCCAAAGAGTTTCTAAATTTTTATCGAAAATTGCCGAAGTAATAAGAGAAGTTTTTGATTTGCGGGATTCAAACAGAAGCATACTTCAATAATCTAGGAGCTGAAGAACCTTTACTTCTCAAATCTCCTGAGAAAACTGTATTAGAGAGGATCTATTCACTTTTTTTAATTTTAAACAATCAATTATTTTCGAAAATAAACCTCGATACTTGATTCACTAAATAAATTCTTGTTAGAATTTATGGTAACGGCTAATGTAAACATGAAAAATCAATTTCTAATCACACTGAAGTCTTTTTGTTTTTGAAAAAGTATTATTCTAAGATAGAGAATAGATTTCAACGTTTCGGTTGATTTGAATCGGAATATGAAAATAAATCTACTTGCGACTTTTCTTACATTATGTGATGATATCCGCTTTCAATTGCAGTTGGGTATTCTTATGAAGCGCTATATATGTATTATGTAGGCTAAATGTAATTGAAAAACTGTTACGCTTATTTGCTGAACAAAATTGCAAGACATGAATTATTATATATGTATACGTACAGACTGACCCAGCAGTTACTGTGCTGAAAAAATTGTATATTTTCATCATGGCTCGAGTAAACGAGTTGATTTTTTTTATTAATGATGCAAGAACTCAAGTTCTATATCTATGAAGACATATTTAGAAAGACCTTTTGTTCAGAATCACTTTTGACTTCACCAAAAATAATCCGAAATACTGATATATAAGAAGAAAAATAATGCAATATGAATAAGAACCAGTAATCTAGATAAAAAGCCAATAATCAAATGAAGTTTTGGCTATTAAGCGTCGTTCATTCGTACGTTGTTTCTCCTATAACTCTATTACAGCCTAGATACTTAGTTTGTAAGATGCTGTTGGCTATATTCATATAATATTTGCCTACTTTCATTTTGTGTATTATAGTTGTACTTTGCCCACATTTGTTCTTTATTGTCTACGATATAGTCAGTAAGCAGTTCTCATAACGAACTCATGTATTTACAGGCGCGGACAACACAGGACAAGAGAACACAGAATAAAAGTAGATGAATATTATACGAATATGGACAACAGTATCTTGTAAACTAACCATCTAGGTTGTAATAGAATTATAGAAGAAAACTAGAGGAAAAAAAATGAATGAAAGATGTTTAATAATCAAAATTTCGCTTGATTTTTAATATTGAGAGTCTTTCTGTTGAAGTCAAAAGTGATTCTGAACAAAGATTCTTTCTAAACATGTCTTCGTAGACATAGAACCATAATGAAGATATTCAATTTTTTTCATCACCGTCGCCTTTGAACCACTCTGTTTAAAAATGTATATATCACATTCGATGTGCAGCAAGTTTTCGTTTGAGTGGTCAATGAGTAGATTTCGTATTTTTATCTATCTAATTTTATGAGCAATTAGACGAACACAAAGTGAATAGTTCACAAAAACAATTTCAAAGTCTAAATGAGTTATTTTAAACATCTTAAGAAACTTGATTCTTGAAAAAGCTAGGAAACAACAGAGACTTAGTAAAAGTATGATTTCTGTTGTTTTTCTTTTCGTTGAGCTAAACATTTCTAAAGCTTCTTGATTGTACAAAAAAATGTTCGACACAAGTTTTGCAAGCATTCTAATTTATGAATAGTATGCTGATTATTGTTCCTTTTTTATAGGCAATAATAATTCAGTGCAGAAAACTAACGGAAACTCGATAGTTTATCTTTTTCAATGAAACAAAAATCACTTAGTTACATCGACTGAATGTTAAACTTTTAAAGTAACGTAGTTCTTTCATGGAATAATTTGATCTGCCAAATAAATCATTTAATTTAATCTTACTAAAGTATTCGAATGTTTTGTTTTACTTTTAACTCCATCATATCGAAATAATTCTTACACAAAATCAACGTTTATCTTTAAAATTGAATGAATTATAACTTATATCAAATTAAATTAAACTAGATGGTATTCGAGTTTCACTCGACTACGAGATGCGGTGCGAAGCAAATACGCGTTACGCGAAGTCATTAAAAGCGGAAACAAGATCTATCAAGTTCGATCTTAAAACTCTTACCTAAATTTTCAACGAATCTTATATAACTCTCCAATTTCGAAACCACCACGCAACAAAAATCACGTTTTAGACGCGTACGCGTCAAGTAAAATAGTAAAAAAAAAGAACTCGCGCCCGACTACATGAATGCTGCGCTTCACACCGCATTAATTAATTATGCAATGGTCATACTTAATTCGAAAAGATCTGATCTGTATTAATAATAAAAACCTGTTCTACTAATATTCATTCTTTCATATCGGTAGTCTTCTTGAAAGCTAATAAATACTGTTCGATATACCACCAATACCAATAAAAAGGCATTAATACAGAAATCATTTGATCCTCGGCTTTATGCATTATGCATCTATTCATTTTTCTTCTGACTTTGATTATCTTGTTCTATACAATACTATATAGAGCTACTCATTGAAATCAATGACCTTAAGTTAATATATAAATTTTGTTCTATGTGATTATTGTAGAAATTAATCCAAAATATGATGCCGAAATTAATTGATGATTCATTTTGTCGTTTTGAATTTGACAAGTTCTAGTTAGTGAGATAATACTAGTAATAATTATTTTTACACAGTGAAAAAACCATTGTCTATCAAAAATGTTATGGAATAACCATTCTTGCAATGAAATCTATTATCAAAAGAATGTATTTTAATGATCAATTCTTATCTTTTGAAGCTTTTCTTCCTAGATATAAAATTTGTGCATTTATTTGATCAATTTAATCAACATGTACATTTGATTACTATTATGGTTATTATAACGGATGTGAATTTTTGAATTTATTCCGATGATTCTTCTTGGGAAATAATGTCATATTATTTTAGTAGAATACTCGTCCAATGAAACGAAATCATACTAATCGCAAGGTAATTTTTATAAAAAAGATGATGATGATGATGATTATCGTTGTCGCTTTTACTTTGCTTTCATTTTCATTTTCTTTTTTTTATGCATACCTTCATCGACATGTTTGCTCTACCTCTCTCTTTGCCTCTTGCTCCCACTCAATGTCTCCCAGGAAAAAAGAAGAGTGTAATTTGATTTCGTTTGTGTGTGCAAGGTAAAGAAAGCACACCACAGCATGCGCACCTGTATGATGGGAAAAAAGTAGTGCGAGAAAAAGAGAAAAAAAACGGACCCAATATGATGTCTTCGTTAGTTTTTCTTTCTAATTATGTTGCATCAATGTTAATCTTTTTCTCTTTAAAGTTCGAGATTTTTATTTTTATTTCGACGTAATAAGTAATCTATCATCGTTTCTTTTAGTGAGATCTGTCAATTCAATGTTTCAAGGCCAAAAAGACAAAAGCGAGTGTCAACATACTGCACTTCATCGTCTATTTCTTTCTGACGTGCGCTTTACAACTGCTGATGTTTGTTGAAAGGTGTCACATAGTAGTCTGTTAATAGAAAGAAAGAAAAAAGAACAATAGGAGAGAAAGAAAGAACGAGTCTCGATTTCTCCTGTCGTTGTTTCATTCCATTAACGGCCTATCATCAACGACAGAGCTACTCTTGCTACCACTGTCTCGCTGATTTGCTGCTGTGCGCTAACTAAAGTCCATGTACGAGATCGACAAGATAGGGAACCAAGAAAAGAGAATGAAGGTTTGCACAGCTCCGGACGTCCGTGTCAATCTACACGCATGCATCTAAAACTGTGTTGCATACCTCCTTCTCTTTTCTATTACTGTTGTCTTGTGCGCAATAGGATGCCTCCTTATATATATATATATATGTCAGTAAACATGACGAATAAAAGAAAGAAAAGAACAGAACAGAATAGAACAGATACACGAAAGAAAGACCAAACGAAATATTTTGAATATTACTACACTCTTTCTTATATATATATATATTTATATATATATATTCTATATGTGCTTATGAAGAGTAGACGAGCTTGTGCGATCCCTTTCTTTTCCTTTTCTTTTTATATGCTTTTAGCGGGTTGCCCCTGTCAGTCTCGCGTTGTTGTATGTTACGTTGTGTGGTACTCGAACGGCTGGAAAAAGAATAGAAAGAAAAAAAAGGCAAGAAAATTACGCGATGCGATGCAATACGTCTGTCCAATATGAATAGAGAAAAGGAGGAGAATAATTTTTTTGCTTCTCAATACAAAAAAAAAGTCGGGCTAGCGAGAGAGAATGTAGAGACGAGAAAGAGAAGCGGCGGCAAGGCTCGTGCACTAATCACGTCCTTGAACGACTCGCTTGCGCGCTCTCGATGCCACTGTAGGCGTTCGTGGGTTCCGGCTGCGCATACAACTGAGAATGAGAAGGAGATGAAGATGATGACAGAACATTCCCCCTGTATTCTTTCTATGCCTATCTTTTCAATCGAAGTCAATCATCAGCTGTATATTCTAGAAAACGATTCCCTCTTCATTTGTCGTCGTCATCGCCGCCGTTGCCGTCGCCGTTGTCGCCCTTTTTCTTTTGTAACGAGTTCTTCTCCGATGCAATCATTAACACAGAATGATAATGTACAACGACCCGTCTGGTGTCTTGTCATCCTGTGATTTATTTGTCGATAGTCCGATGGTTAAACATCAATCTGACCTTCATTATTATCATCACCATAATCAACATCATCAACAAAGCGATTCTTCACGATCACCATCGATCTGTTCATCATCACTTTCGCCAAAGACTTCATGTACAACAGTTGCTGTTACAACAACATCATCAGGAACGGCAGCATTGCCTGCAGCAGTAGGCACATCTGCTCTAAATGATATTGATCCACAATTAGCCAAACATGTCGAATATGAATTGGGTTTAACTAAAAAGAATGGTAGTGGCACACGAAAAAATGCATGGGGTAATCTAAGTTATGCTGAGTTGATTAGTAAAGCTATAACAACCAGTGCTGAACAGCGTCTAACATTATCTGAAATTTATGATTGGATGATAAAATATGTTCCTTTCTTTCGTAATAAAGTTGATAGAGCCAGTAGTGCTGGTTGGAAGGTAATCGTTCAGATAGATATTATTTAAAAGCAAAAACTCTTCTAATTTATGTTTGCCTTTATTTCTTCAGAATTCTATTCGTCATAATTTATCATTACACAATCGATTTAAACGTATTCAAAGCGAAGGTACCGGTAAATCATCATGGTGGATTATTAATCCAGATGAAAAGAATACCTCATCAAATATTCCCAATGGTACAGTTGCAACAACAAATAAAATAAAACAAACAAGACGCCGTTTAGGTCAAAATCTAAAATCCTCTTCAACAACAACTAAACGACTTCGTACACCTCGTTCAATAATAAAATCTTCTCGGATATTAACAACTACTGAACAACAACAGCAGCAGCAGCAGCAACAACAAGATTCAACAACGCCACAAAATCCACTACCTGATTTATCATCTGCACCTATTTATGATACACAACAATGGACAACACATTTAGATTCGGATACATCAGTAAACCATTTATACGAACAAGATCTTTATTCAACATCAGTAAATACACCTTTAGCAAACAATAATTCTACCAGTGGAATTCAATCGACATATTTATTTGACGATATAGCAACTAATTATGTATCTAATACATCTTCAAACCCTACAAATACGAGCGATTATTCGTATCATCATCACCAACCACAACATTTTCATCATCATCAACCGCAAACACTTTATCAGCATCATCATGGATCGCATTATGATATCAGTTCAAATAATGGATATTATCATCAACAACCGGTGCTTAATGATCATCCTCTACTTCCGATGGATACATATCATACAAATAATGGACTATCGTATCCTTTACAACAGCAACAGCAACAGCAGGAACAACAACAGCAACAACATCAAATTGATCAAAATGATGATCAAAATATGTATATACATGCTCATTCAGCATCGTCACATTCATCATCATCATCACTATCACTATCACCACCAATATTAACGGCAAATAATATTTTAGCATCATCGTCATCATCAGCATCTTCGTCATCAAGTTATTCACATCCACATAAAAATCCTTCATCGTCATTATCTAATGGTTATCTCCATCCAAATTCGAATGGAACATTGACACTTTATAGTCATCATCATCAACATCATTCAGATATTGAATCTTTACTTCAATTAAATGGCATTGATGAAGAAAATGATGATGGTGACGATGATGATGATGATGATCTTTCGACTTTAGTGCATCATCATCACGAAATGATTGATGAACAGCAACAACAACAGCAACAACTATCTTCTTTTCTTCCTTCTAATAATCATCAATTATTTTCACATAATGAATCTTCAACATCAATTTTACGTACGGTGCTTAAGAGACCTATTGTCGGTAAGAATTTCCAATTAATTCTATACGAAATTTTTTTCCTTTATTTTCCTAGATATGCACAATCAACAAGTGTAACTGACCGGTTTTGTTTCGTTTCTTTTTCACGTTCCCTTAATTTATCGAATCCCATCGTCGATTCTTTTTTTTTTGTAGATACTGTGCAATGTATTCTTAAAATGTGAGAGTCATTTTTGATGATGTCCGCAAGAATGCAGTTTGCTTCTTTTCTTTCTTTTTTCTTTTTGTTCTTTTTGTCTATGTATCATGTGCTTCATCCTTCTTTCAACCAAATTTGAAACCGGTGAAATCAGTCTAATTTCAAGCAAAGAACAAATAAGGTGTATGATGATGACTAGAAAATATTCATTAACAGTGAGAAAAGATCATCTCTTCCATTGAAACACACACACTAATAATAATAATAATAATAATAATAATAATAATATTGGTCTTTTGTTTTTTATATTTGTTTTGTGTGCTTGTATGTCTGTCATATTTTTCCTAGTTTTCACATGCACATGAGTTGTTTCGTTTGTTTTTGTAAAACTCGATGTGTACAATAACGAGAGTGAAAAATATAGAAAAAAAATCAAAATCAATTTTATTAGTTATTAAAATTTGATTTTGAATGTTATATAAATTCGTTTTTATGCATAATTCATCATATTAATACTCTAGCTTAAATTTTAAATTAATAACCTGGATAGGTATAGAAATCAGTACGAAATATATGTGTTTCTAATGAAAAAAATGTGAGCATGAAAATAAATATTAGTCAAATTCTATTCTTATCTCAATAGATAAAGTTTGTTCAGAAATTAAATGAAAAACATTAGCCATAGTCTATCTACGATGATACAAAAGAATGAAAATGTTATTTGATGATAATATTTTATAAGAGAATATGATTAAAGTCATTCAAAAAATTTGTCGAACAACGAAATATTTGAAACCTAGTTATTCGTACATTTGAAAGAATAACATTCCACTCATAAATGTTTATTTTTTTACTTTCTACTTGATCCTTTATTGACAGACATATGTTACGTATTTTTATACTTAATGGATAATTGAGTTTTTTAGTTTATATTAACTCTTATGAAAATTTTTGCAATAGTTATGCGGGAGAACTACAAATAAAATTGTACACTTAGAGAATACTTTTCGTAAAAATTCTTTATTTTTGACATAAAAACAGAAATGTAAGATTTTGATTGACATAGAGATCCCACCGAAAGTTCAGAAACAATCGAAATAGTGCCTAATGAAGCTTCATTTTTGGAGTTGAGTTTGACTGAAGCAACATGTTTTCTATTGTTATTGATCAAGCTTTTGTCTCTATATAGGCTAAAGAAATTATCGATCTTTGACACAAACAAAATTGTATCCAATAACATATAGAATGTCTTGCGGCAAAGTGTTCTACGACATTTTTCTTCTCTATTCATCTATTAACTATTTTTGATTAAGACTAGTATCATAAAATAGATCGTCAAAAAATGACCATGCACAAGTATGCTTTTATTTTGAACATCATAAACAAGCGATCTTTTCTTAAAGGTGATCTTTTTCTAGAAAATGTTTGTGATCATTAAGAAATTATCACACAGGTACTCAACGATAAGAGATTATATATTTTTACTTTGTATTGTTTTCTAAACCAAAGTTAAATCGACAAAATATAATCTGTTTGAGTTTTCTAAAACATCAAACAATATATCAGAATACTAATATACAACATATATAAATCTAAAACTTCGAAATATTGTAGTTGTTTTTAGGGAACAAAAAGAAGCAATAAAAATAGATTTGTCTTGTTTGTAGTATTGTCTATTCGATCTATTTAATATGTCAGCGAGTTTGAAAACATCATACTTTATTGAATATCTTCTTCTCTTCAAAAAATCTTGCACAGAAAAGATAAAACACTTCTTTATTGTGCATTAGGTTTGTAACATTTTCTTAATGATTAGAAACATTTTCTTACAAAATATTGGATTACACAAAGAGATCTCTTGTGTTATGATCATGAAAGTGACAATAAATTTCGTCAAGTCACAATTGTTTGTGGTTATTATAAAGTAGTTATAATCTGAAAAGGCCAATTGATCAATAGAACGAAAACTATGACAGATGATGCTTTTGGATTGAAATTTTCTGTTGGCAACTATTCTATTTGTGTCAAAGAACTTCTTGTTTTTTTTTTATTCTATATAATATGAAAAGTTGATCAATATCAAAACTCAAAGAATACATCAGGTAAGAATCCATATCAGCATTCCTTTTTAGAGGATGATTTCTGAGTGTTACAAAACAGTTTCTCTGAACTGCATGATGAATTACCAAGATAAGATTTACTATTTATTCCCTATCGACAATCGACCATAAGAGATTTCACCGCTTAATATATTGATTAATGAATCGTTCTAGAATAGTGTTAGTAGCATAACGACTGATAAAAAATACATTTGAAAAGTGAATGTAATACAAGCAGTAGTGATAAAAGCTACACATTTGAATTGTTGAATATTATCGTATGAATTGGAGTTTCAACAAAATCATAATCAATTGATATTTTAGTACTATACAACAAATAAATCAATCAAAAAGAAGATTGATTCCTTTTCTTTTGAGATTGATAAATAGGAATATTATGTTTAGATTAATAATGACTTGAGGTTTTTCATCAACGAATAAAATAATTACAGTTTTTCGAGTGCCTATTATAGTAACAGGAAATTAGATAAACTGATTAATTATGAGGAAAATTCAAAAGAAATTTTATTGTCAAAAGATAGCATCTTTACATACAATAACTATTTAGATTAAGATGCAGGATTTGCTGGCGCTTATCGATATATTATGTAGCCACACAAAAAAAGTATCAATATTTTATAACTTTCTATAGGAGATAATTTAAAAATAAATAGACAACTAATAAATGAATTATGTCATGGATTGTTCTATGGCAATTTCTGTAGCCGATCACTGAAACGTTATTATAAAAAATTTAAAAAATTTGATAACTATTCTAAACGAAACTAAACAATTTCTTCTTTTCTATAATGCTGTGCAATGCTGTGTAGTCAATGCTTTATTTATAGTGTCCTTTGAAATATTTTTTAAATATATGAATCTTATTTTTACTAACGATGACTTTCGCTTAAATATTTTTGTTTATTTTATAGGTTGATCTCTTCTTGAAAAGTTACATTACTTGAAATGGAAGCGCCTATTATCGATTTTCTATTTTTCGTACGCTAATTAACGTAAATATAAGTGTTCTGCGAGAAAATCATGCGTAACATGAAACTTCACCATTGATATTTGAAAAATACAAAACTAACAATAAATATTTGCATACGAAATTCAGTTTATATTTCTATTCGTTTCATAGTCACTCGATATGAAGAATTTGGCGGAGTTTTATTTTTCTCTTTCATAAACATGTAACTTGAAAACCTTAAAAATTTTCACTTCATATATGTATATTTTATTCAAGGATACAGAATATAGATAATCCTTATATTGAAATAATTTTTTATTTTAAGTGAGATTTAATTAATTAGATATTTCTCTTTTTTACTTCAACTAATTTTAGGAAAATCATTAATCTTAAGGCATAAGCATAACTAATGTATGATACTGAAAAGAAGATGATGAATTATTCGATTTATTGATTTCTGTGATATTTGAAGCAATTATCATGATTTTAATATAATGGAAAATGAATGAACCAGCGAGACACTGTATATACACAGAAATTACTGTAGTTTTAACGAACCAAAATAAATGAGTCGTAGGATGTTACCATGATTGAAGTATTGTAAAAATATTTTAAGATTTTGTCTAAGTATAGAACTAGATAGACAAGGCATAAGAGATGAAAAGTTAGCTATAAGATATAGGAATTTAATTGCTTTCATATTTTATCAAAAATAACTACAAATTCAATCTGGACAGATTCTTCTCTTCAAGCTTTTGCATCGACAAAATAGATCTAATAGGTTTTAGTTGAATTATTAATGCTTAATAAATATTATAAAAATACAAATTTTCATCATCAAAAGTAAATCCACTTTTATTTTTGTACACAAGAATTCACTGAAATCGTAGTTTCACTGTCTCGGATATGAAAAGAGTACACAAATAGCACATATTTCTCGTTTTTTATTTGGCTCGTTACAATCGAAAGAATTATCGAAGAGAAACTTCTGTAGCCTAAACATTCCCTTGTGCATAGCATTTAAATTCTCTCAGAGCACAGTGATGAAATTTGAGCAAAATGCCAATCATTCACATTAATTCCATTATATATTTGACGCCATTCTTTTCACAGGCAATGGAAACATTAAATTGAATGTCATCAACAAAATAATCAATTCGTTCCATATTTTGTTTGTATGAGTATAGTCGTTATTGTAACAATATTTCTTTCATATGAGCAATCAGTGTTGCATTTATTCGATAAATGATATCATTCAGTTCCATCCTTTACAATGACATTATTATTACATAACTATTATACAAAACACATATGTAATTCGACATAATCATATCAATAGAATCCTCATAAAAAGAAAACATCTGTAGTAATTTTACTTCGATATGAATCTATCATTAATTCTAGTTTAATCAAAAACAAAAACTTTCGAGCAGTAATTTGATCGTGCAATCATCAACAATTAATACATTAGTTTAAAACAACATAAACTAATAATTATCTCATCTCGTTTCTACTGAATAAACTATTCAAAAGTAACAGTGTGCAAAGTAATATTATGCTTAAAATGATTTTTATTTTATGATTGTAAATTGAAAATAATAACTGGAAAAGACTCTGCTTATTTTTACTGATCTTTGAATATTTTAGATATATTTTTTGAATTGTATGAATATTAATATCTATGTCCAAGCTATGTGTAACATCTTTATTAATACAAGGAGAGCTATAAACCCAAAAATTTAGATTTTAATTACTTTCAAATTGATCTTTTTTTATTTTACTATTACATTGAAAGAATATGCAAAAGACTTATTGATTATGACTATACAAATTTTTGATTTAGCGCACATTTAATATTACGTGACTTAGAATTTGTATCTTAATCGAACATGATAAATCTTTTTTTGAGAAATTCTAAACTCAAATCATATCCAGGTCGATAGCTTCGAACTTCGAAATGAATGAAAATTTACTAAAGCTCAGAGGAAAAGTCACCAATTCGAAAGAAAAGTAACTGAAAAAAAACATAAGTTGACCAAAAATCACAGGAAAAACTCCAAACAATTTCCAATCTAAATACTGCTTTCACCTTCTAATTTTTTCCACTAGTTTCCTGGCGAAACCTGACTGTACTTATTGATCTTAGGCATATTCGGTGTAATGAATCGTGCAATTACACAGAAATCTGAGATCAAGTAACAACAAAACAGACCTTTCTCTATTGTACAATATTTTCTGAATTCTTTCGAATATATTCTAAATGAAAACAATATTGAATTGAAATTTCTCATAGTTGATTGAGAAAATTCATGAATTTGTGTCACATTGAATGTTGAATTAATATGTTTAAAATATTCATTGAGAAATCTTAAATAATTTCATCGAGATCGTAGAGTTTATAGAAAGCATTGTCTGAGAACAAATACTAAGTTTTCCGATACACATCCAATAATGTATTAAATATGACTGACTTGTTATCTTAGTATTTATAAAGCTACAGTTGATACAGAATTAACAGTAATTAGATCGTAGGTCAAATGTATTTTTTGAAGCGCGACGTTTATATTGACTATCTCATGCATATTCTACATACTTTTATTCTCAGACAACTGATACATACATATATATACATATAAATCATTGACATCTATGATGTATAGATGTCATCGTTTCAAAATAATATAAAATTTTAAGAAACACGGGAATATTCATAAAAATCAAGTGATTCTTTAATTATTTATTACAAAATTGATTTTTCTAAAGTCATTTATTTTTTAATTTTTATTACAAAGAGGAAAAAATTACTTTTCAATAGAGTTTGTCATTGGTTGGCTGATAGAGAATATCTAACTGAATTGATCAACCGAATGGATTCGAGAATAGAATAAAGAAACAAATAAATAAACAAGAAAGACAGGCTCTTACCGTTTTACCGCAAGGATGCTTGTTTGTCATCTTCTTACGATTATAAATATTGATTCATATGAATCCACTCTTGTGAAATAACTTTGATTCTTTGGCAAATGCGATACAACATCTAAATCATTTTCTTTTTAGATGATCATTTCTAGGCATTACAAAGACTACTGATATAGCTACGTTTTACTTATGATCATCGAATTAACTATTTAGTAATCTTCTTTTTTTCTTCTCTCTTTTAAACAACAATGGCTGTAAGTGCAATTTTTTTATCGAAGAGAATATAATGCTATCATGTTTTTTTGAAGGATTTCGCCTTTGGTGATTTTTCCGAACAAGAAGCAGAAAACTTTTTTGGTAATGATAAACAAGGAGTTAAAGTAAATGAAACTGATTAAAAAAATCTACGATCTAATAATTATCTGCTTTTAAAACTAGTTTCCATGGGGTACAGAGGACTGTGCCAATACTGCAATTGAATTTGGTTTCGGTGTTCCACCAGTAATAGCTCCGGTCGGCGTTACTAGTGTATCTTATTCCTGTAATGGCAGTTTATCCCATCAAGAATCTACAAATTCAGCCCTAACATCTCCACCTTATTCATCAAAAAGTTCATCCGTTGAAAATGTTAAAATAAATAAACAATCATCATCCCATAGTCGTCATCATAGTGATAGAAAATTAAAGAAAAAACGTCCACCAAATTATTATAAACAAGAATATCAACAGATGCTCGAGCCATCGACACTTCAACATCAAAACCAAAATGATATTAATGAACAACCGGTACAAATTGAACAAATTAAAAATGACACACGATACATTGCATGTGATCAATGGGTTGATTCAACTATAATACATCAACATGATGATAAACAATCAACTAATGATGAAGATGAAACTGAATCCGATAGTAAATATAATTTCATTGTAAATTTAAGTTAAAAACAGAAATCAACAATTTTTTTGTTAGGTCATGAAACAACAACTGACACAGATAATGATATTGATCATCCACAGCATATACCAATTAATAAAACATTATTAAACAATAATGATCTATCGATTTACTCAACATCTGTTGCAAGTGGAGCTTCTATTGAAACATTAAAACCATCATCAGATAATCTATCGTCATCAGCAAAATCAAAACCGTCATCATGGGCAGATCTATTTCGTAGCAATCAAGCAGCGGTAGCTACAAAAGCATCAACAACAGTAGTAGCAGCAGCAACAACAACAACAAATGTTCCACAACAGCAAACGACTTCTACTCAAAAAGCTCAAGCAGCACCACCACAACAAAACGGAAGAAATAGTACAACGAATAATTTTTATCCAAAAATAAATTATCATGTTTATAATAGCAACGGAGAAGAATCACGATCATTAGAAGGTTTTCAAATATTTACAAAAATTAATTGCTAAATTTTATTATTATTTCTTGTGTTTGTTCGTGTAGATTATTTTTCCAAATGTGAAGTGCGTCCATCAGCTATGGCTATTAAACCTCGTGGATTATTAAATAGAAGCAATTATTGTTATGTGAATGCGGTACGTATATAAAAAAATATTTATGAGATGGAGAAGAGAACTTTTTTTTATAATCAACTGAATGATCGGTATCACTCGAAAGATTCCGAAAAAAATGGAAGTAGGCATATGTTGATTCGATAAAATAGTTGAATATTCTTTCTTTCACTGCGAAATGACAATGGCCAACTCTTTAGATACAATTTTCGTAATATCTTCAAGCGTCTACTGTTTTTCGAGTTTTTCCAGACGAAAGTAATATCGCTTATCTTAATTTAGACTTGAAAATTGAGGAAACATATGCTACGGCCATCGAGTCACTTACCCAATTTTCTTGACTGATCAACAGTAAATTTTTGAAATAAATAGATTAACGGAAAGAATTTTTTGAATAAATCTACTAATAGAAAATTAAAGTTGATACTGAATTGTTATCTGGTATAGTAAAGTATTCCATCTCATGGAAATTCCGGTCATTTTATCTATGTAGTACGTTATAAATTTTATAATCATCGAAGTTTATGAGTGACTATTACTAGTAATAAATTCAAAGATCTGCATATTTACAAAAATGAAATATATTTTCTAATAAATCGCATGTATCGATTTCGAATTTTTTAGACTTAAGCTTCTGTTTATGATGTGAATAGAACATGTTAATTCTGAGTTTAAAATGAATTTGTAAAGATCTCTTGCGCCATTTTGCTCCTAGATCTGAACTCGTAATGTCCTTTAAAATACTTCCACATCATTTTAGAGGAAGTATATTGACGAATTTTAAAATTAGAATAATCATACAATGCTAAATTTGGTTGTGGACACTAGAGGATCAATGTCATTACATTCATTCTTCGTCGACCGAGAAAAGTTCTTCGTCTTCAAAATTTGTTTAGTTTCTTTAGAAGATGAGCTTTAAATTAAAAATGAATTCATTCTAATATTTAAAAGTCTAATAAATGTAACTATTATTTGTTTATTTTCTTAGACTCTTCAAGCACTTCTTGCTTGTCCTGCCTTTTTTAATGTCATGAAATATATTCCACTTAATGATGATACATCCAATCATAATGTTCCATGCATCACAGCTCTGTAAGTCGATGAAGTGAATTGTTGAATAAAATAAAATACAATAAAATTTTTTATTAGTCATTCATTTGTGAATGAATTTGAAAAAATGGATCGAAGTAAATCAAATTCCAATCATAAAGATATAATATGTGGTCCATCCTTTGAACCAATTAATGTCCTTCAAGAATTATCTCGGCTACGTCATTTACCTGTTGACATCATAAAAAATAAACAAGAAGATGCACACGAATTATTATGTCAATTACTAAGTGAAATTCATGATGAAATTTGTCAAATCCTATATAATCCATCAGCAAATAAAAGTGGTAAAATAATAATAATAATAATAATAATAAAATCATGAGCAACTATCTTGCAAAAACTACTTTTAGAAGAATCTATATCCAATGCAGATTTAACAACGTTAACAACTGATTTACAAATAAAAACTGATGAGAAATCAGAAGACTGGCTTCAAGTTGGAAAACGAAATCGTACACATGTTCTTCGAACGGTATTAAACAAATATATATATATATATATTTCTATTAGTGTTTATTTATTTTTTCTATACTTTAGAATGAAATTCGCAAGAGTCTTGTTGCTGATATATTTGCTGGAAAATTTCGCTCAACCATACATAGTTCTGGAAATCAAAAATCCGTCGTGCATGAACCATTTTTTACACTTTCATTGGATATTAAAGTATGTTATGTAGTATTTGAAAACAAAAAACAACATATATATGAAACTCGGATAGTAAAATTTTTTTACATTAATTTACGATCATTTATAGTAATTAAATATCTGATTGCACGAGTAGAAATTTTCCAGAAAATAAGCGTACTACATGAGATTCAATCATTATTTATTAAATACTGATATAATCGTCTTTCTCATGAATTTCAGTTACAATTATCAATATTTGACCGAAGTAGTTATCCTTAGTAAATGAACCGAAAGACTTTAATGATTAAATCAAACATTACATAAATAACGATTCAAACATTAATTTATGAAATTCATTTTGTTAACAGTATAAGAGTTTTTGTTTTCTGCCAGTTGTACTGGTTTTTGTTTTCTGCCAGTTGTACTGTCAAGAATCGGATGTAAGAGAGAATAGGTTACAGATAAATATCCTACTTAAATTATTTAAAGATGAATATAATTTCAATTATTGTATTATACAGCCGTGAATATTCATGCCGCTGAATGAATCAACCAGTTGCATGTATCGATCGATTCAATACATAGATCATTAAATTCTAGAAAAGCATTAAATATTAAAATTATTAGGTGCTGTCTGTTGTTTTTGATTTCACTTTCAGATTAGTTTATCGATAAATTCCTATCAGATCAACTAAATTTTCGGAGAGAAACTATCCTCTCGAATCACATTGAGAAACTGTGGATCTGACTAGGTTTTGGGTTCATCCGCTGAAAAATGTGGCTCCACAGTCTTCTAACTTTCATGCTCCAAAAAATACTGACAGCATTTTTATTTTGAATTGTTAACGTATTTGAAACGTGTCTATGAAATGCATCTGACAATAGGTTACCTTCTTTTTATCATCATACCGTTTCAAGAATTTTTTCTGCTGCTTATTTATGCTTTGAAATAGATAAGATAATGCTCAAGTTCTATAAAGTGGCATGAAATTGAATAGGTTTGAATTCAAATCTTCATAGGAATTTGAAGTCTCACAAATGCAGAAGTGTATATGAATTTTTTTTCGAATGAAATAGTAAGCTCTATTTAGTAAAACAACGAAATCTTTTACAATAATTTTGATTCTACATGTTTTAACTAGAGGTGGAGGCACAGTTCGGTTCATCACCATAATGATATCGTTTCAAAAAATTCTCTTCGGTTTGGTTCAAATTTCTAAATACCTGAATCAATCCCATGTCTAGTTTCAACTTATGAATATTTATGTGATAAATTCATAAGATTTCTCATTACAAATTGTTTATTTCAGGATTCAAAGATAACCTCACTCGATGAAGCTCTAACACGTTTCTGTGAACAATCAACACTTTCCGATTACATTGATAGTAAAAATCGTCAAAATGTAAGTGAAGAACAAAATAATCAAACGAAAAAACATATATATGACCAAATAATGTTTTTAGGTGCATACAAACAAAACTATGTTAATCGAACAATTGCCACCTATACTTATCATACATTTAAAATGTTTTCTATATGATGAAACAGATGGAATAAAAAAAGTTAATAAGCCTATTAGCTACACCGTTAATTTAACATTGCCGAAAGGTAAAAAATAGACAATAGAATATTTGATCTTTTAATAAATTGTATTTATCTTAGGTATATTAACAGAACAAGCTAAAAAACAATATCACGAACGATATAAATTGTTTGCTGTTGAATATCATCAAGGTGATCATGCGACCAAAGGACATTATATAACTGATGTATTTCATCCTGGTCTTCAAGGATGGCTAAGATTTGACGATGCTACTGTTAATGTTGTTACATCACACCAAGTTATTAATTCAACAGCTGATAAACTTACGCCTTATTTACTGTTTTATCGTCGCGATTAAAAATTTTGTTTGTTGAACTAAAACAAAGAAAAATATACATATATATAAAAGCACTCTTTTTTTTCTTTTGTTGTTTTATGTACGCGCAATAGCTCTCTTTTTCTTCTTCTTCTCATCCGAGTGTATTCTCCTGTCTGCTCAATCCAGCTGTTTGTTGTTTTTCTTTTCTTTGACCGGTGTACAACCATGAGCGAATTATTGTTCTTCTTTGTTTTCTTTTTCTTGTCTTGTTGATTGTGGTGATGGTGTTTGTTTTTATTTACTTTTGTCTTACACAACACATCCGGTTACTAACTTTTTCTTAGTAACAAACGTTGTTTTGTGCTGACAAATGATTGATTTTTTTCATGGAAAACCTTCCACGCACCCTCTTTTTGTGATTTGTTTGTGTGTTTGGTTTTCGCTATGTATGTCTGTTGGCTTCTTCTTTTCCTCACATAAAAGCACTTTATCTTACTCGTTTTTTTTCTTTTTTCTTCACTATGCGTATGTACGTCCTACTTTTTCTTTTTTGATGATGAGCGATCAGAATAAAGACAAGATTGTTCGTGGCGAAACGGAAATAAAGCAAGACTACGATTGATGTTATTAATAGAAATTAGTGAATTGATAAGTTGTGTATCTCTCTGTATATAAAATACGTTAAAGGAACACAACAAACAGGTAGATACAATGCGTAGTTTTCTTGTTTGATTATAGAACAAACAACAAATATGTATCGAAAGAAGAAAACTGATGTAGTATCTACTACAAATGATATCAGCACAAACGAAATGCATGATGATAAACTTCTGCATGATCTTAATCCTGAACAAAAGCGTGCTGTCATTTGTTCAACAAATCAATCAACACTTGTGCTTAGCGGAGCTGGTCTGTTTATTTGAATGATATCTTTTTGATTTTTTCAACAATCCTTAAAGGTAGTGGAAAAACTCGTGTATTAACATCGCGAATTGTTTATCTATTAAAGCATTTTAATGTAAAACCGTATCAAATATTTGCTGTTACATTTACCAATAAAGCTGCACTGGAAATGCGTCATCGTATCAGTCAAATGTTACCCGGTGTACAATTGAATGATATGTGGCTTGGAACATTTCATGGACTTGGTGAATTTTTGATTGCTAATCATTGGAAAAAATGATAATAAACTAGTCTTTTTCTTTCAGCTAATCGATTTTTACGTATTCATCATAAGATGGCTGACCTTACGAGTGATTTTTTAATTATTGATACAGATGATCAATTATCAATTGTTAAAAGAATGATTAAAGATGAGATGAGCGCAAATAATTTCTATACCGATAAACCAAAAGCTATTGTTAATTATATCAATAAATGTAAAGATGAAGGTAAACGTTCAACGGATATAATATCAAATAAGGAAAATAAGTTTAAACAAATAATTTATACAAAATATGAAAAATATCTTCGTGAAGAAAATAAAGTTGATTTTGCTGAATTGATTCTTTTAACAAAAGGTTTAATTTCTTTTTTGTTCATTTGAATAATTTATCACCAAGAAATAAATGTTGCATAGAATTAATGGAAAAAGAAATCGATCTACGTATACATTATGCAAAAAAATTTCAATTTGTACTTGTTGATGAATTTCAAGATACATCAACATTACAAATGGATTGGTTGAAATTAATGATGGATCGAGATGATGAAAACAAAATCGTTCGAAATTGCTTTATGGCTGTCGTAAGTTCGTTTTCAATGACAGAAAACACAAAACGAATTGACAAAATTTGATATCTATTTCTTTGTCTATAGGGTGATGATGATCAAAGTATTTATGCTTTTCGTGGTGCTCAATGTATTAATAATATAGATGAATATTTAAAAGTTCTTTATTTGGAAAGAGAAAACACAGACCATATTATTAAACTGGAGCAAAATTATCGTGAGTTAACGAAAAGAAAAAAAAAACAGATTTATTGTTTTCTTTGTTTAGGAAGTACAAATATTGTTTTAGAAGCAGCAAATGCAGTTATTGATCATAATCACTCACGTCTGTAAGTAAATATAAAATCATTATGTAGTCTAAGATGTAATTAACAGCAAACGACAGTGATTCGCAGTTAGCTTGATTAAACGATTGCTAATAATGCACAGAATAATATCCAGAAGTTTCATAGTTATGTGAAAGAAAAAATAATTTGTTCATTTGTTCATTGTTTCTATCGAAGAAATCATAACATACATATGTAAATAGACAAGTCGTTATAGGATCTTATACTTCATACTATCATTATTAAATATGATTTTCTATAGATATTTATTTATTAAGATGAATGTGGCAGAATAAATTAAAATATTACATGCGTATAAAAATAGTAATTTACAATCAGTTATATTCTAGCATAAATAATCAAGTCGAATTTAACAACATCAAAGAAAATAATTCTGTGATGATATGAGATGCCTATTTACATGCTCAAGTTTGCCAAATAGCTGAAAAATGTTACTAGCCTTGAGAATTAATACTATATTTATTACTTGTTAACAATGATTTCATGAGTGACTCTTTCTTTAGTATTAAAACATTTGCTTTCCTAACAATTATGGTCACGTTTTGTTCTGTTCTATTCGAGTTTATCAGTAGGGTCCTTGATTCTACAAATTGAGACTGAGAACTCATCAAATTCAGTCATTTTAAGAGAAAATATAACTTAGGCAATTTTCAATTTTAATTACTAGAAGAAATCAAACCATTGTATCCGATAAATGATTCGAATTTGAGCACAGACGACTGAAATAATCGATAGAATTCTATGAATTCTTAATAATGAAGATGTATTCATTATTTAATTGATGCTACGGAAATCAATTCAGATCGTTAGATTTCTTTCGGAGAATAACATATTATTAACGTAAAGAGCTGAGATTTTTCATCATTAATTTTAGTCAATAGTAATTAACATTGAATATTGTCTCTTATAATATTGTTTAGTGTCTTCGACTAATGAACTGAAATCGCAGATTGAGCCACTAGCAGTAATTGGATTTTCTCTGTAAAAACAAATTCACAAACTTCAACGAATTCTAAAGTACATTTTTCTAGATTTGATAAATATTTACTATTCATGATAAGAACTGACATATATTTAAGCTTATTTCTTGTGTCTACAATTTTAGTTGTATAATCACATTCTCATAAGAGAAAAACAGGAAAAACTAGTAAATACCAATAGTAAATATGTTTTGTCCTGGTGGCTCTTTTCGTTTTGTATGATTTCGAAAAAAAAACAGAATTCCACGAAAACGTAAAAATTCTCAGCTAATCTTGAGTATTAACTTTCCCATGAGACATAGATAAATTTTCGTTATTGGTCTCTCTATTGAAATACTTTATGATTGTCTGGAGAAACTTAATTTTTTTCAAACGTATAAATGAAAATATTCTAATTAAAGAGGTAAAAATCTTTGGACCGATATAAAAAATGGTGAAAAAATTGCATTATTTCAAGCAAGTGATGCAACTGATGAAGCTGAACATATTGTCAAAACAATTCATGATTTTAATCATCGCCATCCCAATATTCCTCTATCTCAAATTGCAATTCTCTACCGTACAAACGCTCAATGTAAATCTTTCGTCTATCTATTGTTCATTCAACTATCAAATTAATCTGTTGCTTTAATTTTAAATCTTAGCACGTGAATTCGAACAGGCATTACTGAATGGTGGCATCAAATATCGTATTTATGGTGGCATAAAGTTTTATCAACGATCTGAAATAAAAAGTGCATTATCATATCTTCGCTTAATTCAAAATGAAAATGATAATGATGCTTTTCGTCGTATAATTAACTTTCCAGCTCGTGCGATCGGTAAAGCAACTTTGGAAAAAATTGAAAGTGGTGCAAATGAAAAACGATGTTCATTATTTTCATATATTCAATGTGATCCAGTTTTATCTAAACAAAAAAAGATTCTTGACTTTATTAAACTAATAAATGAATGCAAACAGAGAATATTAGAAAAGGATGTTCCAATGGAATTATATGAACAAGCTCTATATATTTTTGAGCAATCAGGTTTAATGGAAGCATATAAAAAAAAACAAGAAGTTGAACGTTTACAAAATTTAAGTGAATTATGTAATGCTATGAAGCAGTTTTCACAATTATATAATACAAATGATCTTACTCAATATCTTAGTACTATTGCACTCGTATGAAAATATTGACCTTTGTTTTTAGTTCTCTTTGAAACAAAACGTATTTTATCTAATAGGATACAACAAACACACAAGATGGCAAATTAGATACAACAGATGAAATAGAACGAATACAAATGATGACGGTACATGGTGCAAAAGGATTAGAATTTCATTATGTATTTATTGCTGGCCTTGGTAAGTTTATTTAAATGTATTGCCTATCTCTTCGTTGAACAATATCGTAATCTTAAGATAGAATTTGAAGAAAACCAAACTTTTCTATAACATTTTCTTGTTCAATATCATCGTGTAGACTTGGGATCAGTTACCGACTGGTTTAAATTATTTACTTATCTGTCTTTATTAGATAAACTTTAGTAACGAGAGATTTTTTTCGATGCTAATCACATTGAATGAGACTATGACAAGATGCAAAATGAATTGCATTTTAGATTTTCCTGACTTTTGGTCAAAACTTATATTTTATGAAAATAAAAATCTCCAACGTTCACACTGACATCTAACATAGACGAGACATTTTTTAAACCATTGTTTTTTGTATTATATAGTTCAAAATCTTTTTCCATCAAATTTTTTCGGAAATTGTGATATTGAAGAAGAACGTAAGTCGTCATTATTTAATCAATTCTAATAATTAGATGAAGTTATACTTTTTCATTATATCGAAGGTCGTCTAATGTATGTAGCAATAACCCGGGCAAAACGATATCTTCATATATCCTACTCTGAAACCCGCTCAAATTATGGCCAACAAGAAACATGCCAACGATCACAATTTATATCGGAAATTCCCAAGGGCCTTTTATTTGAGAACAATGAAAATAATAGAATATATGAACCACCAAAAAAGAAAATGAATTTTATTAAGCACATGGCAATGCCAGTACAAACTGGATTTATTACTGGAAAGAATTTGATGAATGTTGTTCAATTGAAGGAGAAATAATTATTATTTATAAATGACGATTTTAGAACGTGTTAATAGTTTGTGTCTCGTTGTCCATTTTATTTTAAAACTGAAAATAGACAAAGTTAATAAATATATGCATGATAGTGAATTCGATCGAATGTATTTAATCAGAAAAAATAACACCCATAATAATATTCAATGGAACTTGAAAGTCTATTGTAAGTGGATTAGGAGTTTACTTTCTGCTAAACAAAAGCCCATCTGTAAATTGAATGCATATGATTAAACAAAACAAAAACGTATGAACTAGTAATCTTGATGAATAGCCTATATAGAACATGCGTAAAAGATGGTTCTATTCATTTTTAACGAAAACATACAATTGCAATATTTGAGATAAAATAGATGAATCATTGCATAGTTTTTGTTCTTTAGAACTGATAAAACATTTTCTATGAAAGGATGAAATCAAATTATTAAACTAGATCTTCATTAAACAAATACGATTTGAACTAGAAGAGCATTTCTTTCTTAATAGATGAGTTATCAGTAACTCTGACATAGTTTTATCTATCGTCTTTTTATCTTTCTTCTCTGTGATCCATATCTCAACATTTGTACCCATATTTTCTGCCAAAAAGTATTTACAGTAGTCTTTAATATATCATTATTATAAAAATAAAACATTTTTTTGTTCGTAAAATAAGTATCGTTACCTGTTACTGATAAAAATAACTGCCGATCTATTCTTATCTTTTTAATTGCTATACTCATATAATCATAAATTTTTATAATGAAAATAATCTTCATGAAGCATTCATTATTTCTACTATTAAAGAGATTACATCAATGTTCTAGATAGGGCTTAAAGACACAACAATAAGATAGACAACTTTATTGAAATGAAAAGAAAAATGTCGAGTCACATGAATATTTATTAACTCGTGTTAACTCACGTTTGAGAATAAATCATCAATGTTTACTGTAAAATACATAGCTTTTTCAAGTGTATATCTGCCTCTTTGGTTAAAGTCTATTTATATATATTATCTGTTTGTCTGATGGATACATGTCTTTTATGTTCTTTTTCAAATATTAACTTTGATAAGTAGACAATCTTATGTGACAAGAAAAGTATTTGTCTAAAAATGAATCTTGAAACCATGACAGAAATTTTAAAGTAAATAAAAGTTATATTTTCAAGAATAGTATAAAAGTTATTAATTTTCAAGGATGTACGATCTATCTATTCCTTTATACATTTGGATATTGATTTTTCCGATTCTTCTGATTGTTTTTCGATATCTTCGTCGATCAAACACAAAATTAGTAGGACCACGTCGCGGTATTGATCGAACTTTAACATATCCTCGTCAATATGCTATTGGCTGGTACTATTTATGTGATTCTGATGAAATTCTACGAGGTCATATAGAACATTTTTATCGACTTGGAAGAGAAATGGTAGCATTTCGAGGCGATGATGAACATAGACAAGTATCCGTTGTCGAAGCATATTGTGTTCATTTGGGTGCAAATTTAGGAGTTGGTGGACGTGTTGTACCAGGTACGAATTGTATACAATGCCCTTTTCATTTATGGGAATTCGATGGAAAGAATGGGCGCTGTACAAAAATCCCCTACTTAAATGGAAAAATACCTGAGAAAGTATTGAAATAGAATAAACCTTCATTTTTTACAGAGTAATATAAGATCATCTTTTTTTTTCTTTTTATCAGGCTTGTCTTCAAGTATATCCAAGTGTCGAACGTTATGGTATGATTATGATTTGGTATCATCCTTTAAATGAGCCACCTCATTATGAAGCTATTTGCATAGAGGAATTATTTGAAAAACGTTTTGAATTTCGAGGTACTTATCGGTATCCAAATATAAATATGCATCTTCAGGAATTCACTGAAAATGCTGCCGATATTCAACATTTTGGACCACTACATGGACAAATGTTAGTACCATGGACTGAATGGTGTGTTCCATTTGTTAATATTCACCATACCCCATCGTTTTCATTTGTTGACGAACCATGGAAGATTATGTTTTATAATACGGCCATGTTGCAAATTTTCGGAAGAAAACTCGAATCAACAAAAGTTGATGCATCAATTATATTTCATGGACCAGGTAGCATCACACTATTCCGTTTTGATGGAAAATTCGGTCGATTGTATTTATTTCATACAAATACACCATGTGAATATACAAAATTAAATGTTGTTTTTCGAGTATTTGCAGAAAGAAAGATTGCAAGATTTTTAAGTTGGTATATTGTGGGAAATTGGGTTGCTCAATGGCAACGAGATCTATTTGTTTGGGAAAATAAAGTAAAAAAAATTGATTCTAGTTTTCTGACTAGTAGAATAAAATATTTTCTACTTTATTTAAGATACATAAACGTTCACCAATTCTTGTTAAAACCGATGGTCCCATTATGAAATTACGTCGTTGGTTTAACCAATTTTATCTTTCAAAAGAGGACAATGATAAAGATGTTAATGTCAATGATTGGTAATCAATTTTTTAATTATTATGATTCATGAGCATTTTGCTTTCTATGACTCATTTCTGCATTTTATTGAATAATTACTACTAAATCAATATGAATAATGTTGTCTTCATGAATTTCAAGAAACGATGATTTTGAATTAATAAAATAAATAATCAGAATGTATCATCTTTCATAGATGGTGGTATACTAAAAGAAAAATGAATCGAAATTCATGAATTTACTAATATTTCTTTGTGTACTCGTATTAATTAGTTACTGTTAAGTTCTTCGATTCAGTTGCTATTGGTCAGTTAATGACTTCCATTTAAAATTTTCAAATATAGCTTTACGTTAGAGAGGGATGCTAGGCAACTGAATGAAAGCTCAGGTGCCACTATGAAGTGACACGCGATAAATAAAAGTGATCGATTGATCAAGATTAACGAAGATAATTAACAATAAGAGAGTAGGAGAGAAAGAAAAAACAGTAATAATGAGTGTAAATAAAGCACCTAATTTTAAATCATATTGGCATAGAAGAATAATAGTTGAGCACAGATGTTTATAAAGACAAAACAGTCAAAGATGTAAATATGTTTGATAAAACTAAGCGTACGATTCAGAAAAGAAATATGTTTATATTGTACAATCAGAGAATGAATTATCATAAATTAAATATAAATTATTTATTTTCAATGACAGTAATAGAATGATTCTTCATCTTCAGTGTAACAATTACAAAACTAACAATATTTTCATACACACATCAGTTTTTGTGTACTCAAAAAGTGAGTACACTCTAGAATCGGTCAGTGTGTCCGTCCGGCCGTAGGCACGATAAATTTCGAAAGGAGAATCAGACCGTGATGAAATTTTCCACACGGTTCAATCTCATGAATATCTAGGTCGAGTTCGAAGATGAGAAGAATCCCTCAAGAAATGGTTGAGTTATCGAAAAAATTGTCATTTTTGACCAGGCCATCCCTGAGGAGGAGTACAGGGATTTTTTTTTCAAAAAATAAATCTTTCTCAGAATTATTCACAACATATATAAATCGACTCAGTTTTTAACGCTGATTCCGAATCTGATATTGGTTTTGAGCTAAACCGTAGCTTTCTGATGAAGCATCGCCTGAAAAACGTCTCAAAATGCACAAAAACTGCATCCAGAAATCAAATTGCCTAGTTTCTCATGATAATTTTGGTGTTCAGACATTCTAGAATGACTCATATGTCCCATGCACTTTTTGCAGTACACATAACTTTCGGATGAAATCCGAAGTTTCCACATTTATTAAATTTTAATGACAATATCGAGGAAATAATTTCTTTAAAAACATTTAAAATGACTAGTATGCATTACAACCTAGCAGTTATACTAAAACGTTTATTTGAAATATTTTCTGAATCATTCTTGGAAACAGGGAACGTTACTATATTGATGAAAACTTAAAGAATATTCCAGAATATGTAAATTAATTTTAATGTGATTATTATTAGTAATTGAACATGTTGAACGTTAAAATAAATAAATGGTTTTAGATGTATGAATGGTCATTTGAATCAAAAATCTGTAAAAATACTATTGTGCACTTTATTTTGAATACTTTAACATCTACAAGATTATTAGTTTTAAATCAAGAAAATGTTTCGAAGTACAAGAAAGAAACCGCATATTTATTTCTCAATGCACTTAGGTTTGATTATCTACATGAGTGGTGAGGTAATCAAATAAAAACTGAAGCTCACTGATTGTTCTGCAAGTCTTTCAATTCCTATAAACAGCTAAGTATCCACAGGGAGAGCGTTTAAGAATCAATCGTCTCTTTTTGTAAGCATAAACAGAGAGAGTTACAGACCTCTTGTCCAGACACGCTCAATGTATTAAAGCTTTTCTCTTGACCTAGCATTTTTTCGATTCGATTAATAATCTAAGTCGATTAGTAAGTTTGTTTTTCCTTGATATTTTATCTCTTATTTATTGATATAAACAAACACTAAATTCGTTCTATTTGGTTTTTTGTGTACTCAAAAAAGTGAGTACACTCTAGAATCGGTCAGTGTGTCCGTCCGACCGGCCGTTTACACGATAACTCTCGAAAGGAGAGTTAGATCATGATGAAATTTTCTACACAGTTCAGCCTCATTAATGTCTCAGTCGAGTTCGAAGATGAGAAGGATCCGCCGAGAAATGGTTGAGTTATCGAAAAAATTGTCATTATTGACCAATCCAACCCTGAGGGGAGGTACAGGGATTTTTCAAAAAAACAATTTTTCTTAGAATTATTCACAACACATATAAATCGACTCAGTTTTTAACGCTGATTCTGAATCTGATATTAATTTTGAACCAAATCGTAGCTTTCTAACAAAATATCGCCTGAAAAAGGTCCAAAAAATGCACAAAAACTGCATCCAGAAACCAAATTGGCTAAATATATTTCAGATGACCAGTAGTTTTGGGGTTTCTCAAATGCCTGGTTTTGTAGCTAGTCAAAAGGACTATCGAAAAGTAAAAACCCGAACTCGATAGCTATTAATATTGGTGATTTATTAGGAGAATACTGATGCCTGTATCTATCATATATCTCTTATAGATTCATGAGGTTCCTTACGATCGTAATCCCGCTAGATACAAGCGCAAATCCATGCAAAAATAACTCTTCTTACCCAATTTTCCAAGCTAAACACGAATCTGAACTTAATTTCTGTGATTTCTAAAGATATTATATCACTCTAAGAGTAGAGTCAGTGGTCACCGGATATGGTCGCATACAGCGTGGTCCATGCTAACTTAGCACGCCTGTATTTTCTCCTTGCAATTTAGTGACAAGGGATTATCTTGATGAGATCTATGTCTTAAAGAAAAAAAAAGTGAATATACCTTTTCACCTTTTGAAGTACACACAAAACTCGGATTTAAATCCGAGGTTTTCGCATTTATTTTTATATTATTTTTCTTCTATTAAATATAACTGTATATCCATTTTTATTATTTTAATGAATCCCAAATGTCTTCTATACTGTAAGCATCAGTCAGTTTTTCAACAAGCTTTGGTTTTTCGAACTGAATGATAAAAACATGTTTAATAACAATCAAAGCTACTACGTATGACATACTTCTGTCCTAATCTTGATTATCACTTTGTGACTACTGTTTGCGCAAGAATAATTCAAATGAGTTCTGTATATCTGTTGACAGATAATTAGATTCTCTTTTGATGTTGCCTAATTAATAATCTGATGAAATTTTGAAGCAGTTATTTATTAGAACTGGATTGCTTGCTCTGACAGTTTATCGATTCAAGTAATAACGATCTGGCATCAATTAGTCGTTTAGAATTAAATATAGATGCACAGCTACTTTCAAGTGTAAACCAGTTCACTCTTATTAAAAATACCAAAGATATAGTTTAAAATTGCTTAAAAAATCATGAGAAATCCTTGATAAATTGAACATGAGTCCGAATAAGTTAAGATAAAAGTCCAATATTTAATAATAAAGTAGTTTCGACTGATAAGGAACTAAGTTATTTTATTATTTAAACTTCTCTGTTGGTGTCATTTATACAATTCACTATATAATGAATTAGTATGATATATTTCCATATTGAAACAAGTACCAAGAAAATGATTTAATTAGGCAATACTTTTTTGAAATATTTTTCATTTTGTTTTATTTATACATCGCTACCAGACTTGATTTCGTTAGAAATGACAGATTTGTTTTGTTATATGCAGTATTGTTCTATTTTAGAAAATTCATTCATAAATAATAATTGAAGTAAAGAGAAAGTAAGTATCTATAAAGATTCATTATTCAACGTAACGATAAAATTATTAATGTTATTTATTTAGTTACACAAAAAATTTAGCATTCATTTTAATTAAAAATAAAAAGAATCAACTTTGTTGACTGTTATTATACGATGTAACGATGATTTCTGTAGATTATGTTATTTTATTCTCATTTTATTTTCATATTTTGAACAATAAACATAAAAAATTTATTCCAAACCTGTTCAAGAGAATCTGTAAAATCGTAGTTAAACGTTTGGCAATGGTCTCTGACATTCTTCAATAAACAATTTGTCATTGTCTTCCAAATAACAAAATAAACAAATCGAAAGGATATCAATTAGGTTTGATGACTTCAGAAGAAAAAAAAAACTTACCACCAATAAGTTATGTTCAATCCGGAAAAAATCGTCTGGAATATTGAGTGACCTAATTTCTGTTTTTAAATGATTTTCATCGTGAATAACTGAAATAAGCTTATCAAGTATGGATACAAATTGAATACTTTGATCACGCAATCCAATATGCCAGCTTATATCATTTCGTAAACATGAGTCATGTTGACTATAATCATAATTATTTCCATCAACTGAAACTTTTGACATCCAGAATTTGCGGAGTAATGGATTTTGATTAGTGATTCTAAAAACATCAAATATAATAAGTTCGTATAGATTTCAATGGTTATTTGTTATTATCTTTTGTGTACTTAATGAGAACAGCTTGAGCAAATTTTTGAAGATTATGAGTTTTAATAATATTCCATGATTGTGTTAAATGTAAAATATCATTCGAATCGAAAATAGAGTCATTGCTAATTCGGCGTATTGATGAATGAAAACACCCCATATTTATTGTGTGTTAGCTATATATCAGATGAAAATGAGTTACACTTTTTTCTGGTTTTGCCGATTATCCCATGTAGCTGGTCGTTGCATTATTATGCAATTATAGCCATTATTTGCATTATAATGGTAACTAATGGCTATATTTACACGATAATACAACGACAGGCTAAATGGGTAGTATGACACTTCTAATGTATAAACTAGCATACTCTATTTTTTGCTTCCCTTTCGTGTGCCAATTTCTCTACATAAGTAGCTATTCACCATTAGAGGCTTACTAGTCTTAGTCTCATGTTTTTTATAATTTTACTATATCCTTATTCTTTTATTTCAAATGTCAAGAATATTTCCTTCGATCTTGTAAGCTATTACAAAAAACAACTAATAGAAAGAAAATTATTTTATTATTACGAAAAACCCTTACCTATTAACTCAACAATCAATGTTAATTATACAATTACTTCTTGGGAAAAACTTTTCATAATCAGAAAGTTGTCGCAACAAATAAAAAAAGGAGTTGAATTTTTTAATGATTTATATATGTGACAGACGGGTTTGGAATTTAGTTGAGTTTGGAATAGTTTTTTTCTTAATTTTTTTAATAGAATTTTTGTTGAGATCTGACTTTAGAAATTTTTATATTGAGAATTATTCCTTGCATCTTTTTAGAATGAGTTTTTAAATAATTCAACTCTGTCTATTTTTTTAACTATGGGGAAATTGAATTTATCGGAGAAAAATAAATTTTGTGTTTTTATCTCTCAATGATATATTCACTCTCTGTGTATTCTTTAAACTATGGGGACTGGGGACATTGCATTTATCTGAGAAGTGTTTCTTCTCTGTTCTGTTTTTCTATAATCTATTATCACGAGCAGAAAAAAGAGAAAAATTTATTTTTTCGCGCATTCCAATCTCAACTGAAACTCTCATGTCAACTGTGACATATATATATATATTTGTTTTTGAATGATTTTGCATAGTAGTGAACAGAGCATCAACCAGGTCACTAAGCCTGCCTGCCTGTGACAGGCACAAGCCATGATCTTGAGGCCTGATCTGTCACAGGCAGGCCAGGCCAAACAAATTAGTTGACAGACACAGGCAGGCTTGAAATGCAAAGGCCTGCCACAGGCCGGTCAGGCCTACAAAGACACGGTCTGGTTGATGCTCTGGTAGTGAATTTAAAGTTGTGATGAGTAGAATACTCGAGCGGAAATTCAGATAATATAAATCAGAAACTATGTTTTAAAGTTGCTAAGAAATTATATTTTGCCTTCTTTTTTTGGGTTTCGTTGTTCAAAAGTAATTTTCAGTTCGGGACGAAGGATAATCACTTTTCTGTCAACTTGCTAATGAAAAATAATTTGACTGTATTTTGAAATCATGTATACATCATTCGATAATTGGATGAACACGAAGATAGTTTCCACTAACACTACATATTAAACTTGTTTTTTGGTGTATTGCTTCTTATCGATGATAATCTTAAAAATAACCCATTCAGTTAAAACCAAATAATGAAACAATTGCAAATACTTGGAATTTGAAAATAGTTAAATATAATAAATTGTACTGTAGAACACGATCTCTTGATTATAAAGTATTTATCTGAAAGCTCTTTCATTAATTTTTTTTATAGAATAATAATGCTTTTAATATATTAAATATATTTGGAAATTAAGACTATAAGCATAATGTCTGTCGGATTAAAATATGACAGAGGATATTCCTGATTTCATTGGCCGTAAGAAGATTGTTTCATTTTCTTTATAGATGGACTCAATCTTTTTCCTACCTGTTTAGTTTATCCTTCTGAAACGTAATCAGAATGTAGTTCATGTATTCATTAGAACGAGACACACATCTTATGTAAACTTCGACTATATGAATAAAGTTTACCACAACTTCTAACGTGAAATATGAGAGACAGCGTATGTTGCTAAACTATCTTTGCCGATCTATGACGGACTTTGATTAGTGTATATACGTATATATATGATGTGTTCTGTAGTCGAGAAAGTAATTAAAATTTTAATCTTTATACTTCAATATTAGTATTAGACTATATTGTACAAAATTTATATGTATATTATTAATTGAAACTCCTATTCAATATACTTACGTGAAAGTTATTATATATTAGTACAGTTTTCAGTATGATACTCAAAACAATTACTTTACTACTAGTATAGGGGACAGAATCGTGACCGAGCACCTCAATGGAAACTCTAATAGTATAAAATTATTCATTAGGTACTTGTTTGGATGGTTTTTCATCTTTTACTGCGCCCAACTCACATATTTCTAGTAGGTTAGTCTATTGAAAATAAAAAAAAAGTGTTCTAAGTTTAAATAAAAAAGGATTCCAAGATAATGTGCAAGTTTTGAAGTATCTAAAATTTATTTTTACATATTGATGGCACGATATCTTTTCGAGCACTCTGAACCATCAATGCATTTACTAAGGAATGATAAATTAGAAACAGGAGATAATAAGTCGTTATGGTTTGATGATGATGATCTAAACTTTTTATTAAAGTCTATTCATATACGAATATAAAAAAAGCTACTCAAATATTTAAACACATCATAAGAAATAAAAGTCACCAGTCTAGTGTATCGGCAATATTATCTTGTTCTTCTTTAGAAAGATAAAATTGACTAAACCATCGACGCATTTTTAAAATTGGACCATCATTTTTCACAAGAAAAGGTGCACGCTTGTGTATCTAAATGGAAACAAACAATGATATTAGTTTTAATGAAAAAAAAATGGAAACAAAGAAGTTTCTACTTTATTTTCCCAAACATCAATATCTCGTTGCCATTGTGCTATCCAATTTCCGATAATATACCAATTAAAAAATCTCGGTATTTTTCGTTCCACATATGCTCGAAATTCTACGTCTAATTCAGTATAATTTGTTGGTGTATGTGTATGAAATAAATAAATTCTACCAAATTCTCCATCAAAACGAAATAATGTTATACCACCAGGTCCATAAAATGTAATCGAGGCATCAACTTTCGTTGATTCATACGGTTTACCGAATAATTGAATCATTGCTGTATCATAAAAATAGGCAATATGAGTTTGATCACTAAATACTAGTGATGCAGTATGATGAACATATACAAGTGGTACACGTATTTTAGTCCACGGAATAAGCATTTGCCCGTGAAGGGGTTGAAAATGTTGAACATCAGCAGCATTTTCAGCGAATTCTTGTAGATGCATTTGAATATTTGGATAACTATAATTACCTCGAAATTCATATTTATCACCAAGTAATTCATCTACGCAAATAGCATCATAATGAGGTGGTTCATTCAAAGGATGATACCAAATCATAATCATTCCATGGCGTTCAACACATGGATACGAATGCATCTTCGCCTATGAATATGAATAATTCATTTACTAAACAACAGCAACACCTACAACAACTAAAAATAATGCTTTTCTACTTTATCAGGTATTTTCCCGTCAATATATGGAATTTTTGTACAGCGACCATTTTGTCCATTGAATTCCCACAAATGGAATGGACATTGTATACAGTTTGTACCAGGCATAACTCGTCCACCAACACCTAAATTGGCACCCATATGAATACAAAATGCTTCTAAGACATGAACTTGATTATGTTCATCATCCGATCGGAAAACAACCATTTCTCGACTGAATGCAAAAGCACGTCTGATTTGACCTCGTCTGGATACATCATCTGAATTACAAATACGATACCAACCACATGGATATTGACGAGGATATGTTAAACTTCGATCCACACCACGACGAATTTTTCGAGATTGTGTTTTTTCTTCTTTCGGTTGATGTAAATATAGAAAAACTAGAGCAATAATCGGCAGAATTAGCCACCAAGTGGAGAGTAGCAGTTCAGTTATTGGAAGCATATGGAATTTCTCTAAAATATGTTTTTCCGATAAAAGTTCTCGCAAGCAAGAATAGAGCTTATTATTTATCACACAGCTAATTATTGAATCTATATTAAGTTACCGGCAACTTAAAATGAAATCTGAAGTTAAATGTTCTTCTCTTTCTATGAGGTTTCTACATCGTCTGTTATCAGAGTAACACAAATACGCGGGTTTCTCATGTTTTGCAATGCATTTTTTTTTGAAGATTAATTTCTGTTCATTTCATTTGATCTGTTTTTTCCTCGAATGGAGATCAGTTTTTGATAACTGAATTGTTTTCAATTCATTCATGGCCGTATAATTTCCAAAATAGTTCGTATGAAATTTATCGTCGTGAACTAAAAGTTATGAAACATCTATAAATAAATGTCCTACGTTTAGTTTTTTGCGATAAATTTGAGGTAAACAGTTTTGTAGATGTAAACAAATAAAAACTGTTAAAAATTTTTCTATAATCCAAAATTGACCTACTTTTGCGAAAAGACACGTAAGTTGACAAAAGCTTAAAAATTTTCTTCTACAAAATCAGTTAGAAATATCAATGCACTGGTATTCGCGAGCTACTACTCGTCACACGCTACCGAAACATATAAAATAGAAATACAAATGAAACATTTTATTTTATTTTATTTTTTCGACAGCTTAATTATACCTAGACTTCTTTATGTAACTGCAGTATTGCCAAAATTGTGTCTGGTCTCTTGCAGTTTGTTTTCAAAACAAAAAGATTAATACAGATTATCATTACCTGCATTAATGAAATCAAATCAACGAAGTGATCTTTTAATAATCACCTTTGTTGCTATTAGAATGGATTATCAGTCATGGAATCACTTATGTTTGCAGAAAAAAAAACTGCTCAGATCAAAATAAAATTCTAATTTTGTTGATGCTATACAAAATAGTGACGAATAGGAGATCAAAAAAACATCGTCCGATGATATGCTGACTGCTGTGATAAAATAAGTAAACATCGGGATAAAGCAAAGTCCACTGTATATTCTTTATTTAGATTTGCTTACCTTTCCTCTTGTTTCTAATTCATGAAGCTTGTTTGCATGTGACCAATTTATTTTCGATAAATTTTTGCATGAAAATATCACACGGGCAAATTATGACATCGTCTTTGATATATATATGCATTCGCAAACAGACGTAACTGATGGTGTTTTTTACTCTGCTGATATTTATCTTATGATCTATTAATCATGAAGGTATCTTCAATTAGCTATTATCAGCATAAACACTAAAAGTGCTCGGATTACGTTTTGAAAAGCTTTCCATAGGAATAAATTAGAGATTTCGAGGTTCCAACGTGCAACAACCAAGAACTAGAGGTATATTGAAAGTGCATGATATAAGCGTTTTTAGAGAAATTCATTTTCAATATGTTTACATCTCTAAAAAAAGCTAGTTTTCGAAATTTGTTTTCCGAAAATAACCCGTTTCTTATGTCAATGTGCTCTTGAATTTTGATTATTGCTCCTATAAAACTGGGGTTCTCTATGGTGTACCTATGAAAAATTGCTCAGAAACAAATCCAGTGCATTGAATTCTCTTTTCGATACTATTTTCAAATTGTAATCAACCCATATCTATGCATTGGTTTAAAAAACCAGCTATGCCATAGTCTATCAAGAATAAAGTATAAAATGTGAATCATATACTATTAAAACATCGCTTTAACTAAGTATGTTTGGGCAACAAGTGGGCAAATGTAATTTTCGATCTAAGCGGCAGTTCAAAATTAATTACTGAAAATCAGACTGTCGATTATCCACTACAAACTAGCACAGAGGGTTCATGTTGTTTCTTGTTAATATTTAACATTTTCAACTTCAAATATATGGAAAATAAAGTATTTTTTCTATTAACTTTACGTAAGACATACTCGATATTAAACGTTCCTAAGAAGCGCTCGAAACTTCTGCCATCTGCAAACATATTCCTCTTATCGCATCCATTGTTCTTTGTCACTAAAAGTCTACAATTGATATTATGTTATGATAGAAGCTAGACATTGTTATATAGTTCTTTTCAAACGTAAGTATGATAAATTGCCGTTGTACCTAAACTTTTATTAAAGTCTAATGTGCTGTTTTACTTTATTGCAAGGCGGGTGTGAGGGTGTGGATGTGAACGATAGAAAGACAGCCCGAACCCACACTCACACTAAAATTTTCTTAGTCCTTGACTTTGAACAATAAAAATAAACAAAATTATTCTTAAACTTTTTCCACCACTTTATGCGGTATATGTACATGAGAACATCATTCATTGTAATATTTATCTTTGTTGTTATGACAAAACTCACCAATGTCTTGATTCTTATGTTTTTAATAACCATCTTAAAATTTTGAATCCTTAGTGTTTCAAAGCATGAGCGACATTTGACAGTAAATATTGACCAAAAATCATCACATACGCAGCTAATATTAAGACCAGCTCCAAGCATTGGATAGTCCACTTGTTATTTGTAAGATTTGCGTAGAAGAAATAAGAGGATATGCTTCCCATTATAGCTATTACTACAGGTAGATCATACAATGAATACAATAAATAGATATCGTAGAGCATTGATAATAGTATTGCTAATTTTGCCAACGTTACTGGTACACCGTAACCTCCACATAGTTCAAATCGAGGAACTTGGTAAAATTCTGGATATACCACTAACAACTCTGAACAGTTTTTCATAATATATTCAAATATTATTGAACGCTTCTGTTTCGGTTCATTTAACCGACGCACGGCATTATCGACTTTTATTGAATGTGCATAAAATATTCCAATAGTAAAAAGAACCATGAATGCTATGAGCGTGTTGAATAAAGAAAGAATTGAATATGAAGCCATGGACAATTGCTTTCTTTTCATCTAGAAGTATCAGACAAATGAAAATCATACATGAACTTTAGTTTTTAAATACAAATTTAATATGAATCAATCAAACAGATCAAAGGTAAAAAATAAGAAGAAATCTTAAATAAAAACTATCTGATTATGATGAGAGCGCATCCTCACTATCGCTGTTCATCTTACACATCCAGAATCTTATCATATATATGTTCATTTTTGTCTTTTGTGAACCATTTTCGAATTTCGGAGCAATGTTGCTTCAAAACTTTACATGGATTCGAAGATACAGGTCATTCAGTTTATTTTGAAACAAAATAGAAAAGCTTTTATTCCTGTATTTTCATGCATTTATTGTAGTAGATGTTCGATATGTGATTCATGAGCGTAGTAAATTAATCTACAACGCTTTGGTCAATTCTCCAAAGCATGGCCGATTACATCCTGTTTGAGAGCATTTTTCAATCCATTTAACGTTGACACCTGATGCTTTCTTACCCGCTCTTTTAAAATACCCCAAATCGAATAGTCCAACGAAGCAGCGTCTGGACTCTTAGGTAATCACTCTGTAGGTGTTATAACTTGAATTTTCTTTTCTTTCATATAACTAAGTGTCACTTTGGTTGCATGACCTGGTGCACTATCTTGATGAAGAGTCATTTTCTTTTGTGTGTCACCAGCAAATAAACGAGGATTATCATATTTAATAAATGGCTCTATTATATGATCAATATAGTATCGACTGGTAATTGTTGAACCATGTTCAACAAAATGTAACTGACTCTTACAATGTGTGCTCACATCCACCCAAACCAACACAGCCACAGGATGCAAATAGTTTCGTGCGATTTTGTTAACTTCTTCTGATAATCCGTCGCTTCTGACATAATATATATCTCTAACACCTTGGCTTGCGTCGAAGTAAAACCATGATTCGTTAGTAGCTACATCATTTTTATATCTTTCATTGCATAATTGATGATGCATACGCCAAGCTCGAGATCGTCTCTTTTCAATGACACCTGGATATAAACGATGTGCCGATGGTTTTACGACATTTTGCATGGATAATATCACGAATACTACTAACAGCAATACCAACACTAAGATTACACCTTGCAACTATTAACGAGATTGTTCGAGGATTTCCTTTACTTACATATGACGTAACACGGCGTACGATTGCAGGTGTTGCTACATGACGGTCACGATAAAATTTTGGTTTTTAACTATTTAATAAACCTAACTGGCGTTGTTTCCCAAGTTTGCTAGCAATATGACTAATAGTACTTTTCGATACATTAAAATTCATTTCAGATAACTCTTGTTGTGTGACAGAATATGAATACTTTTTCGTCAAAAGGTATTTGACGACCCCTTCAATATTATCAGCTATTTTATTACGAGGCGTTCGCTTATCTAAAATATAAATATCATGACAGCATATACAATGTTAGGGGAATAAACTAATATGAGAACCATGAGATCTGTATTAGTTAATAACGAAGAAAAGCTGCATGCAAATTGGTTCAAAATAAACTGAACGACCTGTAAGTATTGACCCGAAATCATAATATATCCAGCTAATATTAAGACCAGCTCCAAGAATTGGATAGTCCATTGATCATTTGTGAAGTTTTCAACGCAGAAAATTGCGGAAACACACCCCATTATGATGACCATTTTCATCCGAAATAAAAATATGAAGTCTTTATTAGGGTACTAAATTGTAGAGCAAAGTCTGACCTGAAAAAAATGTGTTCTTTGAGTCTTTTTGTCTTTAATAAATCGTCATTTAAAAACAATTGGTTGTTCGACCACAAAAGCATTCTACATGGAAAGGAGTTCTTGGGAAAATGCGTATAGCTTCCCTTGGGTAAAAGCAACAGCTTAATTCGATATCAAATTTAGTAAAGAATTGTTCGTTCTACAAAACTACCGAATACGGCAACGTTTACAACTTTCGCAAAGCGGCTGATAGAGTTAACAGAGCCTGTTTCTAGTGTATAGTTTTGACTCACCGGAAGTATTTTCAAGGGGGTCAAGAATGATCAAACATTTTGTCCGAAAACTGTCGACCCGCCTGTTAGTTAGGTTCGTTTCGAATTTACATTGTTCGACATATAATTATTATGAAAACGAGAAAAAAGAGAATTTTGAAATAAGGGATTTTATTTATATGAGTCAGTCAGCATAAGCCACACTCGATTTTGCTTAATCAGAGATCCCAAGCTTTTGGCTGTACCTTTGAGTGAACCTCAGCTTTGTAGTGCTTGAAAAGTTATTTTGAGCACCATCCCACTCATATCTTTTGAGAGAAATCCAATTTGGACGGTGATCTGTCTATTGTTTTGTAACAAAAGTTTTGGAAAATTCTGTAAAACATTGCCCGAAAAATGAATAGAGATTCGAAAACAAGTCTTGAATGAGGATAAAAATATTAGTTTCTTGACCTAAAAAAAATGCGCTCTATCAGATGGAATAGATATCAAGCAAATCTAAGACTGTTATTGAGCAACCCCTTATGGTAGTCGGTCGTGGCTTACATAGGCTAGCTCATATATTAAAATAATCAATATCGAACAGTTAAAGTTGGACAAAAACTATGAACATTCAAAAGAATTTTATGATCTTTTACATTTGTATATCGAATGCACGAATTATACAAATGACTTTTATTCAAAATAATACTTTTCTGTAGATCATACAGATCTGTTGAAAAAAGATCAATTCAGATCAATAACATTTCTTTTTCTTCATATTATCATCACGATTGAATAAAATGCTTAAACAATTAATAAATGAACATTTATCTGATGGAACAAGTAATTTTAAATATTTAACATTTGGAAATTGATGAGCAAGCGCTAACATTTCACTTTCATCGTATAACCAACGTGTAACAATTAAATGGCGAACAGAATGTTGAACTATTGCATTTATNTGTCTAGTTTCTCATGATAATTTTCGTGTTCAGGCATTCTAGAATGACTCATATGTCGCATGCACTTTTTGCAGTACACATAACTCTCGGATGAAATCCGAAGTTTCCACATTTATTTAATAAAAGATACTGATATTTTTCGCTTAAAAAAATGAGTTTGTAAATACGACAAGGCAATTTAATATCAATTAATAAGCAACTTATTATTTCACAAGCATAACTAAATTCTGTATTTAATAGAGTCAAATTTTTCTCTTTGGTAATTATCATAGGTTTCATGTATGCAGATCTGTTAACATTTGATGATACTGGCGGATGTGGGTGTGGTCATCTTTCTATCGTTCACGTCCTGGACAGACGACTAAAAGTATTTTTCTGGTACAACGGATCGATATTAATAAAATACGAATTATATCAATCGGCTAGTATTACTATGTCCATCAATTCTTTCTATGGCATGTTTCTCTTATCTATGAATTTATAGAATTAATAAAACGTCAAATAAATTCGTTTGTCTTTTACTATTCTAAATACTTTCTTGCACATATCTTTTGGTGCACATAAGTTGCATGAAATAAAATACATATTTATTATAGGCGATGAGCAATTCTGCTAAAAATTTTAAGTAGAAAATAAAATAATAATAATACTACATGAAGAGATTCCTGCAGATCACTAACAAAAATAAGGGAATGTATTCACAAAGATCCAAATCTAGATAGAGAAAATATTCTCCCTTCCTCAGGCAATATGCTGCTAGCAATGTTTCTTATCAAGAATTCAAAAAAAAAACTTTACAAGTTAAAATCTTTCAGAGAAATAGTAATTAAACGATGGCACTCTACAAACATTTATTCTGCTTTAAATTAATTGTAAATAAAAGAAAATATTTTGATTGAAAGATTCGGTAGACTGTGGTAGATTTGTTTTTTGTTTATTCATAAGAAACTATTTTATATGGTTTATTTTTTACTTCAATAGAAAGTATAAATGGATTCATTTGTCGTCACAATTGATATTTAAAGGGGGAAAAGTATACTCATGTCAGATACACGGCATAATCATATACATATATATATATATCTCGCAGTACGTTGAAGATAATGCTATACATATTTAATAATTTTACTATTATAATAATTTATTAATCATCCTTTATTTAACAAAACAAAAATACAACATTTCATGAAAATGTGACATTGAAATTGTCGTTCTCGTGAATGCAATTCAAATTCAATAATTCACAAAAATCATAAGCATGTCGTTATACATATCAACCGTTTCACATTCTATTCTAAGTATCATGTTGACATAAATATTTATTCGTTTGACAAAAATTTAGCGATTAACTTGCTTTTACTCGGTTCATTAAGAATTATTGATTCTCGAGATTTTTTTATGTTATTTGTACGTGTTACTTTTATTCATTGACCTTGGGATGAGTGACGAATGTTAAGTGTAATAATTGATTCAACAATATCATAAATCGGATAAAACATAGAGGAAGCATGTAGAAGTCTGTTTCGATTCACATAAACGGTAGAAAAAAAGACAAAATAGTTTATCTGTTAAGTTAGTCGATCACCCTACAAGAAAAAAGAATGCTAAGCCGCGTCATATTTTAATACTTAGTCTTAGTCATACACGCTCTCTTTTGTGCACACAATTGAAAGTGTAAAAAAAACACATTAATACCAGCCAATTGGATGACAATGGTAGAAAAAATATCTCTGCTAATAGTTTCTTTCGTTGTAATCACAGTGCCAAATATTCGCTCTCGGTCTGCCATCGATGCATTTTTGTTTTCGTTCTTTGAAGACATAGCTCGACTGTTTGTAATCATTAAATTCTATTTTGTTTTGCTTTCGATTATAGATTGTAAATTATTTTCTGAATACGAGATAAATAATAAATTTGCAATCACATAATAAAAAGGATGCACGCAAACAAAACTCTATTTCTGTTTTTTTTGGTATTATATTTTATTGCCGGTCTTTCACTTCTTATTACCGGTAGTGTTGCTCATCATCATGCTTCACAATGTAAGTTTTCTTTTTGGTTTAGAAAAAGGATCTCATTACTATAACTATTATTATTTTTTATTTTAGTTACAGCACTCACTGGTCCAGCAGTTGTATCAGGTGCTGGTTTTATTATTTCATTAGGCGTTATAATTCTTATCTTGTCAGTACTTGGTAAACCATTTCCATCTTGGATCTAAAAGAAATATGATTAAATGTTAATTTGTTTTGTTTTCTCGCATTAGGTTTTCTTGGCGCATATAAAAATCGTTTAGGATTATTGAAAATTTTTATTGGTTCATTACTTTTAATCTTATTACTTCAATTCATCGCTGTCATTGTTGGCTTTACGCTACGTAGCAAGGCTGATAATCAATTACGTGCCAAACTAATCAGTTCATTACCAAAATATACAGCAAAAGTTAAAGAAGTTGTTGTAGAATGGGATCGTCTTCAAGAAAAATGGTCATGTTGTGGTGTTAATAATTCTTCAGACTGGGATATTACAGCTGATCTTGCGGAACCGCCGGATTCATGTTGTCTTAAAGCTGATTGTACATCAGTTGCAGAAAATGGATCAGCTGTTTTCGAGCAAGGTTGCTATCTAGCAGCACGTAATATATTTTTTCGATATTCAAAAGCATTAGGTGGAGTTTCACTCTTCTTCTTGTTGGTTGAAATTGCTGGAACAATATTAGCAATTGGACTTTTACGAGATTTGAAAAATAATTATGGAAGTGTTTAACAAAAACAATAAGACAAATAACTAATTTTCATTCTTTCAATGTATTGTGTGTTGTCTCTTTTGTGTTCTGTTTATCTTTTAAAAAAGGAATTTTCATAAAGATTATGTTTATTAATATCATTCTAATTGAGATTGAAATGAGATAATATTTTCATTTTCATGGCTCGTTTCTATTGAATCACGATCGAGTGTTGGTTCGTATGGTTGAGCAAAACGATAAAAGATTAAAACTGTACTTATTATCATTATACTAAAAAGAAATATTTCGCCAAGAATGATAGTTATAACACCAACACCTAGTATATTCATTTATTCAATTATAAATGGCGCTGTCCTTTTATTCGATCAAATATTCAATGAACTACTTACAAAAGAAAAGAATATTTGTAAATATTGATTAACGATTAGAAACGAAACAAATATTTGAAATGATTACTATTTTCTGTTTTTGGTGATAACTTAGGATAATATTTGAAGATTTTAACTTAAACTTATAAAATAATAATAAATAAGAAAAGAGCTTTATGATTGGTTTATTAGTATTATTATTAATTCCTTTTTATGATCATTTTGTGTTATGATTTAAAAGAATAGCTATCCTTTAAGATCATTGCACTCGATTCGGTTCATTTTATCATTGATAATCTTAATAGAGGACAAAATAAAAAGTACAGAATCATTTTATAATTGAAATTAGTTTAATTCAAAATCCAAAGTTATCTGTCTTAATAATGTTCTTTTTTTATTTTATTATAAAAATAGAAAGTGGAAAATTGCCGGATAAGTCTTTTTTCAATATCGCTTATCCAATCTAAAGAATATTGTCTTCGAGTGGTTCTCGCCACTGTGAAGCTTATAGCTACTCGGTATGAATCTTATAAAAAGATGTGGTTTTTCAAATAACAAATCCTCGTAGAGTAGATTCATTAAATATGATTGTTAAAGTTGAATCTTAGGCACAATTGTGCCTTGGAAAGTTTAATGAGTCCGTATTAAAATTTGAGAAAATTTTGTATCATCATATTCATGATTACGCAATTCATTCATTTATTCAACTGGAATCATTTCGTACATAAATTTGATTTATTGTACATAGTTCTAATATTATTTCGGTGTTTCTTTTCTCCTTTTCCTATGTAATAAAATTAAATGTTTTTTCTTATTATTGGCATATAAATCTATAGTTCAAATTAATTCAAATCACATACGTACGTATTTAAGATATAGAAAACAAAATTTATTTTTCACATTAATATGATTTAAAATAAAAAGACAATTAGTGACTAAGACTACTGCTCGATGCAACGTAGATGCCAAACAAGAGCCCGATACAGATTGAATCATTTTACTTGCCGTTTTTCATTCTCCTCAAGAAGAGAGAAATCTAGAAAAAAGTACTTCTAAAAATCAACAGAATTCTTATTTTATCATGAAATAATCAAACTAAAATGAAATAACATAATATGCACGCAAAGAAAAAGTAAATCAAATTTTATTATTCATTTTCTAGAAAGTAACTCAATTATTATATACCAAGTTTGTTTCCATCCATTTTTTTAGGTCTTAGATGAAGATAAATAAAAGTGTAGTAATAGATCAAACAAATTATTATTAATATCAAAAGTCAAATTAGAATAAGACGACTTGAAGATGTCTATGAGTAGAGTCGATAAAGATAATTATGATGGCGACATTCTGAGTGATCCGTTTTTATCAAATGCGAATCACCAATTTGTTGAGAGCAATCATCAAATAAATGAGCATTGTTCATATAATGATGATGGGAACATGATGTACGATCTTTATCCGTTACAGTAGAAAATGATACAGATTGAACAAAACAGTCAGTCAGCTTCGATTTTGTTTTCATTTGTTTTAGCGCTTTGATGTGTAACTTTTGCTCCAAATGAATAAATTTATTTGTTTTCCTATTATTTCTTAACAGATTATGAAAAAAATATGTTCATGATTACTTTTATATTACGACTGACAAAACCGAACATGCTCATTTTAATTTCAAAATTTTTTATTGATTTTATGATAATGAAATTCTAATATCATGTTTTTATATTGATTCTTTTCTTTTGCTAAAGTCATAAAAATAGAAGGATAAAGTGGATACAATCATAGATGTATGAAATGTAAATTTAGTCATGTCGTCTTTTACGTAGTTTATACATTATATTTAATTGATTATTAAAATCGGCCATTGACTATGATATAGTCTTGCATACGTATAATCAAACAAAATCGTACAAATGTCGTGTAGACAAATGAGATGGTACTCTTATTATTTTCTTTAAGTAAACATACAAGTTTTCGTTGTTCATACGCATTAATTCATAGATGAATAAATGAAAGTTGATTATGAATATTTGCGCAGCTAGTTGAATGTCTCAATATACATTAGAGCAAGCAGCAGACAAGCAGGTATGAAGAAAAGAAGAAGAAGAAGAAGAAGAAAAGGAAAGATTATGTAAAACTCTGAGTCCAAGTTACCATTGTTGCCGTCCTAGAATTTCACTTTTTTTTCTCATTTCTCAATCATTTGTATGACAGAAAGAGAAAAGAACATGTAAGATTCTTTCTAAAGTTGCATCATTGTGAAGGCTGATGATTGTTCATTATCAGGTAGGTTCAACATTTATTCAAAGCGTGTGCGAAAAGAGAACGAATTCGCTTTTTATGTAATAAATACATATTTCTTTTTCGTCAGTCATCATCATCATCATCATCATCATCGCAAGAGTTTTGTGTCTCAAGTAACGTTTGCTTGTGTGAGGCAGAATAAATTCACATATACTTTTGCTTTCTTTCGCTTTTCTTTTTTCAAAGAATATGCAAATGTATGCATTAAACAGACAAGAACAAGTTCTAAGAATAGGTTACACTTATTTACTCATTGAAGATTTAATGTGATAGAGTGTAATCAATTTTTATTCAAAAGATAAGTGAAACCAGTGATTTATGATTTTTCTATTATTCTTTTTTCATGTTGGTGTCAACAGCAGGTATTCTTCCGTTGATTTTCATCATCATTTTTTTGTATGTGAAAACCGCAGGCAACAACTTTTTCTTCTTCTTCTTCTTTCCATTTCTTTCATATCGGCTTTATTTTTTTTTTTAAGAATGTGCTGTTCTTTTTTTACCGTATGCTTTGTTTGTTACTTTTTACAAATACTCATACACATCTCATCATCGATCTCATCAGACGAGAGTTACAGAGAGAACACATACGTTCGACAAGAAGAATAAGAAAGACTTGAAATTTTACTGTCTCTCTCTCTCTCTCTCTCTCTCTCCTTTTGTGTGTATCGAAAGAAAGCAAAAAGAATTTCGATTCTTCCATTTACACATACACCTCAGAAATTATTCTGTGTCCGTCCGTTTCACTCCATCTACATTAATGTAAAAAAATGAGAATAGAAGAAACAAAGACGTAAAGTCGAGAGCTCATCTGGCCATCGTGAGAAAAAAGGTAGTATGTGTGTACGTGCTTGCTCAAATCTAGAACTAGCTCAAATAATTGATTTCATGCAATCATGCCTTCCAGATATTTCCGATAGTGTGAGATTTTCCTGTTGTTACCTTTTTTGTTCTTTTTTCACCTTCTCCTCATTTTACTCTCGTATTGCTTGCTAATGTTTCCGACGAGAATGACAAAAACGGGTGCAATAATTGCTTCTCGATGCGTGTGTTCGCACACTTAGAAAAAAAAACTCAAGGTCTTTTTTCTCACGGCTTTTTTCTCGCTCTCTGTTCAGAAACTGATTATGTAGAAATAAAGATGCATTAGAGCTTTGTGACATTGCGTTATACATTCATCCCATGTTAAATAACGTAGCTGAACAAGTCGGTAAGTCGTTATTTCTTGATTTTGCATGATAGTTCATTCCTCAAAAAAAGAAAAAAAGAATCTGACATCATACGCGAAAGGTGAGAATCAAATTACTTCATTAATCTGTCCTTGAGAAAGAAAAGAGAAACTTGTTCAATTCACATATGCGTAAACTTCAAGCTAGTGGCACTGTCTGTCATTCATCGAATGAGATCGACAAAAAAAAAGAAAAATAAACATATTATGACATCAAGACAGAAACGTATTCATCCTTGAACAAAAGAAAGAATATAATAAAATTGAAAAAAGCAATTTAGCTCTTGAAAAACAGCAGGTGAATGGTACTATAGCTGTGCAATGATATTTACAAAACATTTTCTCCCCTATGTTTAGCTGAGGAAAAATGACTTTTCTTCTCAAATTTTTTCTTACTCTACTAAATAATTGAAAACAATTTATGTTTGTATATAAATTCTAGATCGCCAATGACACAGTGTACAATCCAACGAAATGTTTACACGTTGGCATCCCCAACTAATTCAATGACTAAATCAACTGAAACAGCAAATGTTTTAACAGCACATAATACAAATACACCATCGCGTATTACAACAACAAATGTCAATAGTTTTGATGATAGTTTAACAAATCTTTCATGGTTACATGATATAGATATACTAAAGAGAAGTATTCCAACAATAAATTTGTCAACATCATCATCATCACCATCATCAAATAATTCAGGAAATAATACAATAAATAATAAACGTAAAGAACAACCTTTATCGAATACGTCTGCAACTATATCTTCATCAAATATTGGTGCTGTTTATCTTAATGATATTGATGATGACAATGAATTAGTATTAAATAATGATGACGATGGTGATGAACAATGGAAAATATATAAAACGAATCCTCAAGCAAAACCGGTTTATTCATATTCTCAACTTATTCTTTTAGCTATGAGACAATCGGGCCATGAAAAAATGACATTACAAATGATTTATGAATGGGTCGCAGAAAACTTTCCTTATTTTAAAAAAATGGAACCAACTTGGCAGGTATTTTCAAAATGCAATCCATGAATTATTAACTACTTATAGCAGATGAGAACATTAAAAAAAAAATTTCTAAATATTATGAGAAAAAAATACGAAGCAAACAGTAGAGCTATTTTTTTAATGAAAAATGTCCGTGAAATAAAAAAAAGAAAATATGGAAATGATTCATATTCACCCTACAGGAAATAAGAACAGTATTCTTTTTTCTTTGACCTTGTTCGACTTCCTTATAACGTTTTCTTTCCTAGCTGTTTAAAAAAAGAACAGAAAGAGATATTTAATTATTTAAACTCGATAACTATTTAAAATTTTTGTAGAATTCTATTCGCCATAATTTATCATTGAACAAATGCTTTGTTAAAGTTCCTCGTACGAAAAAAGAAGCTGGAGGCAAAGGTGGATTTTGGAAATTATCTTCAGATTATGAACGACAACGTTCACAAAATAAAATCGCAATCAATCATCAGCACGATCGATCAATAAATTCATCGCCTACTAAACGTGCACGTCCATCAAAACGATCATCAAACAATTCTGACAATATGATGAAACTAAATAATTGTATTAAATCAGAAGGATGGACCGATTCAATGCTTCCATGTATTGTATCAAAAATTCCGTTATCTCTCCAATGTCATTCAGCAAATGTCGATCGTCCATCATCATCCTACGTTCGAATGCCAAGTAGTTTTCTTTCTCCGATATCCTCACCAGATGCATTAACAGTTCCACCATTTTATCATCAGCAACAAATAAATGATTTTTCATCAGTTTCAACACCGTCACCATCTAGTTCCCCATCATCAATGTCATCAGTTGTAGCAAAACACAATTTTATGTCAACAAAATTAGATGATACAGATATGCTTTTATTAGATTCAGTTGCATTCGATTGGGATGCTTATCTATGTGAGACACCAAATGATATTGATGTTCAACCACTTTTATCAACGAAAACTGAACAAGATTTATTTAATGATTTTAATGCAGCATTATCAGATTTAACGTATTCAGCTGAAGCAGCAGCAGCAGCCGGTGGCGATCCAAATGCATTCGATGGTTTCGACTATCCAAGTAAACCTTCAACATTTACTTCATTGTTTGATGAAGATGTATACCAACAGTCTCTTAGTGTAAAAGGTCGTGGAATTAAAAGACCATCATGGTGGCTTACAAATGAAACTTTAACTCAAACAAAGTTACCATCACTTGAAACGGCTTTTGATTTAAAACTATCTAAATAACCAGAAAACAGTTTCTTCACTGTATATACATGTTTGTGTAGGGTCTTCCTCATTGTTTGCTCTTTGATGAATTTCTTTTTTCTTTGCTTTTTTTCTCTTCCGTCCAGCACTATTTCCTTGATGTTTTTATTTGTTTATCTTTCAAACATTTCTTTTCTTTAAAAATTATCTGTGTGATACACTTTTTTTGCAATTATTCCATCCACAGAACAATATTTTAATTAGTTTGTATATCCGTTTCTAATATCTTGCGTTTATCACTGTGATTTTAAACAGTTTCAGTCGTCCATTATTATAATACGTATATATATATTAATGTGTGTGTGTGTGTGTGTGTGTGTCTTTTCTGTTTTGTTTTGCAAGATTAAAACTATATTGGCAAAAATAACAAAAAAAAATATGCTGTTGCTTCTTTTCTTTTTTGTATATCGTTTATTTAAAATAAAAAAAGAGAACATGAAAGAAAAAGGAAAGTGCCATAAAAATAAAAATATAATATTTATCAAATAAATGAAGCGATGAAAAATTCTTGTGACATTAAAATAATAATCATAAATAATGTTGAGTGTCTGTCTGGTTCCTCTCCCATTGACCCATTTTTTCAACCAATCCGAGTTGAAGGAGGATTTTCCAAGCGGGAAAGTGCAGGTTTGGAGCCCCCAGCACCTTTTCAGCACCTTTTCGGCACCTTCAACACCCGCAGCGCCTTTTCTATCGTGAGATTTACTTCAGTCGTATGGAAATGAATCGGGAAAACTACCTTCATTTTCAATAGTAGAGGTGACTTTGTTTTTGAATTATTCACAGAATCTAAATGAGAATTATTTCAGAATAAAGAAGCCAACAGAAAAAGAAAAACATCCTGCGAAAGTAACCGTATATCAAATTCCAAAATGATTTATCAAAAAGTTTGATCCTTCTTTTATGAGTGTGAGAACTAATAATGAACTCTGATTATTTTTCAAAAGTTTATTTTTCATTTTATCACCATTGCATTTGTACAGCTTCTGCTTTCTCTGAGTTATCAAAAAAAGCATTGTACGAAATCCCATACTCCTTGATGAAAAGAAACCTGCACATAATTTTATTAGCTTGAAAATCATCATTGAATTTGGATTATTTTCCACAATTTTGTTGTGTATTTTATAAAAACGCAATTTTTAACATCTGGACTCACCCTCAAGGGTCGACAAACCTTTTTTGTTCTGGTTCTAATATAGATGGTTATATTTCCATAAAGCTAAGCTTTCTGATTACAAGTATTGCCTCACTTTTGAATTTCATCGAATAATAAGAAAGATATGAAGCACTCTCTCGGAGCCTTAAAAAAAGTTACTGACCTAAAGATCTATGAATATTCGATTAATACTGTTTGAAAATAGGTCCGTTCGATGCACAATGTTTTTTTCTATCAGAATATATAAGAACGACTTAGATATTCAATCTTTTTTCTCTCGATAAATTTTAAATACCACTCTGATCGGGTCATAGAGTTACAAGTACTGCTTTTCTCAGTCTTATGTAGAGTGGTTTTTCGAGGTGTACCAGTAAGATTTTCTTATTGGACACGTAATTAAATGTGCTCTTTCTAATGAAAGAGTTTTCAAATTAAAACTCGATGTAATGTAAAGCGTTTTCGCTCCAATACTAGTGTTGGAATCGAATTTTTGTCATTGCTTGGCTGATACTTGATAGTTTCAAACAGAATAATTCCTATGCGACTGAATATAAATATTATATTTGTTTTAAGCACAAAATCTGAGCGGATCTAATTATTTCTACAACTTTTGTTTTCGGTCAGATTTTTACGTCTGGTCCTCTTCAGGATCATATGAAAACAAAATATTTTATTCAAATCAACTATTTGATTGATTATTAATTGATCTACTGTATCTCAAACATCACTCCCAAAGTTTGGAAACTTTTAACATTGTCCACATGGCTTTTGGAGTAACTTTTATTTTTCATTATCCATGACGGAGACCAGGGGTGAAAATCTAACCGAAAACAAAAGTTGTAGAAATAATTAAATCGAATTAGATTTTGTGCTTAAAACAAATATAATAATTAAATTCAGTCAAATGGAAATTAACCTGTTTCAAACTATCAAATATCGGTCATAAATGACAGAAATCCAGTTCCAATAGTAGTATTGGAGCGGAAACGTTTCACATTACAACGAGTTTTAATTCGAAAGCAGTTTTATTAGAAAGAGCACATTCAATTACGTATTCGGTAAGAAAATCTTTCTGGTAAACTTCGAAAAGCTACACTTTATCAAATAGAGAATAGCATTATTTCTAACTGCATGACGCAACCGGGGCGGTATTTAGCATTTATCGATAAAACAAAATTTGAATATCTAAGCCGTTCTTATATACTCTGATAGGCAAAAACATTCTGTATCGAAGGGGTCTATTTTCAAACAGTATAGAACGAATATTCATGGACCTTTGGACCAATAGCTATTTTTAAGTCTTCCCGAGAGTGCTGCAGCTCTTTCTTAGTATCCAATGAATTTTAAAATCTAAGACGATATTTGTGATCAGGAAACTTAACGTTATCGAAATATAACTACTCGCACTAAAATTAAAACAAAACGTTTTTTCGATCCTTGAGGGGTAGGTATCCCAGATGTTAAAAATTGATTTTACATAAAATACACAGTAAATTCCTGGAAAATAATCGGAATTCAACGATGACTCTTAAGTTAATAACATCAAGTGCAGGCTTTTTAGTTGTCAGGTTTCTAATTTGGCACACCTCTGGTTTGATTGTGGAATTAGTGTATTCAACAAGATTGTGGGAAAACAATGAGTTTAACAGAGAATTAAGTCATCCTGTCGTATACTACTCCTTTATTTTTCTGTAGCTTTTCGACAACTACTAACACCTTTAGCACCTTTCGGCACCTGATCAGCACCTCCTCAGCAACTTCAGTACCTGATCAACAACTTCAGCACCCGTTCAGCACCTTCAGCACCTTCAGCACTTTGTAGAAAATTTTGATGCTTGGAGCCATCACTTTCCTCCTTCGGATTTTCTCGGTTATTTTCTTGGTGAGTCGCACATTTGAGCATATCAACAGAGAGAGAAGGTCGACCGCTACAAATTCAATCCTGGAATCGATTTGCCAGGATCAATCACTAAAGAAGGAACCGCCACATCGATTCTGATTGATCCTCACTAATCAACCAATCTGTGACGATTTTAAATACAAGAGATGCTTGCGCTGATGGAACTACGCTTTATTTAGCTTCTTCATATCACAAATCGCCTCGTTTACATCCACAACACGCGTTTATATACGCAGCCAAGAGAGAGAGAGAGAGAAAGGGAAAAGATAGACATAACAATAGAAAGATGAGAATAACAGAAAAGATATTCGTGGAGGATGATATATGTTCCGGTCAACAGAATAAGCAACAAGCTAATCTTAGTTATAAACACATGAACGGCAATATATATGTTGAAGAGGAAAAGTCAGAAGATAAAGTGATGTATGAACACTCATAATAGAACGTCACACAATCAGATTGGACCTGATCAAGGATATAAATATAAATAGTGTAGGAAAGTGTAACAGAATCATTTGTTTATGTGTTTGGGTGTTGATACCTACTTTAAGTATGGAGCGTCTTCCCGATTTGACTAGTGTTCTGTCCATATCAATAGCTGCATCAGCGAATGTTGACCAAACTATCAATAGTATTTTCAGTAGTGAATCTCAATCAAAACATGTCCTCGAGGCAAATTGCTGAGTAGATCGGAGTGGATTCAGGAAAGACGTGCAAAGGAGTCAAGCATGGTGAGGCAGAAGTGGTTGCGTACTGATGCTGAGCGACGTCAGAGGAGTCGAAAACTTGAAAACAAAGAGGGTTCGAAGGATCGAAAAAAAACTGGATGCCTTACGTCATCGGAGTCGTCAACAACCTGTTGAATCTTTTCTGCATGCTGAAACGGAGAGTACTATTGTATCTTATGGTTACCTCGGTATGTGAAATTGTGTCTGGGAGAAAAGATGAAATATAAGCAATGTGGTCACTATGGATCTATTGGTCTTCCTCCGCTGTTGCCATATCCAGATGAAATGAAAGTCCTTCTGCAAATTGCAGATGTGGATAGTAGAGATTTGAGAGAACATATTCGAAATTACAGTAGCGCTCTGGCATTTGCATCATTGGCTGCTCAGATTGCTGCACCAACGACTCGCAGACCGCACTGCTTTCAAATTCATGGGTAGATTTATCACCGAATCGGTGTGATTCATCCAGGGGTAGGGATGTGCAGTGTCGGTATAAACACTGAAAAACTGACCACTGAGTACACCGACTACACTGTCGTCGGTGTCACTGACACGCCGATTTCCCTGACACCCACTTCATCAACTACGCTGAAAACACTGAATAGCTCAATCAGTGTTCACAGAAGCACTAAGGGTCTCTAAAGTTTAGGACACTGAAGCATTGCATCTGCCAAAGTATACATCTTTCCCACAGGTATCAAAATCTTGAAGAATCTATAATTTTAAATAACACAACAAACTTCGATGGAATACATGACTTATTATTTTACTCGGATACGTGAGTGCGATCATTCAATTCGAAACATCTCAACAATGTATTTCATTATTTTGGCGTACTACGTAAAACTTCTTGTTCTGGAGCGAACGTTCAAGAAAGATTCAGATTTATTCATAAATCTAAAAATACTAAAATATTAATTGAATCAACCTATTTATTCTGAGCAACAAATAGAATCTAAGTTAGATTGTGTAGTTTAGGTCGCTTTCATATTGAAATTATTAAATTAAATTTTATATCATTGGTTCTGTTGAATTCGCCAACAGACAGTGACAATTTCATGATGTTTATTTAAAACTACGTAAAATAAATTTGTATCGTTACTACCCCCCTCCCTCCTCACAATAAAAGACCCTGGGTCTTCTACTATGTTCCAGCGTAAAAAATTTCCAGAGAGGGGGGGGTCTTGTATTGAGAACCGCCTATTTTTCTAATATTTAATTTAGAAGGTTTTCCAGAAAACTAAGGTGATTTTCAGGATTTCAATCAGGATTTTCCGTGTTTTAAGGGTGTCATTATAATTGTGAACACATTCTCTTGATATTTTCATCTTAAAATACTAAGAAATCAGACATACTTTCATGAAAAAACGCTAATTCAAGTTCGTAATTTGCGAAAAACCTGATTAATTAAAGGGGGTATTCTATTATGTCGGGCGAACTTTTTCTTCAGGGGTCTTCTATAATGGGGGGGCGGTATATTGGACGAAGCAGAAGAAGAAAACGTCCAGTATTCTTTTTTCTTGTTCGGTTGTATCATAAAATTTATCGGATTAGACGATCGGAGGAAAAGAACGAATGAATTGAATAATTTCTTTGCTCTCTTTCAATTGTGTAATGGAATGCACTGGACGAGAGAATAAAAAGATGAAGTCGAATATAATCACTTGCACTTGAAATTACGCCAGCAAGGGTTAAAATAAATGAAAACACTGATCAGAAATATGATCAGAAGCGACGAGAAAGAATGAATAAAAAGCATGCAAGGAGAAAATACGAAAAGCATGGCGGATGCTATATGGTAACAGCAAAAATGATAACGTATTAATGAATTGAAAGTATTACTTTGAATATAGTCAACTATAAGAAACAAAATTGAGAAGTTGTCCAGATCATGTTGTCTTATTCAATGCAAACTTCTTTCTCATCTGTATTTTTCTTCCTGAAGATACGACAGTAGTCTATATTGCTTTAGTTAATCAGAAATCGCCTGTGAACCAGTGTTCCAGTGAACACCGATATCGATGCGGGCAGTGTCTCGAACTTCAGTAGCCCTCAGTGCTTCAGTGAACACTGATTGAACTATTCAGTATTCCCAGCGTAGTCGGTGAAGTCGGTGTCAGTGAAATCGGCGTGTCAGTGACACCGACGACAGTGTGGTCGGTGGTCAGTACATCTTGGATTCGGCTCTGACCTTACAAGAGCGAATGGGAAATGTTGGCAATTATCGCTGCAATGGAACTATCATGAAAATCATAGGCAATGTAATGATAAGAATCAGTTAGTTTGCTACCACGTTCAAAATGATGCACGAAGTTGCGCAAGAAGAGTGGAGACGAGGGATGGCATCCAGAACTGGAAAAAGCCGATAGACCGCGAAATCGGAAAAGAGTATCGATGCTTCAATTCTACAGCTATCGATTGGCTGTTCGTCAAATTTTCAGTGCTATACATCATGCAGGAAAAGTATTCCAGCAGTATATTGTGGATGCATACGTTAAAACTCAGCAAAACCGCCTTGTATTTCATCGACAATATCAGAAGATGCATCGAGTAGAACTGTACAAACGTCTGATGGATCATCTAACAAGTGACGCTGCCATACAAGGATCTGAACTCGGAAGAATAATAATTCTTCCATCAAGTTTTTAAGGAAGTCCTAGAGCAATGTAGCAGAATTATTAAGATGCAATGGGAATCGTCCGAAAATGCGGAAAACCTGACTTATTTATCACATTCACGTGCAATCCGAGATGGAAAGAAATTGAAGAGCAGTTTTTCCTTCGGTCAAACTCCTTCTGATAAACTAGACCTAATTGAAAGAGTTTTCAAACTCAAATTAAAACAATTGATTGATGATATCGTCAGAAACCATATATTTGGACGTACAGTGGCTCATTTGTTTGTGATCGAATTTAAAAAATGAGGATTGTTTGATTGTCACATGCTCATCATTTTGGCGAACGAAAACAAACCGAGGGATAGAAATTCCGTTGACCGTATCGTATCCAGCGAAATACCAGATGCTGACCAAAATCCTCAATTGTATGAAATGGTGAAGAGTCGTATGATTCATGGACCGTATGGAGTACTAAACAAAAATTCCCCTTGTATGCAAGATGGAAAGTGCACTAAGGAAATTCCAAAAGAGTTGCGGAATGAGACCGCTCCAAATAAGGATGGCTATCCGCGATATCGAAAGCGAGATAATGAAGTCATTGCCAAGGTGGGAAAGTATGAGGTTGACAACCGAAAGGTAATTTTGTATAACCCACGCTTACTCATGAAATGGGATGCTCATATTAATGTGAAAGTCTGTGCAACTGTGAAAAGTATCAAGTATCTATTCAAATATGTTTACAAGGGACACCATTGCGCTAATATTAAACTGGAACTACCTGTTAAAGACTGTGCAAATTTTGCCAAAACTCTGCAATGGAATAAAATTAAAGCGCATCTCGACGCTAGATATGCCGGTGCACCAGAAGCTGTATGGAGACTCTTTGAATTTCCACTACATGACAAGTCTCATTCTATTATCCGATTAGTTATTCATCTTCCCATTATGCAATCCGTCTATTTTGCAGAAGGAAATGAATTAGAAGCGTTGGATCGAGCAACTGAGAAGGATAAAACCCTCATTGCATGGTTCAAATTAAATCGTGACAACTTAGATGCCAGAAGATATCTGTATCATGATATTCTGAATCACTTCGTTTTCGACCGAGAAACAAATGGAAGCGTCGACAGCAAGGTGGAAAAGTCATTGGTAGACTGTATTCCGTTAGTCCGAGAGATACAAAACGCTACCATCATCGTCTGCTACTATTGCATACACCAGGTGCCTGCAGTTTTGAGGAGCTGAAGACAGTAGATAACGAATTCTGTCAGACATTTCTGGACGCTGCTAAAAGACGAGGTCTATTATGCGAGGACACTGAACATGAGAGATGCATGGCTGAAGCAGTAATCTCTCAGATGGGATCACAGCTGAAAACACCATTCTGTGTGATCCTTGTGCATTGTATCCCCAGCAATCCGGTGGATCTTCAGAATTCATTCAAAATAAATATCGCCGATGTTAGCTCTAATATGTATAGAATGAAAGGAAGATATAAGGAATGAAAGAGAGATATATAAAGAGCGAAAGAGACAAGCAGTGTCAGTGATTTTATGTGACAGAACGAAGAAAAATATGACCTTCATGGGGATCGAACCCATACCTTCTGCTATCCGGGCAGATGTCCTACCAGTTAGATAGACTAGAAGAACGTATTAATCTTCGTTTAGCGTTAGTGTGATCCATCACTAACGCTAACAGCCGAGGATTTTATGCGCTACTTCGACGCTGAAACAGCAGAAGCAATGGTGCTCTATGATATTGAAGCGATGTTGGCAGAACAAGGGCGAAGTTTTAGCGACTTTGGCATACTAATACCATCCATGTTTTGTCCATTATAATCAAAAAACATCAACAAAGAAGAAGAAGAGCTTCGCTTCGGACAGGAAATGTACGAAACACTGAACGAAGCCCAACGTTTAGCAGTGGATAAGATACTTGGAGCGTATTATAGACGATCAGCAACGACTGGGTCATGTTTCTTTATAGATGGATCTGGTGGTACAGGAAAAATTTATCTCTACAATACTCTGTGCCATTTATTCAAAGGAAAATGTGTCAGTGTTTTAACAGTTGCATGGACCGGGATTGCTGCGAATTTATTGACTGAAGGGAGAACGGTTAATAGTCGTTTTAAACTTCCAGTGTCACTCTTGGAGACGTCTACATCCAATATTCGACCAAACACCAAGGAAGCCGACACAATTGGAAAGGCTGACGTCGTCATTTGGGACGAAACACTGATGACCCCATCCTATGCACTTAAAGCTGTTGATATTTTACTTAGAGATATAATGAATATAAATATACCTTTCGGTGGAAAAGTTGGGGTACTTGGGGTAGATTTTCGCCAAGTTCTTTCGGTTGTCCGATTCGCTAACCGGTCACAACTGGTTTTTACAAGTCTTAAAAGCTCGGAACTCTGGCCTTACTTCAAAACCATCCACCTAAGCAAGAACATGAGAACAGGACTAAGCGAGGAGGAATTCTTGGAATGGCTTATTAAGCTTGACAACGGTGGACTACCAGCAACCGAAAAATGACGAAATTGATTTGCCTACAGGCTGCATATCAGATAGTTATTTAACTGGTGAAATATTTGGCAGCCATATTTCTTTGGAAGATGTTCCGAATTTGTGTGACAGAGTGGTTCTGTGCCCCAAAACCGAGCATTCTCTTATCGTGAATGAACAAGTACTTCAACATCTACCTGGAGTAGAAACAGTGTACTCAAGTGTGGATGACATTGAATGTGAGGACGGCGAAGATGTCTGCAATTATCCAACAGAATTTCTGAATAGCCTTACGCCATCAGGGATGCCTCCTCATAAACTCAACTTGAAGGCTAATGCAATAGCGATGCTTCTTTGAAATTTAGATGTGAATCGAGGGCTCTGAAATGGTCCCCGACTCATTGTGAGACGTTTATATACTCACACAGTCGATTGCGAAGTTGCGACAAGATCTAACTAAGGGAACAGAACTCTTATACCAAGGATTAGTTTGTTACGTTCTGATACATTTTTGCTTTTTAAAGTACGCAGGCACCAATTCGCCTATCATTTGTTATGACTATCAATAAATCACACGGACAAACGTTCAATCGATTGGGAGTACTACTGCCACAACTCGTTTTCAGTCATGGTCAACTCTATGATGCTTTTTCACGAGTGCATTCACTGGGATCTATCAGAGTGCAGGTTATAGAAGAAAAGAAAAATAGTAAAACAAAGAAAACCAGAAAAATAGTTTTTCATGAAGTTTTCTAGATTTTGTATATACTGTAGGTAAGGTTTGCTATATTCCTGATAATTTTTCTAAATATTCTAGATAAACTTTCTCTGTACTCCATATACTTTTGTAGATATCGTAGATATATTGGGAACAAATTAACGTAGTATTACTAAGCAGCCTTTCTACGAGCCGCACCATAGACTTTCGATTGCAATTAAACACAATTACTAACTAACTATACATCCTTACATAAAATAAAAATAGTCGTGCATTGTGCACAGGGGCTCGCTAGTAAACTATATTTATTCATTGAAGGGTATTCAAGTAAAAATCATGGTAAGACAATTTATGAAAGAAAGTGAACATGGAAAAAAATCAGGATCGCCATGCACTTCTTTTCGGAAACCAATATTGGCGTTTTCTAATTCTCCGCTTCCCACAATCATTATTATTTGATGCAATGAAATTGTTTTTGTCGAAGATTGAATATTCTCATATAGCTCCATCAGTTTTGACTGTTTCGAATAGGAACTACTCATAGGATGATCACTACTAGAAAGCGATAGGCTACTAGTTAGTTATTGTTCATGTAACTGTGCGGTTGACTGAGGCTTTTTTATTGTTTTAAAAATGTTTGTTTTAACTGAACGTCTCCTGTAGCTAACAATGTAATCGAGCTCATTCAATTGTGGTCTCTCGTGTCAGTTAGTCTCTCTTACTTGATAGTTTGTTTTGTTTATTAAAATTGAATCCATTGAACAATCATTACATAGAAGCATGCATCAGAATTATGCAGACTACACGCTCATTAAATATCATTGACAATGAATGATATGATCGAGTCAAATTTGTTTAGTAGAAAGCAACATAGTCGATATCAACCAAATCGAAAACAAACATCAACGTCTCTTGAACCAACTGTCTTAGCCAATAGCCGCTGAAAGATTGGTGAATATCATTAGTTCATTTTTCTTCTGTAAATGTAACATCTAGCTCGACACTTGCTTTTCAATATCTCGCATAAGACCATGATGACTATTTTGAAGAGGAAATTTTCTCTTAGATTACTCAACATTGAAAAATGTTTTATTAGTTATGATTCTCGTATTACAAGGTAGGCTATTAGTGTTTCTTAAATATTTATTTCATTTGAAACTCTAAGGGAGATTGGAAAACGAGATGATATAAAATTTTTCGGTATCAAATTCTGCAAATCTATATGGTTGTCAGAAAAACTCTTTGTGTCTGAACGACTATTTTCATCGAAAAATTATAAGAAAAGTTTACATCAATCATTTTCAGATCGAATGAACTGGTAATCATTTCGCATACTTATGGACAATCCTATCATTCAATCAAAAAAAAAGAAAGTGTTGAAATCCAAAATTATCGCCCATAGTATCAGATGAAAATATTTCCTATGAAGAGAAAAATAATGGTAATGACTTTTGTTTTTCTGGAATTAGAGAAAACAAGATTACATTCATTTTTAAGATGAGACTACCTTGAACGTTTCAATTAAATGAATTAATTAAGTTTAATTCATGATTTGATGAACAATGAAACAAATATTTCCCTGTATTATATTTGATTTACTCGTCAACAGATGAATTTAGAGATGTATTTCAATGCTATTGCAATACTATGAGCTATTTTAAGATCATTCATTCTATTAGCAGACTTCATATATGTACATGATCGATAGTACTACTTAGACAAATAAAATGTTGAAGGCAAAACTAGAATCATAGTCAAATGAAATCTTACTCATACTAAACTTTTGTTTTTGAGAAAATTTTTAAAATTTTAACCTGTAAAAAGTTTTTAAAAAAATCCCGATTGGTGTTCAATTCAATTCAATTCAATTCTAATATAATCTTGCAATTCAAATTCAATTTCCATGATTAAAAACAGATTTATAATAGAATTTGAGCTCACCAGTTGTTTCATTATCAAGTTTTTTGAACGAATAAAATGCAAAATTAATTTGAAACAAAATGTGTGAATTTATAAAGTCAAGAAAATAATAACAATATTAGGCATCCACTGTAAACTAGCGCCCTCACTTCATCATATAATTTCAAGTTTTCTTTTTTTCTTCTTCTGAATTTATATTTAAATTGCAAATTATATTATCTAATATATAATTTCATTTCATATTTTGTTAATTTCATTGTATTTCCTTTGAATAGTTATGTTGCTAAGAAACAAACGTAAAGCAACGTGTTATGATGGTTAATAGTTTGTTTGTCGTAACATTGCTCATTCGAGTTGTTTTTCTAATAGAAATCTAACAAAAATGGTTGTCGGACAAAACGGTGCACATCAACAAGAAGAGTCAGTATACAATTTAATACCTCGTGTTCAAGTTCAGGCACCAAAACCACCTCGGTAGAATATTTCTTCTCTACAATATATGTATTCGAATATACTCTTCTTTTGATTAGATATGAATCAAAATTTAAATCTACTGTTCGTGAATCATTCAAAGATGGTAAACATGAACATCGAACAATGGGCTATGCTGACGAACCAGTACCAGATCCACAACAATTTCTCAAGAAAAAACAAAATGAAAGCAAAACTATGGCTTCTTCTGTTGGTAAAATCCTTGCTTTGTTATTTTTATTTCAGTTTTCTTCACATATTGTTATTTTATTTTTATTTGTCTATATTAGCAAAAGAAACATCATCAAAAAAAGATTCTCCCCAACGTAAACCGCCTGTACCAAGCATTCGTGATGCGCCTAAAATGGGTACAAGAACTGAAAAAAATTTCGTTCAAACAAATGCTCTTGATGTCGTAATGACAGTACCAAAAAAACCGGAGAGAAACGTCGTGGATGATCGATTCGGTGATAAATTTCCAATTGATCAAAGTGGTTTAGCACCTAAATATGTTTTTAAAAAAGTACCTATTTCAATCGTTGTCGATCTTGTGTTCAATTTTTCATGTTTTAGAATTTTGGTGAAGTACCAGTTTATATAAAAACTCGTCGAGACGAAATGGAAAAGGCTAAACAAGAATATCAAGCTTATGTTTCAGATTATTTTCGACGTGGAGCAATGCGTGAAATGGACGATAATGAACGACAAACAATCATTGACGGTGTGTTTCAATAAATTATACAGTAAAGATAACTTTTGTTTTTCTAATACAAAATAGGTTTAAAGAAACAATGGGAAGATGTTCATCATGAATATCAAACACTTTCGGTTATCATTGATACAATCCCGAAACGACAACATAAAGAACGTCTTGAACATCAAATGCAACTACTTGAAAAAGATATTGATTTACTTGAAAAACATCAAGTTATTTATATTGCTGACTAAATGAACCTTTTCTTTTTCTAATATATCTTTTGCTTCTTTTGATCAGAAAACAACAAAGAAATATCGATTTATAATGTATATGTGTCATACTATTCAAATTTGAAAAACAAACATTATAACTTTTATCTTCTGTTGTTGAACACATATCAAATTGAGTAGAAAATCTAAATTTGCCTAGTAAGATATAATGAGTGGCAGGATCAAGATGGTCTGAATCCATATTCAATGATCGTAAAAAAGTGCGCTAAACGAACTTCTTCTGTGGAAAACCTACTATGAGCTACATTAATATGAATCGCTGCTTTCAAAAACAGACACTACGTGCATAAGTCAAAGAATGACGTCTGTACTGTTCATTAATTACAGTACAGATTGATGATTTATACTAAAAATATTCGAATAAAACAAGTTAAAATAAAAATATTTTCCATTCATTAAAACATTTATTTAACATATTCTGTGATTTCATGCTTGGCTTATAAAACTATTATAAAAATTATTCTTTCTTTTATTAACTATTTCGACAATTGATTGCTGTGACTTTGAATTTGGCAAGAATGCTTTCATAATAGGACATAAAAATTGCTTATATATATATATATATATACTTGAGAACTGCATATATTTTGAGAAGATAATGAAAGAGGCACAAACAAGAAGGTCACATAAGTGATGTCAAAATTTTCCATTTTCTTTTCAGTTGTAATAATCCTACTAATAGCATGACTTTTGTTTTAGAAAACTTCAAAAAAATGAAATATCTCAGTTTATTAGCAAAGTGCTACTCAAATTCTGTTCAGTACCTAAGCTGGTGGTTGCATACAACGAAAACATTTTCTATTCAATAAGTCACAAGATTTTCAATCTTCTACGAAAATAATCACAACCAATAGGTTGCTTCAATCTAAGTGACAACTAACGCGTTTTTATTTAAATAATGTATTTATGAATAAAGTATATTTAATAATTGAATTAATTATTCTATTTGCTGACAGTAAAAGTGAATCTATGAAAAGCTAATAGAAAATTTTCATTGTTTTAAAGTATGCACGCGCAAAAAGTTTTCAAAAGTCTGTTTCATATTCATAAAGATAATTATGTTATCTAAATTTCAGTTATTACGTATCTAGCCGAAATGAAACCTCTTATACAATTTTATTCTCTATTGAATAGAATTTTAAAATGTATTTTCACTGTCAAATATTTATTTATCATAAAGCCATACGCATTTCTCGACTTAATCCTTGACATTCTTTACAATAATCAATGCGATGTCGAATGTCAAATGGATCTTCTGAGAATAGATACTCAAGAAATAATTAAAGTGTAAGCAAACGTTTATTTTCTGTCCTATAACTCATTGGGTCAGTTGTCATAAACTCTTTCACATCATCTTTTTTTTTGTTCATCTATCAATTAATTAGTCACTATATTGAATTCAATGACTAATCATGCAAAATGTGTTTAGTTCTGAGAGGTTCTTTTGTCTATTTCTGAAATTATTGTAAAGAATAATATAGTAAAATATATATAGAATAGGTCGTAAATCTTTTCCCAAGAATTGTAATTTGTATTGTCTCTATTAGTTTCTATAGAAACATGAATAGATCATACACAAAGTTTAATTCATGTTAATATCTATTACTGAATAGCTCATTAATATGACTGTGCTGGTACTAAATTAAGATTTTAACAAATAAACATTCTTGACTCTGATTTTGATGCGTTAAAAATTGATAATGAATAATCTGATGAAAATATGTCTTTGGCACGAAGAAGAATTGTATGTCAAGTGTAAAATCTGAATAGAATATGCGTAGGTGTTCAAGAAAAGCTTATGTCAAAGCGGAAGATTTTTAGAAAATCATTAAGAGAAAAAAAAATATCTAATTATTTTGGCTTACGATATATTTATGTCTAAGAAAACTATTTCTTTTATTGAAAGTCATTCAGCTCATAGGACTTTAAATTGAATTTAGACACTATCAAATGTAATTAAAAAATAATCAACATAACTAATATTTATTTGATATCAAATACTTACATATTTGCTATTTGGAGTTCGAGTAAGTTTCGTTTGATGAAAATATTTTACTTTTTAAGATGTCAAATCAAATAGTTCAAGCAGATATCTTATCTTAACAAAACAAAGATGTCTGTACATGATAAAGAATTATTTATACTTTTATAATATTTACTGACTGGTGATCTACATATTTGTTGAGTTCTCCTAACTACCATAATGAAAAATGATAAAATATTGTAAGCGGTCTCACATTCATATAATTAACAGAAGAGTATTTTGTGGTAGAAACTGATTAGTAGGATTTTCCAGATATGACTATTAATCAAGCAAAAGTTTCTTTTTTTACATAGATGCTCTTCATTTAAATGCATGCCATAGAAATTGATCAGTACATATTGTATGTTCTGCTTGTGATTTGAAAACGTTTCAAAGAATCACTTTTTCATTTAAAATTTTCAATGTTGAACAATGTCTTAGGAAGCTGAAATGAAATGACATTTGCCATTCGTGTTTTAATAGGAACGATCGAATCTAAAAAATTTCAAAGTTCATAAATATAGATTGAAGTTTTTTCACCTAGTGACTTTTCCATAAAACACAAACATTGAAATATTAAGTTTTCCATATGACAAGATTGTCTATCAATTGAATACAATTATAGTGAGAAAATATTATTGTTTTCAAATTTTATAATGTATACATTTTATATTCAAGGAAGTTTTGCTGAAAAAAGGAAAAAAAACAAGAAAGTCTATTGACCTCTTCACGAGTATATTAAAACTCAAAAGAAGAAAAGGAAATTTCTTCTGATTCGATTACACAAAGAAAGATTAAATAATTTAATTAAATCGAATATTATAATTATATATACAAACGCACGCACAAAAACACAAAAAGTCAGTCAAATAACTCGATATATTTAACATGAAGAACAAGGAAAAAGGACTTGATTGTCACGAAAAGACAACTTTTTAAAATCGACTATTAATAGTATCACACAAATTACAAATGATTTTTTTTTGTAAGACTTTTCAAGTCTATAATATACACTCAAATGAACAGAGATTTCCAGTGAGATAGCACCATAAATCAATATTTTGAGGATAGAATATTGATAAGGAGTATATGTGGTAAAAATGAACTTATTTCTGGTCGTAGATTAGCATGAATAATGCGAATATCGCCTGTCCATTGATGACATAATGTTGTTAACATTAAACGTTGTTTATTTCCACATGCTGGCGATTGATCAAGTAATTGTTCATAATAGTGAACTTTATTTTGACTAGATGATATAATAAACTTAAGTAAAATAAAATATGCATCTGATGAAAGAATTGGCGAGGATGATGATAATGCTCGTGGAATTGGAGAAATAAAAACGAAATCACATGAAGAATTTGATTCAAGAAAATATTTCATTTGTTGACGTTTGCGTGGAGGAAGTGAAGACGACGGCAGAAGATCAATACACGTCTTTGATGGAATTATTTCTGAAGAACTAAAAAAAATACAAGTTGACTATTATTTTACGAAAAATAAAAGGAACGATTAAAAACTGAATTACTAACTGAATTCGACTTTGTTGTTTTTCAGAAATAAAACTTGGATTAATTGATGCCGAATTTTTTTTATTGGTTTTACTTTTTGGAGAAGATGATAAATCATGTAATTTTATTTTATTTTTTTCTTTTCGCATTTGAATTATTAAATCTCGACATTGTGCAAATTGTGGCGAATTACGTAAACAATACGGATAATTGGAATCTTTTAAAAATCTTTGTATACTTAGATAATACGAACGAAGAGTTTCTGGATCATATTTTAAACCTTTACGTGTTCGAATCGATGTTAAATAATCTATCAAATATTTACGCATTACATCTGGTTCGATATCAACAAGAGATATTGATGATAAATTATGATTTCGCTTTAAAAATTTACGAAAGCGACGGACATCTTGACGAGTTTTTAATTTTGTATTACCAAGACTACGATGTAATGGGCTATTCATGTCAGCATAAATGCTTGAACCAAACTAAAATGAATTAAATATTACTTGATGAGCATATGTGTAATTGAAAAGATATTAAAATAGAATTTCATAATACTTAAAGAGTACTGTTCTAGAATAAATTTCTAGGATAATATGGTATCATTTTGTTAACTTTTCTTCTTAGATAACAGTATAGTTCAAGGCAAAAATAAAGTGATGTTCTTTTCTAAATTTTCAAATCAATAATATGATTAAACATATCTCCATAATCATCAACAAATAGTAGATGACTTCCGAAATATTCGCAAAATTTAACACTTCCTAAGTCTCTTGTTCTTGTTATTTATTGAAACCTTCAAAAAAAGAAAAGATGTTTTCGAAGTTTGTACTTCTGTTTAGACAATTACAATTTTAGATTCTACTAAACGAGCACCCTCAAATGAACGTTATCTACTCAGGTATCTCTTATAATTCAGACAAAAATGTAAAAGATCATATAGAAAAGTAGAAAACCGCATAAGCAATTAAAATTCTCTTGTATCAAATAAAATCTTTTCTCTTTATTCTCTTTATCATTGTACTATTCTATCAAGATGATATTAACTTATCGTCAATTTTTGGCAAAATCTATCATTGTCTCAAATATTATTTTTAGTAAAATAGGAAAAGATTTTTCTCTCGTATATTGGTTTCTACAGTGAATAGATAAATGTTTATTATAATTGATTTTTAAATTAAATGTATACAATGCAAAATCATCGAAGTACATAAAGAGCCTCTTTTTTTTACGTGAATGCATACTTTGTACGTCAAGAAACAACAGTTATGTTTTGAATAATTGAAATGATTTAGTTAATTAGATTCTAATATGATGAGATAATAGTACATATTTGTCGTCATCGATTTATTTCTATCAGAGTCCATTTTTCAGTGCGCCTCATTGAAGAAAAACGATGTGTGAGAAAAGTTAATATTGAATCGAAAGTAGTCAAATCGACTTTTTTCAAATTTTAAAATATGATTTTCAATGATTCAATCTTTATTTGACAAGTTTATTTAATAATGCTTAACTGGTCTAGATAACAAAAACGACAGGGTCATCGATTAATGAGCGAATGAATGAACGTTTGTTTTCTTTGAACGTACAAATTTGAATAGATTGAAAAGAATTAGTGTGAATAGCTCTTTGTCCTTTTTATTTTTCGATTGTGCTTATATGCGGTTGTTATCCGATGAACAGTCATGCATATGCTAATTTAGATTAGGAAAATGCTTTCAAGGGACATTCATCATTTAAGATAGACTAATTATTTTTAGAATATTTAAGACAGCGTAACTTCTGTTTGTTGAGAAACTATAAAATCATCATACTCACAAATATCTAATCTCTATTTTAGTTGACTAGTTGTTTTGATTTGCTGCAAACATACTTTTAATTCAACTATACGATGACGCACTTATACATTGAATAACTACTAGTCATGATAGAGTTGAATACAAAAAAAGACAAAGAAAACAAATTCTATGTGTCATAGATCAAACGATGTAAATCAAGATCAATTAAAATAGTAGACTAGTCTTAGATTGACACAGAAAATCATGTTAACTAGATAGTTCTATGATTAACAGTAAAACTGATCATTCGATTCTCTATTCACTATAATATCTTGTTCAAGATTATGTCTCTTATTTACTGAGTAATGTAACGAAATTTAAAAAAATGTCTATCTGCATAACATAATTTAACATGTTCTATATTTCAGTCTCTAATTTTGTTTTTGAATAGACTCAATAGTATCTTTAGAAAATTGTTCTTTAATATGAATATCTATTCAATAACTTCAAATATTTTTTTACTTGTTCTGTATTGATTGACTAAGCAAAACAAAACACTGGTTAAAAAACTAACTACAGCTGTAAAACGATAATATATTCTTAATGAGTTCAAACAAGAGATAGATAAAAGCGTTTGCATGAATAATCATTTCTCTTTTGTCAGTACTCTCTGAACATGACTTCATCATTGATATGTGCAGAAAAATAAAACGCTTCTATTTATATGTTTCCGCATCCTTAATTTTGATTCTAACTAAAAAAAAGTAATTACATTTTTCAAAACTTATTATGATAGCTGTTAAAATCTTCTTGTTTTTATTTATCGTCATTATGAGAATTATCTTGCCTCTTATCGGAAGAAAACTTTCAAAAGCGAATCATAAGAATATTTCGAATGGTTTATGATTCATTATTTGACCTTTCGATTAGTTCTTTTCATACTAATAAAAAACAAGCAATGCTACGTGCATCATCATCATATCCATACGATTAACGATCGATCCCAATGTTTTATATAACATTCGAAAGAGGTCTACGAATCATTGTAGGTGTTTTGTTTTTATATATATTCTATAAAAATTATTTTTACCTGATCAGTTTTTATTCCTATTGGATTGGATTGGTAAGATATTTGTCGAAGATTTGCTGATACTAATTTACTTCTTTCCTTCGTTTGCAATAATGATATTGATTCATTGATTGGATCTTTACTTGTTGATGATGACGGTGAAGTTTGAATTTTGCAGAAATCAACCATATCGTTATTTTCCCCTATTTCATCTATATTCGTAGAAAAACCTTCAATTACTCGGAACTAATTTATAGAAGTTATGAATGTACATAATAAATATCAAAATAAATATATGTTTTTCAAAGTGAATACATTGATGATAAAACACAGATGATAAAAATAGATGACAAAAGTATAACGATAACGATTCGTACACGTATGTGAGTATCTGTCGTTTATGTAGTGATGATAGTAACCTAGTGTATGTCTGTCTCTCTCGGTTTTTTCGCATGCTCGACAAACTTATGGTGGCTTGTTATTGTATGCACGCACACATATTATCGTAGCAAACAGAAAGGAAAAAGATGAAAAACAGAACAAAATATCAAAAAAGAAAAGGATCATGCCCAAGAAAGGAAAGAAAGGAAGAAAAAGCACACAATATAACGAATGAGAGAACGAAAAGAAGGACCTACCTTTTTACATACAGTGACTTTCGCCATTGATTCCGTACTACATAAAAGTTCTCACTTCAACGAAGATATAATGTCATTTAATAACAGAATATATTTTCATAGGCTGCTTTTTTCAGAACAAAAAAAGAAATTCATCATTTCGCTTCTTCTCATTTTTTTTATGACTACCATAGAGAAAAAGCTCTCGTGTCTACTTTTTTTTTCTTTTTATTTAAGTCAATATGTTTTTCTCGTCATGTATGTTCCGTTTTTCTTAAGTACACATACAACACACAAGTGGACAACTTCGATCCATGAATGATCGATCGATCGAATGAAATGAAATTATTTGTATTTATTTAAGAAGAGCCAAACGGAATTTATAGAATGCTAGAAAAACAACCGGATAGATCAGTTATATGAAAAAAAACAAATCTATTTTTGATGACACGCTAACTATCTCTCGTTTTTTTTCTATTTGATTGTGATTAATGAGCAATAATAACCTTTTGCTTTCTGATGAGTGCGGTCTCATAAACCATGCATGACGTTTTATATTCAGATTTTTGACTATTACTATTTATCTTATTAAAACACTTTCTGATAATTTAGTTTTCAACAATATATAAGAAACATACAATATATAACGACTAGATTGTTTTAATAAAAACCTAAGGATTTAACTACTTATACTTGTCTTTAGAGTATGAAAAAAACAAAAAAGATCATTTTATGCAAAATGCTTGTAAGGAAAAGATTGAAATAAAAGTATCCTGTTTTTTATTAATAATCTTATGAATTAATTTACAAGTCTTGATTAATGCGTAGGAATATAGAGTAGGAGAGGGCAAAAACACAAATAAATACTATGTTACAGAAAATCACCTCTAGATGATATTTTGATGGTCGTTTTGTTTCACAGTTAAATATGAATAAGCTCATCTAGTTAATCAAAACTTAATCATAGTATTTTAATTTTATAGTATGATTAATCGATGTCTACTCAAAATAATGTCTTTATTTATTATATATATATATATATATATATATATAATAGCTGAATGCATACTATCAATTGAGATCGGAAATGATGAGAATAAACGGTTCGCTAGGAAATTTTATTGTTTATCAAAAGTAGCAGAATTTTTTACAAATTTATTTTTAATATTATGAGAAATTCTCATGAACTTGCTCGTGCTTCTCATTGCAGTCTTAAGATCTTCGAGTGACCTCTTTTTTGGAGTATAAATTAATAAAATATAAGATTATAGCACGCTTCTCAAAAATATTGGATGGAAATTTAAAGCAAAATGTAAATGGACATAAAACTTTTATGAAATGCATCAAAGGCTTTATCGTATTCAGTTACGTGATATATCAGACGAAGAGCATATATTTATAACTATCCTTCGAGTTCACATGGCATTCAACGTTAGACATGTTTGATATTTTAGTTACTGACAAAACGAATTTTAAACTTTCAAATCTTATTAAGACACATCAAGTTCTTGAAATGAAATCAAATTTATACTAAATTATATTGTTTTATGTTGCAAACACCACCAAAGAATTTCTTGCAGTCAATACGAAGCATAATTACATAAGTCAAGATATACCTCGATATAAATAATATTCTAATCTAAATAAGAGTTCTATGAGAATATGAAAATGATGTTTTGAAGTGCTTCCTGCTCATTGTATTCAAAATTATAATATTTTGCATAATTTCTACAGTAATTGCTATTGTTTTGCTTTCATTGTAGTTTATTCATCAACAATCTTGTATTGATAAAAACTAATTATAGATATGAGCTAAAAGAAACTGGTCATCTAGATACTAACTATTCAGCTTCTAAAATTAGAGTTTACAAACTTACTTGCAATTAATTTTCTGCGGCATATCTTGTTTTATTGAATAACTAATTACGTTTTTCAACTTAAAGTTCCGTGCTTAAATAAATTTCAATCGACGCACAACTAGCTGATTACTTAAATGACATCTTTTTTCTCTGTAAATCTTTTATGAAATGAAATTATGTCAGTTGTTTATCATCAAATCTGACATAATATATAGCATAGCTTGCATAATAAATTATAGAAAGTTCTGACATTATTGCTTTGACCTTTTTGATTGTAACTCGTCGATTACCAGATTGACATATATTTAATCTTGAAATATGCATATGACTTTGATATTTCATTTAAAAAAACTGTGTCTTTCGAAATTCAGAAAGAATTCGAACAATTGTGTACATTACAAATGAATGAACAAATAATGTAAAAGTATTTCTATCAAGAAAAATTAGACAACAAAAAGGAAATAACTTTCTAGTTACTAATAATACATATTTCATAGCGAAATAGACTATATTGGCACGACATAAATCCAGAAATATATATCGCATATAGTAGTACTGAATATGACGGCAAATACTCTGACATCAGTTTAATGACAATTAGCCTACAGTTTTATATTTAATAAAATGTATATAATTGCAAACTTTTTCTTATAACTAATCAATAAAACCACTGTCGATGATAAATTTTTGAAAAAATAAAAATAAATTTTGTTCAAAAACCTTAATTATTTCAATAATCAATTAACTGAAAGTAATACTTAAATATTTCTGAGACATTATATAGAAATTTCGATTTTTCTAAACCTTTGATAGAACTATTAAATCCTGACTTCTATAAATAAGTTTATCTTCTTTTATGAACATGGCTATTAGACAGTAATAAAATGTACGGTCAATATTTTACGCATCGATGTTAAACTGAAGTAAAATTCTCAGTGAGATATGTCAAATACTTAGCTGACTTAGATAAAAGAGCTCACGAAGAGAAGCTTAGATGATTAAAAAAAAATGGCGCAGTTACTATCTGAGAATAACCTACTACCATTTGACATACTTCTACTTTATATTGCAAATGTTTTTTTTATGATCTCTATGTAATCGCAAATCCAATACCATTAGTTAAATTATCTCTAAATTCAAAATTCAGAAGCGAAATAAAAACATTTTAATGTTCTTCTATCTTACTTTGATCTAAGAAAGTCACTAGATAACATATCAACATTGCATCTCGGTACATTTAAAGAAACAATTATAGTATTAAAATGAAATGAAATATCGATTTTGTTAACAGGAATCATGTCTTGCAGAATATACTAATTGGAATTACAATCAATGTTAAGTATCAATTCTATATCACGATGAAACTAGCATTTCCAAACTTTAGTGTATACACCACACCGAACATAACAATCAGACTTTGAAATATCACTTAGCAGAAAGAACTTTTATTTTTCAACTTTACCCAATTAAGAATATTAAAATAATCATTTTTTCTTCACTGATTCCCTCTTTTTTAATCAATGTCAATTGATTAAACAAGACGATCTCCAATCATTTTTCGAATGGTATTCAAACGCATAATCATATGGTTCCGTTTATAATAATCATTTGTAATTCTATCAGATCCTGATATAAACAAAAGCACTATTTTACATTGAGTCAGATGGTAGAAAATTTTCGTCGTCAACAATACGTCTTTATGCGTCAACAGTTCAGAATGTTTTTTTTTAATTTTAATTTCCACTAACGTCAAAGGAAACCCTTTCAGATTTGATAAAGTTCATTTTTACTCATGACGGACTTATTAAAGGTGAGAATTATGATTATTGGCAAATGTTGTTCTTACCCATACAAAGAACATAGCAATCTTTTATTAAATAATACAGCTGGTCATACAAGAAAAAACACAGCGACAATAGATAAATAAACAAAAAAAAAAGAAAGTGAAACTGAGATTGAAAATACTTATTTGTTGTTACAAGTCATTATATAGAATCCTTCTTGAATTTGTATAATGAATCGTTCTATGGGCACGAATTGTTGAACATGAACAACATGTATTTGAAAAGTTACATTTGGAATTTCCAGGATATCACGAGGATGAATTTCATTTGTCTGCAGTGTATGTCTAGTGGAACGGATGTCTTTTTTCTCGATTTTAGTTTTTGTTCGAGGTTGAAAATGTGTATTATACGGCATTAATGTCAATTTTCTTGTCATCGAAATTGATTGTGGTACACTTTCGAATATTCTTTTGACTTCTTCATAATTAAATATATATTCTTCATCGTTCATCATTGTTATGGGCATCTCTCTTACTAATTTCAATGGAACAACTGCCGTTAGTAAAAAATTTTCACAAATGGAGAAAATGAAGACTTCTTATACTCTACCATGAACATGACTAACAATGTTGATTGTTCTTATAAAAATTAGCCTGACATTGTTGTTCTCGTCGGTTATGCTTATTCGTTCATTAATATGCTAGACTAATTAGTTTATTTCACATATCATATCTAATGACGAAAAGATGATCGTTTGGTGCGATTAATTATCGTTGCTACTCGAGAATCAACTGTTTCAATTAACACCGAGAAGTGGAAGGAAAGCGTATCATAGACAGCACGAGAGAGAGAGAGAGAAAGGAAAGAATAAAAAATAATGCGAACACGAACGAAATCACAATCGGCACACAATAAAAATTCTTCCAAAAAAAGAAAATGTTGAAAAGCGTAAGTCACCCGATTCGTAAAAAAGACAATATTGGAACCAAATCAATTGAACATAACAAATTTAATAGTATGATTAAACCTGATCAACATTATGAAGATGCTAGAAAAGTAAAATATCGATTTGGAAAATTTGTGTTGAATATGCAGCATGTTACACGTAGAGATATGAATCAAATGAAAACAAATAAAATTTATGAGCGACGAATGAATCAAGATCTTACTGGACCAAGAGGTTTGAATTGTCGATACAAGTAATAATACAAGACTTTTTCTGTTATGTATAGTAGGATTAGTTTTAAATTATTGATGTTAAAAATCGGAAAAAAGACATGATTAAAGAATTTGGGTAATCAGAGCAGTGAAAGCGGAATAGAATAGTTTTGCTTTTGTGAATGAAAAAGTTCCTGAAAATAATGTTCGAAGTTGACAAGGAACATTTGAATTTGATTACCAAATACATTATTCTCATTTCTATTCGTAATGATTATTTTCATGAATTCTTGTGAAAGAAGGATTCATTACAGTATTTCCCAATCAAAGTAGAATACGATTTCAAGAGGCATCTTTTTCATTTTTAATAAGACCTAAAGAAAAATAAGTGCTTTATCTATTTTGATATGTGATAAAGTGAAATGAAGGTTTATTTGTGCTAATTTGAGAAATAGTTCTTAGAATAAGTTACAAAAACAAAATTGTGAATTCAAGCAAACTTTAATTGCAGTTAATATATTTGGATATTAATATTTTGTTTCATATCAGTCTATATTTAGTATGAACAGTTCACAGACCGTTAGAATACGCGACTCTCATAAACAGATAGAGATTCTCTTCGATAAAATGTGAAAGTAATCATAACTTTTTTCTCATTTCAATGCAATTTTAAGTATATTCTGAATTCAATGACCTCAAGTGTCGAATAATTATTGAAGGTTTTCATGAATTGATTACTTTTACTCAATATTCAATAGGCAAAACAATTGAAATGCTCATTTTCATTGCCTTCTTTCTAAGAAGTAATTGGAAAGTTAAAATAATGTGCTCTTGTCATCGAAGAAATTGAGATTTTTTGTTTTCATTCCAATATGTTTATACACAATTAGTTAGTATTCTTATGAAAGAAGAAAGTCATGATAATCTAGCTTTCAATGATTCTCTATTTAGACAAGAATTACAACGTTTAAGAAGTGATGAACGTGATGCTGAACGTGATCTAATACGTCTTAATCGTGATTGGTTTACAACAATATCATCATCGACGAGTCGACAATCTTCATTAGTTGGACAAAACAAAGAATCAACTCGAAAAAATAAACCACGTTTATCATCTATCACGGAGGAAAATTTTTCAATACCATTTGCAAAGAACTCTAAACAATATCTCGGATGTTTATCATCGTTAAGCCAACGAGAAGCAACGGGAAATTCTACAATACCGATTCAAGAAAGATCAACGACACATAAAATAAATTCAATGCATAAACATAATCATTGGTTGTGTAAATATAGTTTTCAACGTGACATTGTTAAAACAAGTGATGATCATATGTATCTTCAAAGACATGCTCATCTTGTCAATCAACAAAAACAATTGTTTGACCAAAAACTAAGAAAGTTTTTAAATTGATTTTAATTATAACGTGCATTTCTTTTTGCGTGACAGCAACATTTCATTGTATTCCGTAACCAAACACATTTTATTTTGTAATACAAAATCTGAGAGAATGATTTTAACCGTGTTACTAAATTGATTCCTAACTCTATGGTGTGTTTTGTGTTACAAAACAAAATTATTGAGATTTGAATGGTTTGAGAATATCGAACGATTGGTTTCCACTTATAAAATTATTGGTCAAAATCGATAATGGATGGATGGATAGATAGATAGATCGATATGATATGAAATTGTATAACTTGAAAATTACTCTCTTATTCATTTATATTCCTATCCGGTAAAGCAGTAGAAAAGTTGTCGATATTGTACTGTGTAACGTTCGTTTCATTGATTTATGACGATACATTCTGAGGACTTTTGCCCTATCAATCTAGTTTTGCACGTAGAAAATATCTGAAGATATTCCTTGTGTATGTTTAAGTTAACTGTTTATTTTGAATAGTGAATATGAGTAGAACTACGTATATATTTGAAAAAGAGGTAATTACAGAACGAGTTTTATGAAGCAGTCAAACTATATCTTAATTTCTTTAATATTAGTATGACTATAATAATATTCGTATCGTAGTCATCTGGAATGCTCTATTTTTATAATTAAAAATTTAGTTATGCAGCAATGCTCGTATAACTCTGTTAGCCTATAGCAGAAACCACTGCAGAAAGAACGAGCAATCTGCAAAACAATGAAACAATAGCTATGAAGAAATAATCTACGAACATGCAGAATAACAAAAGTGGGATAAAGATAACAACCTTTGTAGTATATTACCATAGATGCAGAGAAAACTTAAAATTAATCTAATAGATTAACCATAAATCATAACTGAAAAGAAACTAAAATATATATAATGCAATCACGACAGATTCTTTCCTTCAAAAGATATTTTTAGTAGCTATATACTTTCGTTACTATGCTTAAGAATTAGCTATTGCAATTTTGTCAGTTTCATTGCTTTACAGACTTTGTTTTCTGGATCAATCTGAAGATGGTTGTACAAAACAGTAACTGTTTTCTTTTCGATCTTAGCGCTTTTTCGTTTTTCTTTTCTACATTTTACATTTTGTTTCATCAACACCTAGAGGTCTTTTGTCAACCATTTCACTAGTCATTGTGCAATATTTTTGGCTTTCAGCTCATTTTGTTTCCTGATAATTATTATTTCAAAATGTTTCAAAAACATTTTTGGTTCAAAATATTTAAGAATCTATTAAATTCTTTCAACAAGCGTTCTCTTTCTTCTTCAGCTATTAACATAGCAGAGTATTAAACTAAGGAAATACAGCATTCTATTAATCATTATTATTCTTCGAAATACTTTCCTGTCTTTCTTTTACGGCAAGCCTCTTGAATATTAGTCAATTTTTATTGAAAGTGAAATTTTCGCTTTTCTTGCCTTGAATTCTACTTTTTTTAAATTAGTGACTTAAAATAAAATTTTTCTTTTTTAACTACTAGTTACTTCTTTACCAAGAAAAACGAAGAAAAAGAGACTACCAACTATTCATATCTGTTTATTGATTTTTATGATTAAACAGAATATTGTTTCGAACGGTCAATTGCAATTTATGATCACTATTGAAGAAAAATACCGTCCATTATCTACTATAACAATGCAAAATATTATTCAGAAAAGTATATCGTTTTTATTACAATAAAGGTTTGTAATATTCATTTTGCTTTAAAAATTAAAATTAAGGTGTCACTGCTAACTTTAACATTGAAAATTAAAACAATTTCATTGAAAATAAATTTACATAAGATATATTGAACTATCCTCAAACATAATCTTTGAACTCGGTCTTAAATATACTTGGGAAAGTGTCTCGGTATTCATTAGTTACATGACTGGATAACGGTAAGCCTCTCCAAGGAAATATATGGGTACTATGCATGTGATAAAAATAAGTAGCATTGCTTTTCTGAAGTAATACTAATAAGTATAAAATAAGAATTTCTTTAGTAGAAAATTGATTCTAAAATGTCCATTTACTGAATCGTGTACCTAATGGGTAATAGAATGGTTTTCCTCATGTACGTCAGACAAGATTCAATGGTGATGCTTTAGGATGCCCTCGAAATATTGTCATTCATTTTGATTTAATTTCATTTAATTTAATGCATAAGATCGTGTTAGTTGAATGTGAATTGTTATAAATTTAGAAAACATTGTTCTTTCTATATTTTTTTAGAATCAACCTCAAGAAAAACAAGCAGATAAATGGTTATTTTCCGTGTTTACGAGTTATTACTAAACCAGTCATGCTTTCTATAACATTTATTTTTTCCGCTCTTCTTCTTTGCACTAGTCATCACATAACAGTTGCTGTATTTGTATTGATTGATGCCAGATTCTTGCTTATCAATCATCACCAATCGTTCATGATAATGGACTATGAATTGATTTAATACAGCGAAGTTAAGTGAATATATAGTAGCTATTAGATATCGAGTTCTTTGCTCTCTCATTTTTCTTATTCAATCAGTGAACAAAACACGTAATCGATAGTTTTCATTGTACAAATGAATCCGTTAAACGTGGACAAATATTGAACTGAAGCTGCTTTGGTCGGTTCTATTTTCGTACAACAAAAGTTAACTCATTGTCTCTTGGTCGCATTTACGTCAGTGCTTGATTGACGAAATCGATAGTATGGCGAGATAGAAAACTGAGAACGTCGAACCTTTCTATAAAGACATCAGTATTTGAAACAATAAAATTCGAACACTTTGTGCGAGTCAAAAGCTAATTAATTTTTCTAAAAAATATTCTCCTTGTAGGTCGGACGATTCGTCTTTCTGAATAAAAATTGTCTCAAGTATCTCACTGAAGTAAACAAATATCTTTCTCTATATTTTTATTTGAGTAATTTTCGAACAAAGAAAACAAGATTGCTTTTTATGATTTTAATGCTACTCGAATGAGAAAGTGCTTGAAGAGTAAAGTTTGTGCTGAATACCAACACATTTGAGCGTAACTTGCGGTACTTTCGCGTATCGATTTTACTGAGCTTGTGGCGTGTACTTATTTTTATCATTGTAGATTTTGTGAAAACACTTCGTTGATAATAATTCGTGCTTTTATTTCTATGATCGAACTTGCCCGAGATCAACAACACTCTCGAAAGTAATTTGACGTCAGAAAATTTCGAGAGAAAATTTTCTCGTACAATAAAATCTGCTTTGTTTCTTCCTGTTCAATTGATTTCGATTCCAACTAGTCTTTTGATCATCTACCAGCTGCTCGTGAAACAAACTTTTCGCCAATCATTGTCGAATCATGTACTTATTGCTGTTCATATTGTAACTCTGTTCGATATAACATTACAGCAACCCGGTATGGTGGTTTTTCTCAAATTGGATCGTGCGTGGCCACAATCTTACTCATATTGCATTTTTTGGAACTATTTAAACTATGCTCTTTGTTTATAACTTGCGTGTTGGGCATTGTTTGAACGACAAATTTTTATCTTCAATCCGAATTTTTGTGGTATGAGAAAAAACGGTTACTATTTCATTGTTTATCATTGTTCACGATTGTTTCGTAGAATATATTTTTCTATCCTGCTTTGATCGTCTTCAATCGATACATGAATAATTTTGATTACATTTAATCTTGATGTGGCGACATGTGTTTTCTCAAGAATGAAAGTTTATATCTCTTCGATTGGATCATAAATAGTCTGCTGCCATATTTTCTTTTAACCTTGTTAAGTGCAATTTTATTCATTCGTGTCGTTTGCCATAAAAAGCGAGTCTATCTTCCATTTGTATGGCGTAAACGTCTAAAATTAACTATTCAACTATTGAGTCTTGCTAGTCTCTATACGATTTGCTTTTTTCCAACAATCTTAACGGCTATTGTTCAAAAGCTCATTAATGACTCTATATTTGGTCTTGAATTACAGACGATGTATCTGGATTATTTATCGATTTTGGGTAGATCTATAACACCATTTTTGTGTCTCGCTACATTACCAGAATTATCGAAAAAAAATCAAAAACCTTCTAACACTCCGTCGAGCTTGTAATTTGATTGATGTATTTCCTATGTATTCATAATCGAAATTTTTCTTCTTGTTTCAATAAAAATTCAATCCATTGCCGATCTTATTTTTTTCTTAATCTTGTTTTTTTCAGACGCAGAATTTCTAAAAAAACAAAATTTTGAGCGCCGACAAATTTATACATTTTCTTGCTAGTTAAAATATACCGACTACCATTTTCGAAGATTTAATGCTATTCTTTTATTCAGCGCCTTTATAACTTTCACGATAGGTTACGAAAGATTTGCTAATTTTTTCTGATAAATAATAAAAAAGCTATTGGTAAATTTTTTTGTTATACCTATCTAGTGTTTGTTCAGAATTTTGATAAGATCGACTATTGCAATTTAGTTTTCATAACTCTATGATAGTGCGTCGTACTGATGTGCAGCAAAGATGGGATAGGTTTGGTTCTATGAGAGACTTCTTAAAGTATAATTGATTTGACTCTGTTTCAGTTAAAAAATTCTCGGTCCAATTGAGCTTGATTCGCAGAAAAAACAAGAACTGATTTAATAACTTCGGTATGCTTCTCTTATACATCTGATGGCTACATTTCAATAGAAATTCTAAAATATAGAATTCTACGAAACAAGCCAATATATCTAGTACCGGAGCTAGAGTTTTAGATTGGTGTGGAGGAGTACTGAGCTTCCCATTTTCCCTCTCGCACTGCATTATTAAATAACTCGCGCTTTCTTTGTAGAATGTGTAAGATACAAAAGGCACGAAAGAGTAAAGCTGTAACTTAAAAAAAATATATTTATTATCCGATTTTCGAAATAATCTGGTAGATTATAGCATGGAAATTGGATTTATGTTCTGAAATTTAGACAGGTTTTTTCCATCAGTGATGAAGAATAATTTGCTAGATCGGATCCGATGAACGAATTCCATCGATAACAATGAACTTCATTTGTTCAATTCTTTGTGAATTATTCATTAACGACACACAATGATATCATTCTGCATATTTTTTATAATGTTGTCTTTCTTCAGTGGTGAGCTGAACATTTCTCAGAGAGAGAGAGGCAGACAGATATTTTCAATTTGCTTCTTTCGAAATATTTCAAGAAAGAAAGAAGTAAGTTTTTCTTATTTTCGATTAATTTTAAGTTAGAAGAAGTTTCAATCTAGCAAATATATTCCATTGCAATGTAGGTGGTTCTCATAAGAATAACACAGATAACACTTTTAATTAAGAACTTAATTTTTATTGCAGGATTTTATCGAATTCAACAGCAATAATGTATCCGATAATTCCATGTTAACTTGATTTTAGACTTCTATTTTTTGAAAAGAAAAATCAGTCTAAAAGTTTTTGTCAGAAAAATTATGCTTTGTTTTCAATTTTCGCTAAACGTTTAGATTTTAGAATTATTGAAGATCTTAATAGAATCAGTGAAGAGAGTGGTCTTAACAACAGAAGAATTTAAATTTCATCATAATATTTGAAAAATTCTATCATACTACTCAACGAAACGGAAAAAAGATAAATTTCCTATTAGTTACATTTTAAGTGCTCTCTGTTCAAATCTAAAACTTCATCCTTGCAGTAGTTTTAATAAATTATCAATGAATAGTAGTAATAATACGTGTATTCGTTTTGAATTTGTCACTTTAATTTATCAGAAAATAATATATTGATCGATGTAATTGCGGTGAAATGACCAATCTATCTTGCTAGACGTTCTTTCGAATTGAATGCTTTATTTCTTCTTTTCACATGCTTATCAGTGAATTTCTACATGTCTTCATGGTCATCTCTGTGACTAAGAGCTAGTATTGGTCTCTGAAGCTCAGAAGACATGCATCCATCACTGATTTCTAGCCTGAATTTGATTGAGGATAAAACTTTTAAGCTTTTGTTTTTAATTGGAAAATATCATCAGCATCCATTTTTTTCTTCGTGTCTATTTCATTCGAAAAGACTCATTTCTGATTGACAAATTCTTTTTTGATAGACGCCAAGGTTTACTCGATAGGATGCTTTCTCTTGAGATGATTGTTTGTCTTTTGGAAAACGCTATTCATTGTTAGAGAATTTCATAACCGTGCCGCTAGTAATGTATTGATTCTTTTGATTGATTAGATGCTAGTGTATTGATTTCTACACAAAAAGAATAGTTTGCTAGTTTTTTATTATGGCATAGTGATAGAATAAAGACCTTCACTTTTCATTTCCATATCACCATAAACAAGCGAAATCCATGATTTAATCAGTATTGATGAGGTAGCAGAATACACAGGTAAGCATTATTCAAAGACTAGTGTATCATCGACAAGCAATGGAATACCCATGATAAAATCGAATGAAATAAGTCAAAATTTTTCTTTTTCAATTTTAGCTCACGTATGATGATATTCCCTTGCATTGTACTTTTCTATTTTCAAATGCTACGACGGTGACGAAACAAGCAAAGCTTCACACAAGATCAGTATCAGTAAATCACCGTTCTGTATATCATCAGAACTCTGATTCATATCAAATCAGGGTATGAATGAGGCATTCTCTGGTACGTCAGCATTGATTCACATGACATATTTGCCATAGCACTCTATTTCTCGTTACTAAGCAAATACACTTTCCTGCCAATAATTTCAGAAGGGATATAAAATGGCAAGGACACATTATTTTACACATTAAATACCTGCATTATTACTCATGATAGAAATAAGTTTATTGTAGATATTATAGTATGAAAAATCTGCGAAGTTTGATCCTAGTTTTGGTGTGTTCAATTGTCTTTTGCTCGGCACTTCAATGTATTACTACGAATGGTTCATATAAAACTGATTTGAGTAGAGAATTCTTCATCAATGATACATACACTCAAATACCATCGGCAGGAAGTGTGAATTCAACTTGAATATTTGGGACACTACTGGAGAGTACACTGTCACTTTTAATGCTGACTCTTCGAATTATATTCTAGATGATCGATATCATGCAATGGTACAATTACCTGAAACAGATAAAATCTATGTTTCCTACAGCATAAGTCACGCTTGCAAAAATCATGATGAATGTGCTAGAGATTTTGCTTTGATAACAGCTAAGACGTTTCTTCAATGAACGCCTCTTCATTATGCTGCTCTAAGTAATAATTTACATCAGTTGCTTTCGGCTGATTCTATAACGTCGGACCTTGCTTGTTTCGATCAGAATCAAAATGTTCGTCAATGTTCGATTGCGACTGTTCGCGGTGCATGTGAAGTATTTTAAAATTTAAAAAAAATAGGGACCAAACGATTATGTGATAATGAATTACTTGTAGTGAGCAATACGTTAGTGCTTATCAATCTGATAATTCTGCCTCGTTCTCCATCTGATGCAATCGGCCGCTGTGTAATGGGCATTTAACTTTAGAAGCAGTCAAAAAAGTCATGTTTCAATATAACATAACAACAATGATTGAATGGTGGATCATCAGTATTTTTTTCTTTTGGGTATCTTATGTTACTGATGAATTTTTGACTGATATTTCAATAAAGATCCAGCCATTATCGTATGTCGACTTGAGTGCTATTAGCTACTTCATCAGTGATCACTAAGGATAAGCATTTACTGAAATCTATTATTTTACAATATTTACTGATTTTATTTGACCATGAAAGTTATCGGGAATCATCCTATAATAGTTGCATATGGTACATTTCAGTTGTACCAAAAAAAGGATATTGTTCTTGGGATGATTCAATATTTCTTTTTGACTAAATAAAATGATAATACAACTCGAACAGAAAGTTTTCTGAATTGACAGCAGAAGTACCTCATGAATGACCAATAAATATAAATATGATCTTAATCAGAAGGATCATTCATTTTTGTGTACCCACTTTATCCAGAGAGTACTCTGTCTAGATCAAGTCAATGATAAACTTTTTCGAAGTACATTGACTGCCACTAAACGGTGACATAGCATTACAATGGGATCAATCAAATGGTCAAAGCAGTTCTGAATCGTTGTTTACTTGAGTTTGTTTCTGTGGAATTCCCAAACTTTTTTAAATAAAATTTACTGCAGCTTTCATTTTTCATATCTATGATATTAGAATTAAAGCAATGTTCTATTCATCAAATAATAATCATATTAAAAAAATAATCGATTTCAATGAGACTCTATTATGCTGATTTGAGAAAATTCCAAATATGGTTCACAATTTTGATTCAGAGAGACAGGTAAAACGAAGTATTTTGCTAATATAATTCAAAGTCACGTCACTTGCAATATTTCACAACATCAATATAGAGCTGAATTTCACTGTTAAGTAAAAGACAATTTCGAATTTGCCTAGAAAAGAATTTTAACGATCTTCCGAAAGATAGAAACTATATTAATCGAAAAAAAAGAAACTAAAATCAAAAATAATGGAAAATCTGTATTTTCTTCTTGTTTTGTTTTTAAGTTGTTATTGATTGAATTAATATTCTTATAAAGGTTGGAAGGAGAATAAAATATGATTTGTTTTTGAATTACCACAATCTTTTATTTCAGCTTGATATCAAAATGTTTCAGTACTTTCTCTTCAATTTTCCATATGCCTTTGAAACCAGGTTCAATGACAAATGCATCTCCGGGCCCAAGTTGTACTGTTTCACCACCCTCATCTGGTGTAATAGAAAGTTGTCCTTCAATTAAATGCACGAATTCGTAGCTCGTGTAGGTAGCATGATAACTGCCTTGAGTCGCCAACCAAGTTCCCGAAATCATGGAGCCATCTGCTGACGTGTGTTGAATCCAGGTTTTCATGGTAGGCGACCCTTCAATAACTTTCCAACCTTCCAAATCAGTTGTGATCGGCTCGTCGCTTGGCGTACCGAATTTTATGATAGTCGTATTTGCCATATCGACCGAACTGACGTTGCTTTACTATTTTCTATCTAAAACAAAATTTGTTCATGATCTGAGCAATTTTGAGCAGTCAGAAAAATCTGTGTAGTTTAGTTTAATAAAAACAAACCGTAGGTGTAACATTTGAAGTAATTAGAATTTTTTACATTGCCGTATGGCTGTAAGACTTTCTTATCGCATAAGAAGTCATTTGACCAAATAGAAAAAGTACAAGTTACAATTCATAAAATAATCCTCGTCTATGTAGCTTGCACACTTTGTACTTGAAAGAACAAAAAAAAATCAAATTCTGTCTCGGTAAAAATTGGTCAACATGCATCACTCTCGAATTACTATAATCGATTCTATCTGTTATGCAAAACGTGGAAGACGAAACAAATGTATAGAATGTTTTATGCCGGACACGTTCAAAATATTTTTGCTGTCATGTTTTTTTCGCTATGTTCTAATAAAACTTCATTACATACGCATTTCGAGTATACAACTATGGTTAAGGTCAAAGAAAACATTGTACGAATCTAGACCATGCAAAAACAAACAGAAGTAAGTTTTTCAGATTCAAAATTCAGAATGGGTGTGTTTCATCCCGGTCAAAATTTTAAATATTTTTCAGTCATTTTTCATTAGATCTAATAGAACAAAGAAGGTCTCAAGCAATACATCTTGATCGTAACATCCAAGTATATTAGATACGAGACAACGATCTTCATTTCCATTTGCTCTTTATTTGTCATGCAACTCGTTCGGACTGAATTATCACATAATCTTTTGAAAAGTAAAGATTGAGAGAGTAATAACCATGTAAGAAGAAATAACAAGCAAGCGTAAATGTAATGGATTGTTAAATTTTCTGTGTCATCCAAACTGGTATCAGAGAAATTTCCATGGCTGCTTTGAAGCTTTCCGAAAGCTCTGTAAAAAATCGCTTTTCTTTCGAGCAGACAACAAGCAACTATTTTAATACATCGCGAATGCTCAAAATATCCGCATGATGATTAGCATTAGTGACACTTCGCAGCAGAGCTGCTCATTTTTAGATGAAGGAATATTAGTTTATTTTATGACTCGAAATATGTAGGCTATGGATTCAAGCAGCACTCTGTGATTCAATACATACTAGTTATTGCGTAATTCATAATATTCGTCAAATTGATTATGTCATGAAATTTCTTCTTTTTTTTTCATTTAGTTTTTCCGGAAGACAAAATAGTTTTTCACCATGTGCTCTCCAATCATTGTACCCTATTGTAAAAAGACTCGCACTACTATTTTCTTGTTCAATGACCTTCTCTCGAACTGTAGGTTCTAAAAATTGAGCAACGTCTTAGGTGTTTCTGACAATAGTTGAACAAAAAGCAACGCATCGTCCTTGTATCGCTCATTAAACTTACTTTGAGATGACCAAAGAGCAAGCACACTTCACAAATAACTTCAACAACCGAATGATAAATTTATCTTCATAAAACAAGTACGAATCAATGATTGCATTTGTAATGCTCTCATCAGTAATGTCGAATGATAAAAAATGAAACCTAGTAAACGTGCCCCACCGTTCTCTACTTTTAGGCGAACCAGTGATGTAATCGTCCATCACAGCCAGCTATACTTGAGTTTGTTATTCTTTAATTAAAGCCAATCAAAAGTCACTATCTCGAAAAAAAGTCGGTAAATTCATACGCATATAAAAATATGTTTGATTACAGCTAAATTACGGTTGTGTCTCAATATAGTTACGGTAAAATGTTCATAAATACGGGTAATAGCGTCGCGGTTTTTGCAATTAATGGTCACACTGTAATTGAAGTTGAGAAGTAGCTACTCCTCGTTCGCTAAAAAAATACAACAGCAAGAATGAGTTTTGACTCTATCAATAGTTTTATTAATAAATACAAATCATTTTTGAGGTTTTGATGAAAAATATACCAAAGGTAACTATAACATGAACAAGCAAAAAAATCAAAAATACAAGTTCAATATAAATCGAAGAGATGAAAGTAATGTAAAAGAAAATTTACTGCATTGAAAATACAATTAACTTAAAGAAAATGTCAAAAAATCGATTTCTATTTGAGAAAAATTCGTCCCCTCTTAATTGGCAATCACATTCTATTCAATGATAATTCTGTGAAAGATCCTAAAAATTTAGTGTTATAATAGCATAGACTCATATTTTATGTCACCTGACAGACCGTATCAAAAATTATGCAGAACAACGAAATATTAAATGAGTGATGCATAATTCTCAAAGCTCATTAAATTTTTCGGATAATGTTTCAAAGAAAAGTATACTGTTTCAGTAAGTTTTTCATCAACCTTTAATATTTTCCTTCTTTTCACGTTTAATGAAAACAGTTTCAATCGAAATATCATACACAGTCTATATATACATTATCATTGAATAATAAACGTGAGTTTGATCGTTTTCATGAAGTTAAACAAAACAAATATGCTCTATTGAAAACATGCAGTGCCAACTGATGATGAATGCACAATTAAGTTTGAATTAGCGACAATTCAATCTAGATACTATAGGCCAATGTCGTGGCCAGGCTAGTTCAAGATCTCAGTGTTGACTGATCCATTATAAAATCTTTGTTTGGTCTAACTTTTTTTTTCTATTCCAATCTTGGATTTTAGAATGAGCAAGGTTCAATTGAAATTTGACTTCGAGATTCATCAGACCAATTTCAGTTTCACTAAGATCAACTTTGAATACTTTTGCCCCATTGCTTTTCCGACTCGTCATATGAAAGTAGTATATATTCAAATTTTACAAACGTTGGCAACAGTGACAAACTACGTATTCATAGATTATTAGTAAGATGCAAGCTAATTATCAAATAAAGGTAACAGATTTAGTTACATGTGTTCTTGATATTATCGATAAATCAAACACAATGAGCATTTTAGTCAGCTACTTTGCCATACATCATGAACTCATTCTGAGATAACATCTTGGAAAACATATAATTTGATGATATTTATATTTCTACACATTCATAGATACTTTTGTTAATAAAATATATAAGAAGAATTGTTGATTACATAATAGATATTATTACAAAATAAATGTTAACACTTCCATATAGGTCGTCAACATGATACCACTTATCTTTCAAAGTACAACACGGTGTTAAAAATATCAAAAGAAAGATATCAGATTATAGAGTATTGAATAAAAAAAAATGCCTCACACGATTAATGTAAATAGAAACCAAATACATACCGTTAGGCGAATATTTTAGGCAGAAAATCAATTCCAGGCTTAACAATGAAATCATAATTATCAGAAATTTAAAAAAGTTACACTGAGAATAGATCAAAAAATAATCAAATTTCGTAAAAAGAACGTCACGATTTTACTCTAAACAACATCGTTTTCAATGTTTTTAGTTACTAAGTACAAATCAAACGCTTCAGCATAAAGTAACTACTTTTTAATTTAGTTGCATGCATCTAGTTTTACAAGTAGCAATGTTAATCACTGATAACAACTAAAATTTCGTAATTTTCTTTCTGTTATAACATAACATAACATGTAATAAGGATTCGGTTTATAAGAATGTATTATACTTAGACTTTGGTGTGTCTACTCGCATACATTGAGAACGTAATTTAGAAAACATGGTTGTCTTACCTTGCGGAAATTGCCGAATAACTTCTAGTGCATATTTTATTCTGAAACAAAATAACTTTCAATATGAAGTTAAATACTTTACTCGAGATAATTTTACGACACAAAGCCTCAGTAATAATAGTAAAAGGGCCAAAGCAACTTATGATGTCACAAACGATACTATTCGAATTTATTTTAATGCTATGATAATATCAAATTCAAGATCATCGATGCAGCAATGTACGACAACGTAAGCTTTTTGAATTGATATATACGATCACTCTGAGAAGATATATTGCGTTTGAATAAACGATTCACAATAAATACAACTGTTCGTCTTGGCTTAATATATGAGCCATTTTGTATTTGTGTACTGGGAATTTTTAAGAAAATATTCAGCACAGGAGTTACTCACCCTCGAATGATGCTGTAAATCGATTAAAACAAGGTTTTAAATAATCGATTGACCATCTCGACTTAAATTTTTATGTCTGATGAAGTAGCTATCTTATCGAGATACGAAAACTCGCAATTATTAAATTTTAAATTTAAATAAGTAAACCGTAATATCCAATTAAATTAAATTAAAGGAGAGAAGAGAATAAAATCAACCTTCTTAACAGAACAAGAAAAGTTTTTCATGTTTCAAATCGTTAAGAAGTTCACTCGGGTTCTATTCTTACTGGTAAAATTTTTAGTCAATATTTTTAGTCTTACTAATCAAAGATTCACTTAATACATTTATCTATATATCGAACAAATACTTCAGTATACCGTATTCAAAAATAATTGAATGTGATTGAGTTCATGACAAGCAGCCTCAAGTATTATTTTCAAGCAAAATAAATTTCTTGTTTGTTTATTTTGAAAGTACATTTGCAGAATCGTACGTAAGTATTTTGTTTTAATCTCGCCAAATTCTAGAACAACCAGTTATTCTAGTTAGAGAACTTGTATATTAATTATTCTCAGCTAGATATACGTATATACATTAAATTCATTTGGAGTTGATATCACTAATATACTTTCGTATGGTGCTTTTTGATAGCATTCAAAAATTGGATAATATTCTGTAGTTTTCTTCGATTATGAACCAATATGTATCTTATTCGAATCTGTTTCGTCATTTTGTATATTTATTTGAAAAACATCTTGTTTTTTACACGATTGATTTGTCAAGACAAAAGAGAGTGGTCCATCATTTGATATTTAAATTAAGTTACAAAGGTTTAAAATGATGTATTATTACCCTTATACTTTTTATTTATCTAATCATTCGACTTCTTGTTTTAATAGATTTGGCATTTTTCTTATTCTTTTACTAAAAAAAAGAGGCAATCATATTTAAATCACATTCACATTGAGAGAGAAATCGAATGGGTTATAAAGTTTGGCATTAAAAGACACAAATAAGTTAGATACTGTTTCCCCTAATTAGATTTACACACAAACATATAGCGAGCACAAACAAGAAGAAAAATAATCATAATAAGCAGTAAAAGAAGCAACGTAAATATAAACAGTTAATAGGTTCTTGGGTCAATACCAACATGCAATGGAGAAAGTGATCGTGCTCGATGACTGGCTTCGGATCGTCGAGAAACTGGACTTGGACTACGATGTCTTACATGTGCCGAATGGATATTTTGATGATTATGATGGTAGTGATGTTCAACTGGAGGTTGTTGCTGATGTGTGAAATTATTCGATGTTGTTGCTGCTGCTGACGAAGAAATTGGCACCACAGGTATCGCCATTGTTGGTTGTACGACACTAAGGAGACGTTCTAAACGAGCTGTGATTTCATAGTCAGGTATCGATAATGTTTTAGAGTCTAAGCCAAGCATCCGAGATATTAATGAACGGAAATCAAGTAACTAAAATAATAAAAAGAACTAGAGTGAATAAGATTTATTTTTGAATTTTAAAATGCTTACTCTATGTTCTCGTTCGGTAATTTGTTCAAGTGAACTTTTTAGAAATCTTACTTCATTAGACAAAGCTCTTACAGCATTATCTGATGAAAGTAATGATCGATTTGCCTCATCATCGACTGAATGTATTTTATCTTGTAAATTTGAAAGTTTTACAGCTTGTTTATCACGTATATTTTGTAATTTATCAACATCTTCTAAAAGACGTCGAATTTCTTTATCCTGATCAACTAAACGATTCTAAAAATAGTTTTATTTTTTATTTTTAATAAATCAAATAAACTGAATATCTTATTTATTTACTTTGAGTATTTGAATATCTGTTATTTGAGCTTTTAATTGTATATTTTCTTGTTTTAAATCAGTCACTTGTTGTGTTAAATGATCAACTTTGACTTTCATTTTCCTCGATAACATAACATGATCATCGATTTCACGTTCTAAATCTGTTTTAGCTGCACGTCCTTCTTCTAATGCAATCACTTTTTTACGTAATAAATCTAAATGTAAATCTTTATTTTCCATTTGTTCTTTTAACTGTTTAATTTTTCTTTGTAAACTATAAATTGAAGTTTTCTGATCAACAATTGAATCCTTCTCTAATTTCATTAGTTGTTCAGCACGTGATAGAATAACATCTGGATTAAGTTCATAACCAAGTTCGTTTGAAATATTTTCTATTTTCATTATTGCTGCAAGCCGTTCAAGAAAATGAAGAAACTTCGCTTTATCCTGTTTGAGATTTTCACGATAAACTTCAGTTGTTGTATAATCATTATCAAGATTTTTCAGGCGATGTTCTAATTCATGTAAATGAGATTCAGCATGACGGCGTTTATTCTCTGTTTCTTTATTGATTTCAATTTGTTCTTGTAATTGTTTCGATATTTGTTCTTTTTGATTTTGCAAATTTGTGATTATCTAAAACAAATGATCAATACTTTCTAGACAAGACCTTTATTTTGTAATCTGACTACAAATGAAATTTAAGTTATCTTTCGTCTATAAAAATTTTCAAGTATCTTTCTACAAACGTTTTGGTTCATAAAACTATACGAAAGATTTCGTTTGATCCTTTTACGTCTTAGTATTCAGTTTTCTTCTAAAAATCGATGCTCACTATTTATCATAATGCGATTTTAATATTTTTGAACTTTACTTCAATGTGTGAATAGCAGCAGGCAGCATCATCTCTCAATATTCATCTTAAAATCATGGAGACTCGTATTGAAATATTTGACTTTTATCATCAAGTCCGTGTTTTTGATGTTACAGATTTACAGTAGAAGAGCAAGTTTAACTTTTTCTTATCAGAATATTTTTAATCAAATGGAAATTCAAACAGGTTCGATTTAATTATTAAAAGAATACCACAAAGAAACACTACTCGGAAAATTTCCTACAAGTAACACATAAATACAAAAGTTGCTGTATTTCTCATTCGAATGGTAAAATACTTGAATTTTAGTTTCAGTCTGAAAACTTAAAAAAAGAAAAAAAAAACTTACCACGCCGCGATCTTTACTAGATTGCATTAGTAATTGAATTTTTTCTTTAATTTCGTCATCTTTCGGTTCCACTTTAACATAACCATCGGATAATAATTGTCCAACTTGTTGTTTAAAAGTATCAAACATTGTTTTAGCATAAAGTAAATCATTTTCTAATTGTTTTACATGTGATTCATTAGAAGAGTATTGATTTTCGCGTTGATCTAATTCACCACGTGTATTTTGCCAAGCTTTTTGTACAGAATCAAGACGTGACTTCATTGTTTCAAGTTCATGTTTCATTGCGTCTCTATCATTAAATGCCGTATCACGTTCTGCTTTAATTGAATCCATTTGTAAACGATGGCTAACTGCATTTTGTTCATAGACATGTAATTGATTTGCCATTTGTTGAATAGTTGAACGATTCGCATGAGCTTCATTTTCTACTGAACGAGTTATTTCTTCTAATTTAACCAGTCTACCCTTCAATGTTGTATTTTCACCATTAATATCAGATATCTAAAGAGCACGTATATTTCATTTTCTAATATCAAAGTTATGCTCGGAATAAAAAATCTGCACTCTATTTTATAGAAACTTATTCCATGAAACGTCTTTAATCCAATATTTATCACCAAATGCTAGAGTAGTTTGTATCAATTGTATATAGGCTAATCGTATCACAAATGATCGTCGCTTGATAGGAATTGTCAGATCAAGCAATCAGTTTTATTATGTTTATACTATCAGAACTATTAAAAGTCATAAAAGACAACTAGTATCTTCATACTTAGTCATTGGCATGGAGCAAGAGCATAGAATTCGAATAATATAACAACACAATGAAAAATATGACTTTTTTAAATCAAAATACAGAAAGAAACGTTTATCTTTTTCATTCAGATTCAATAAATTTGAAGAAAAAATTCGATATGAAGGTAAGTTTTACACGAAGAAGTATCCTGTGGCTACGAAAACTACAAGAAGAAGATTCGATAACTCTTGGCAACGATGCAAAGATTTCCGGCGCAAAATGATGAAATTCGCAGATAATAAGTATCAAATGCTGTTTTTGGAAGCGTATAACATAAAGAAGAACAAGAAAATGCTGAAAATTCACTAGAAGAAAAAGACAATTTTTCAAGTTCCATATAGCACTTCAAATTATCAAAAGTCTTGTTCTTATTTCAGTAGTATAAATCATCATCATGTAATGTTAGATCGAAATTTCATTGAGTCTAACTGATTATAATTGCCAATATAACTACAACTACGAAATTTATATTATACCTTTATTGGATCACTCACTGATTTTAACACAAATTAATCATCAACATCTCCTTGTCATATGTTCACCATCGAAAAATTAATTTTTCTAATACGTATATATCCTTTTTGTGTACTCAAAAAAAAATGAGTACACTCTAGATTCGGTCAGTGTGTCCGGCCGGCCGTTAACACGATAACCTTTGAAAGCCTCATTCAATTGTCATGAAATTTTGTACACATAATGATCTCATCAATATCTCAGTCGAGTTCGAAGATGAGAAGGATCCGTCAAGAAATGGCTGAGTTATCCAAAAAAATTGTCATTATTGACCAGACTATCCATCCCTGAGNCCCCCCCCCCCCCCCCCCCCCCCCCCCCCCCCCCCCCAGAGATTTTTTGAAAAAAAAATTTTTTCTCAGAATTATTCACAACATATATAAATCGACTCAATTTTTGCAGTACACATAACAATCGGATGCGAATCCGATGTTTCCACATTTATTTTAAAAGAAGAACTGTTTCTTCGAAAAATAATGCAGAACATGTTGAATTTATTCGTTTTGAATAACAAGAAATAATTTAGAATCTTGTCTAGTTTTTATCATGAACACTTGAATATCTCTATATTAATCATCATGTGAAGAAAGAGAAAATTTTCTTACTCTAGCCATAAGATTATCAAACGAAGCAGCTGTTGGTTGTCCGAATTCTCCACCAAGTGTAACGCTTAGTTGTGAAAATAGTTCTTGTAATTTGTTATGTAATCCTTCAGTTTTTCGTTCACTAGCTTCACGTTCTTCCATATGTGTTCTTAAATAAGTACATATAGATAAAAGCTTAAACTAAAAGAAAAAAAGTAATTTCTAATCTTAACTGTACCTTACACGGGATTGTAATTCCATTATTTGTTCTTGTCTTTCTTTGGCATCTTTTTGTAGTGATGATATCGTTAATGATGATTTACTTGCAACTGACTCGTAGGAACCAACATTCGATTCAAGTTCACGCATGTGTAAACGCAATTGATTATTAGCTTGATTGAGTGATTCATGTTCTTTTTTTAATGATTCAATTTCACGTTTTAATTCATTGATACGTTCATCTTTTGCAGCTGATTTTATTGTTGTTTCACGTAACTAATAATTAAACAATTAAGTTAAAATAAAATAAAACAAAATTGATCAAGTAATTATTTACATCCTGAGTTAATCCTTCAACTTTTGTTCTATATTGATCAAGTTCACGTCTAGCTCCCTCGAATGCGCTTCGTTCTTGTCCAACTAAAGCTTCATATTTTGCTGTTTCGAAATGGTCCGTTTTATGCGGATCTCTATTATGAAAAGCAAATTAAGAGTATAATCATTAAATTGAATTTTAATTAAAAATCTGAATTTACTTCATTGATGTTAATTCTAGAATGAGTGCATCTTTTTTTTCTAAATCTTTTTTTAATAAACGAATTTGATCTTGCAACTATAATAAATGTATTTGTTATGTATCGTATTGCATATTAAGAAGTAAACTTACGTCCACTATAACTTTTTTCGATTCATAACTTTCGTTTGAACCGTTTCCGTATCCATGGTGATGATGATTGGTATTTGTTGTTGTAAATGGTATTGGACTTGATGTACCATACGAACCACGATACGTATTATGCTGTGTTTGTTGTGAAAATGGAGCATTAGAATGTGCATCAATTATAGTTCGAGCTGAACCAAGAATTTCACGGTCAACCATATAACTGGATGATGTCATTCCTTTTTTTTCTTAATCTATTTTTCAATTTTGATAAATGTGCCAAACCGGCAAGGTTTCATTCAGTTTACAGACACACAATGCCATTATTAAAATTCGTCGTCCTAGGAATGACCTTCATGAAATCAAATGAATCATAATAGTTATTTAATTAGATATTGTTTTGTTCCCGATATTGAAACTCAATTAATTTCAGAAATTCAAAAGTTGAGTTAATTGCAAAGTGCATAAATATGCTATAAAACAAAATAAACCAATTAGAAAAAAGAAATCTGGATGATGGTTATTCGTCTGTTTTTTTGTTGTTACTGACGTTGTCACATTTTCATTCAGTTTTATTCAATGTAATTGTCTTGAAATGAAAATATAGAAAGGGATAAAAGAAAAAGTTATTTTATGCTAACTTTTCATTGTGTTGTGCTATAATAGTAAGCTATCAGTGACCTTATTTTTCAGTTGCACACAGTGTTGACACAGGTACAAAACTTACGAGAATATTTTATATTTAATACACATCATGCTAATGATTGATGATCATCATTAGTATCAAGGAAATGATGCAATCCATCTTTGAATGACGATTTGTTTCTTATTTTAACGGAAACCATCTTTACCTCAATCATAATGTCATAGAGATTGTAGTATAATTGGCACAAACATAACTGTTTACGAGTGCGGATACTATAAGTTTAGTTAAAATGATTACCGCAATGTACTAATAGATGAAAATTTTCTTGTTGATTAAGATTTTGTATTGAGATATAATCGAATGTTTTTTTTTTGTAGATGAAGCCAATCGAATAAAAAAATACATTCTTATCGTTTTTATTGAACAATATAAAACAAGTCCATGATGAATATTTTTCAATTACTTCCTTTTCTTTTGGCTATTTTTACAATTACTCACTGTGATGAACATGATCATAAAGTATAAATAGAATAAGAAACTTTCTGATTTGAATAATTCTCTATTTTAAATTTTTAGTATGAAGATGGTCAAGAAGTTGTTTTGTGGATGAATACAGTTGGTCCTTATCATAATAGACAGGAAACATATAATTATTTTTCGTTACCATTTTGTCGTGGATCGAAAAAAGAGATCTCACATTACCATGAAACACTAGGTGAAAATATTTTAGGTGTTGAATTAGAATATAGTGGAGTTGACATTAATTACAAACGTAAGGTTTTCATTCTTGTATAAAACAAAAAACTTTTTATACAAACTATTTTTCCAAACTCATAGGTGATAAAAAAAGAACAGATATTTGCGAAATAACATTATCACATGAAAATTATGATGCATTTACATATGCAATAAAAAATCATTATTGGTATCAAATGTTTATTGATGATTTACCTATTTGGGGTTCGTTTTATTGACCTAGATGAACTTTTTTTAATATTCTATTTTAATCATTTCGTTTGTTTTTAAATAGGTATTGTTGGTGAAATGGATGAATCAGGAAAGTCTGCTTATATATGGACACATAAAAGATTTGATATAGGATATAATGGAAATCGAATAGTGGATGTTAATTTAACAGCAGAATCAAAAGTGCAAATGCAACCAAATTCAAAATTAATATTTACATACGAAGTTACATGGAAACCATCGCCTATTTTATTCGCTAATAGATTTGATAAATATCTTGATCCAGGATTTTTTCAACACAAAGTAAAAATTAAAAAGAAAGAACAATTTATTATTTCTTTAATACAACTTTGATTATTTAGATTCATTGGTTTTCGATATTTAATTCCTTTATGATGGTTTTATTTCTTGTTGGACTTGTTAGTATGATACTATTGCGAACGCTGCGAAAAGATTATGCAAGATATGGAAAAGATGATGATTTGGATGATATGGTAGGCGAATTCTTGTTTTTATTTAAGACAAAATAATTATCAAGTCTTTATTAAAAGTAATCTAATACTAGTTGACGAACAGGTACATACAGATCTATTTCTTCACAATAAACGATGGAAGAATTTTCACAAAATAATGAATCTATAATAATAAAGTTGCTTCGAATTCTGATACTTAGATTTTATGTTCTGATGTCAACATTTAAAATGTCAAATAATTCGTAATTACTAGTCTGTTTTCACACTTAGCTAATTTTTCATTTGAGAAAATTAAAGTCTTCCGAGTTATTACAGATCAATCAACAGGGATAGATTTTTTGCTATGTTGCAAAGAGCAACAAAATGTCAGTATACAGATGAATTTATAAAGAATCAAGTTAAAATCAAGTATAATTTCACAAAATTGTTTTTACAGGAACGAGACTTAGGTGATGAATATGGCTGGAAACAAGTGCATGGTGACGTATTTCGTCCTCCGGCTCATCCAATATTATTTTGTTCATTGATTGGTTCTGGTTATCAAATAGCAACAGTAACAATATTTTGTATTGTTATAACAATTTTTGGCGATCTTTATACAGAGTAAACTAAATAGGATAAATTTATTTTCTTAATATTTCTTTCTAAATTGTTTAGACGTGCACTACTGTTTAGTACAGCTATATTTCTTTATGCTGCATCATCGATAATTAATGGTTATGCTGGTGGAAGTTTATATGCACGAATGGGGGGTCAGCTATATGCTCAGTTTTTTTTAAATCTATTAATTTTTTTTAATTGCAATTTAGGGCAATTATGGATGAAACAATTAATTGTTGGTGCCTTTTTTGTTCCATTTCTAATTTGTGGTGTTTCATTTCTTGTTAATTTTATTTCAATTTATTATGGATCATCGCGTTCAATACCATTTACTGTTATGGTATGTTTTAAGAAGTCTCTCATTTTTTGTATTTATTTTAAATTAAATTCTAGTTGAGTGTTACAGCAATTTGTTTGTTTATTATTTTACCATTAACTGCAGTTGGAACAGTGCTTGGAAAAAATATAAGTGGTAAAATAAATCATCCATGCCGAACAAATGCCGTGCCAAGACCAATACCAGAAAAGAAATGGTTTATGGAGCCACTTTGGATTATATTAGCAAGTGGAATTTTACCGTTTGGATCAATTTTCATTGAAATGTAAATAAAGACTTTTTTTTCTCAAGAGAACTTGGTATTTAATGAATATTTCCTTGTGTAGGTATTTTATTTTTACATCATTTTGGGCTTATAAGGTAAATAAATAAATAAATATAATCAACCAATTAATCGTCACATTTCTACGTAGATTTACTATGTATACGGATTTATGTTATTGGTATTTTTAATTCTTGCCGTTGTTACTGTGTGTGTAACAATAGTTGCAACATATTTTTTGCTGAATTCGGAAGATTATCGATGGTAAAATTAAAATATTTTGCTTTTCTTTTGAATGTTTCAAGGACAAAAGGAAAATCGATCCAAGCTGACGCTGAATGATATGAGAAAAGAAAGCATTTGCATGACATATGAATATATTGAGTAACTCATTGAATAGAAGAAAAGAAAATCATTTGATTTTTATAGCTTTCATCTGATGTACTACAAATCTTTGAATTACTTGCATCAATTTGCTGAGTTATTATTTCTATAAAAACCTCTAAGCTACGACCACCTACGTCGAAAATTGTTCTTATGGACGGATTGCATTTGAATCATTTGAAATTTTCAGAATACGATGGGATTAGGGTAGACAGGTCACACTGATACTTTCGGTAGAATTTCAATAACAAATACTTAATAATACATAATCGTGTAAATTGAAATTCTCTTATCCTATAAATTAAATTCTTTCTAGAATTTTGCAATGCATGATCACAAAAGTGTAAACAAACGAATAGTCAAAAATTATTTCGGAACTTGTGAAGAGAAAACGAGGCAACAAATAAAAATATCATGCCGTTTATTGAAAAACTAGTAGAGTTTAGAGTGCTGTCTCATATATGCTACCTCGATTTGAATTAAATTTGCCAGAATATTCAGATTGTAAAGTTCAAGATAACTTTGAAATAATCTTAAGTGCTGGAAAGACCTTTCAGAATTGTTTTTATTCCTAATAGATATAATATGATTAGCAATGGGCAAGATCATAAAGTAGAAAGAGTATTTGTTATGTCGTGCTGTATCATTTTAGGGCGCCCTAGCTTCTATATCAGGTGAATCATAAATTAAGTACAAATGTCACAGTATTATGATGATAACAGCTTTTCTTTTTTCAATCCTAAGAAAGCATTTGTTTTTGGAAACAGATGGATTACATGAATCATTACGAAGAGTAAATCAGAGTGATTTTTATAGATTTTTTAAAGTGAAAATCATTGATTAAAGAATGTTCAACTCCTAGAATCAAAATATCGTTCTATGATTTGTATGGTACCAAAAATTTTCAAATTTAGTATCGTCATCGAACACTACACAATAGTTGATTTAATTGGGTATTCCTTTCTCTATTTATAATGGAGGAAAATCTATGACAGCTACTCACATGAATTTTGTAGTTTTTACTGAATATTGATAAAAATAATGTATAAAATGGACTGGGCATCATTGGCAGATTCTCAAACTATATGATTGGTAGCGTACGAAGTTCAGTTATTTTTATGATAGCATAAAGCTTGAAAATAGAAATTTTTAATCGGTAAATAGTTATTCTATAGATAGTTTAAGATTCATTATCTAATGGTTAATGTAATATCTTACTCATTAGAAAAAAAATTCGTCAGAAAATTGAACGACGTGTGAACTTTGTTGACTATTGATAGATGAAGAAAATCTAAGAAGTTTTGATTCTTGTTGGAACAATATTTTCTCATTGATGTTTTGTAGAGTAACACAAAAATATAATTGATCTTATAACCTTTCATATGTGTTATAAATGCTTCAAGAATCATTCTAAAAACAAGTTATGAAAAGACACCCTCACAGTTTCTTCTTCCCTATTAATGATTTCGATAAGTCTTGTTAACATATGATACAACATTTCATATGAATAACGTCTTGTTATAATATTGCAATAAGTTCGTTGTTGTATTTCAGAAGGATTAAGTAAAACGATGACGAAAAAATTAATTAAAAGAAATCCGTCTATGGCACGCAAAAGTAGCAATACCGTATTTCACATTATAATCTTTCATGGACTATGCTAACAGCTTTCTAGCTTCATAAACACTCGGAAGCAACAGATTGTATAACGACTCTAGCAAGTTGCTAACGATGGGCACGTAGAAATTCTTGAAAAAAATGCTTGTTATTTGTATATTTTATATTCTAATGAATAAGCAACACAATTTGAATATATCCGATTAAAAATTAAAATATCTCTTATAACTATAAATGAAAAAATATTTTCTAGGCAATGGACAAGTTTTCTAGCTGGAGCATCATCATCAATTTATGTTTATATCTATGCTATGTATTATTTCCTATTTAAAACAAAGTAATTTCAAATAATTGAATTAAACATTTTCATTCATACTTAACAACAAATTGAAATTGAATCTTGTCTAAATTTAGAATGTATGGCATGTTTCAAACGGCATTTTATTTCGGTTACATGGCATTATTTTCTATCGGGCTTGGAATAATGTGTGGCACATTTGGTTATATTGGTACTCAAGCATTTGTTCGAAAAATTTATTCACATAAAATAGACTAAATAAAAAGCAGTGTTTTTCTTCTACTCCCGCAAATCTTTTCGTTTCGTAGCAGCAGTGAAATCTCACGAATGTTAAAGAATGAATCAATAGAAAGACAAAAAACGAGAGAGAAATACATTTCTTATATTAACGTTGAATTTTGTTTTGGAAAAGAACATCGGCTGTTTTAATTGTTGTTGTTTTTTTTCATATATATACTAATATTTTATTTATTTCTTTTTTTTGTCTCTCTTTCGTTTGTTGTGTATTCCGTTTTCTTTTTGATTCTTATATTTGCTTGTTTTTGTTACAATTATATTAGTCTATATTCTGTTGACTACACGAGAGATAGAGAGACAGAAGAGGTGGAGGAAAAATATGAAAATCTTTCGTTTTGTTTTTTTGCTTAAAAAAAATGAAAAGAAAGTAAACAATTTATTAATGTATCGTACAAGATTTTAAACTAACATTTTTTTTTATTGAAAAGATATCCAATAATAATAATAATAATAATAATAGGAACAAATGATTAAATCTAAAATTTCTTTGAAATTTATTACTAAAAAGTGTAAAAGGATGCATAATTCAATGTCAGCACAGCAAAAAAGGATCAGATTCTAAAAATTATCGAGCAATTGGAAATGCGAATTTATTACATTCCATCGTTTTCTCATCAATGAAATGATCTGCATAGTGAATTTCAGTAGAGCTAAAAACTTTCACTTCAGTAGTGTTTTTTGCATTTTTTCCGGAATCATGTTGAATATTCTAGAGCATCGAATGGGACAGTTTCAAGTCAGACTTGAAGTAGAAATTTAAGTGCTACTGATTTAATTGTTTCAGCGGAATTCAATACTAAAATCACGATGAAAAGAAATAGATATTTTCCTGCAAAAAGACAAATTAGCTAATGATCTTATTTTTTCAAAAAGAAGTATGCATATTATACTCTTGATCAACTAGCTAGGAAAATCATGTTTCTGTTGTATTCGTACCGGTTGAATACATTGTCTTCTTTCCTCCAAAACAATCTTTTGATAAAATAACATCATTGACGTACTAAGTCATATTAATGTGAAAATGAATGAATGCTGTTTTCCTGAAAGAATTTAAGTTTGAGGGTTTCATTTGCCTAAATTAATGTTGTTCTACCATATAGAACCCTATGAAAAAGAAAAGTTAATTTTATTGATATATTTCATTGAGAAGATTTTGATAGTTTTGCCATTTTATTTTATATATGATTATATTTCTATGATTTTCGTATATAAAAACTAGAAACAAGGCATGCATTTGGATCCTACTTCAATAGAGCATTGAAATAGAAAAGAACTGTTATATCATAATTAGGGGCATGAGTTAAGGTAACCATTCATGGAAGCATTCGATCATTTCAGAATGAATACCACACTGTTGAGATATTAAGTAAATCAATAAACAAAACATAATACATGCTGTTATAGTAGTATCTAGAGGTGTCAGCCGAAGGGTTGAACGGCGAAGGCAGGCAACAATTTTCAATTTTTGAAGATTTTCAGCGGCTCGTTATTTGAATGAGTAATGTCTTCAGCGGCGGCTGCTACAAATTCTTAAAATTTTTTTCACAGCGGCGGCGTCGGCGGCTCAGTTAAAAATTCACTGACGAAAATTAAAAGNTTTGTTAATATGGCCGGTGAACTGTCTCGACGGGAAGTTTTCTATTGTGGTTACGAAGTCAGTTAGTTACCAAGTCAGTTGGTTACCAACTCAGATGGTTACCAAGTCAGATGGGGTTAATTAATCAAGTCACTATTAAAGTAGTTAGTTCGGATAAAATTCTATATCTAGAATGGATCAAATTTGATTCGATATTTTTCGGCGAAAATTATATTCGGCGAAGTTGGAGTTGGCGAAAATGGACGTCAGCGAAGCTGTACTAATTCCTAATTTGGTGGCTGCGGCGGCTGATATTATTGAAAAATCGGCTGCTGTGGCGGCTCAGCCGTACGGCTGACACCTCTAGTAGTATCTAATACATTTTTCTTATAAGGAAATTTTAAATTAGGATAAGATGATCCAAGAAAACTATGTGATTAAATGGGACATATAAGATAAGGATTGTTTGAATAATTAGTCCATTGAATATATGAATTAAGAGAAGATTCTCATTGATACCTAAAATCACATTTCTAAATATTAGTAAGTTGAACAATATCATTTTAGAGAGCTGTGTACTTCTTATATTATTCAGTACTTAATTAAATGATAAAAAATAAACTCGACCACAAATGTAACTCTGACGTAGTATACGTGTGTTCTTATTCGATGCTCAAAAAAACAAGTGAATTCTTAACCACAATAGAAAACTTCCCGTCGAGACAGTTCACCGGCCATATTAACAAAATAACAGGAAATAAATAAGTTTTGTTTTTCACCAGAAGACGAACCTTTGACTGTTTTATCTAAATTACAGTGTGAAATTACAAACAATTAAAATGATGATTACAACGTGATGTGCACGTTTTTGAAATCTTTAAAAAAGGAGTTGTGTATAGTCGAAATTAGGATCCAGACAATGACCTCTTTTTAAGTTGAAAAAGAATCACGAAAATAAAAGCTGATCCGATATTTTTATAATTATTAAACTTTGCTCAGTTTCGTTTAGTCGAAAAACTTGCAAAAGCAGCAAGTATTCTCGATTGAATCTCAATTTATTTTAGTAAGCTTTAAACAGAGAAGATGTGATATTTATAAGTCATGAAAGTGAACGTAGTTTTGAAAACAAGCCGGATCCTCTGTGATGGCATTAATCATTATTTATATGCTCTCTTACGCCTTGTTATGTAGATGTATCCATATTAATTAGGACGAGACCACGAATGAGTTGGTGCAAGTACGCCACAAAAACTTAGACAGGAACATTTGAGTCTTCGGCAGTTTCGAGTGCAACAAGCAGTGAAAGATTGAAACCGATTGAAACTAATACTGAACGAACTACTCTTGTCTCTTGAAATTTATCAGTAGAAAAAATTGAAACAACGTCTCATTTGTTCATCACAATACTTTTGAAAATAAGTTTGGGATTTTATCGTAGAAAATTGGATTGGTACAAAACATTATAATATAGCTAAGTTACATTCAATATTTTGTCTAATAAAAATATCTTATTTTTAATACTATGCATTATTAATGTAAATGATAATTCGAAGTTATTGTTAAATTTAGCAGAATCATTTCGTAATTTTGTACCTAATTAAAAACAATTTCAGTTGGAATTTATTTTTGTTAATAGCAACTCGTTTTCTAGATCTTTAAAATAATCTTTTTTGAAGTTGTTTTTTGAAAACTTTTCTATGTAAAAACTATGATTAATGAGACAGAATAACTGTCTTTTTCTGCTTCTGAAGAACTTATAGATATCAATGCAATGATTCTTTTCACACTCTTTACCACCCGAGTGGTCGACGATGAGTTGTCTTTCAATTCATCATCTTTTACTGGGCATATACGTCATCATATTGGGACTCATTAGTCTTACAGAGAGAACAAGATAAAACATATACTGAAACGAAGAAAGATAAGTTCATGATCAAATATGATAGCTTTTTCTTCTAGATTACGGAGACTCAATTCGTTTAATTATAATGATCTAGATAAGATGACAAATAACTGTAATTTGTTTTACTGACTAAAATCACTTCGTACTGAATCTTAGAAATAGTTTGTTGTTTTCTGAGTAACTATCAATATGTTAATATAAGTATACTGGACATTGAAAATGTCTGTACTTGGAAATTTTGATTTTCTTAAACCATTAAATCATTCCAAAAGCAATATTTTAAAATGAGCTTGTGTAAATAATCTTTTCATATTGATTTTCATAGATTTTGGTTTAAAATACATGAAGTATTTCAGTCGACAAGAAGATACTGTTGAAAGAATTTCGATCCAATTTGAGATGATATTAAAAAAAATAAGAATTTATTGTTTCATCTATATGTGCATTTGCGACAATGATAAATAAGAAGCATGTAACATTCTCTGTTTTCTACAATCAAGCATATAGCAGAATAATTGCCTTCTATTTTATTAATGTTTCATTTTGGAGATATAAAAAACTTCAAAACTTTCCATGATCGTATTACCCTTCATTAAAAATGAAGTTCATAACGCTTAACGATCTTTCTCTCTCGTTAGTGACTGTTGGGAAATAATTGCCTCAATTAAATGAGATAACTGCTCTAAGAATAGAATTTAATTTAATACGTTGCTTCTTATTAAGCAAGCTCCATTTTTAGAAGGTTTTATGTCAGCTCTACGTCAGTACTCGTAATTATTAATATTCAAAAATAGTTCATACCAATTTAAAATATACCATAATTTTTCATCAATAAAAACGGGTCTCGAGTGATGATGCAAAAAAAACAGATATGCATAGAAATATGGCACCATACATTCATTTGTTTCGTACATTTTTATTAGATTTTGATACGACTCATAGATTGTAGACTCGAAAGAAAAAGAAATATTCAAGTAATTAGCTATTAGATCAATATGAAAACGAAAAATTTATTTTCAATAGATGTCTGAATGAGATATTTTAATGAATTCCAAGATATTCAAGTCAAATATTCGAATAATTTACAATATCATTCCTATTATTGCCATTATTTAGTTTGTTCAATATACTACAGATAAAAAAACTATTTTTTATCAATTTAGAATATCATTGCTTTTCTTTTAGTGCATCTTACGAAAACTTTGGACTAAAATTTCGAATTCTAAAGAATTTGATCAATGCATTTGTAAGATTAAAAGTTCAGTATTACAAACTAATTCTGATAAGATAACTACTATCTTTCTAATCATTTAAAAATTGCTCTAGACGAAAATTTTGATCAAATCTAATGAATGACTACGACAGATAGTTTTCTTTTTTGTCCACTACTTTTATATGATCCGACTATTCTCTATTAAAAAAAATATTTACTGTTTTAATAGAATATAATGCCGAATCTCTTTTTTTATGATGTCAGTATAGATTATCTTACAGATATTTGACATATTGCGTTGCTGAGATTTCTGTATTATGAAAGATTTTATTTGTCAGACGCTATAAGCTTAGTCACTTTTTTTTGTCTTGTAATTATTTCTTTTCCAAGTCTATACAGGGCAACATGTTTCGGTTTACTATTGGCTGAGAATTGAGATAATAAACATGACAAATTCTCATTTATTTTTAGCAAATAAACTTCTGTTAATCATGATGCACTTTAATTGTAGTACGAGTGATTCATCTAGTCGCAAAGTAGAATTAAAATCTTCTGTTTATTTGATAAAAAATATTTTATTTGTCGAATGGTTAATAGGTCTATCGAAAATTTTTTCTCACTTAGAAAACGATGATTAGCGGGGGGGCCCCCGC
>CAJNYU010002662.1:55026-79125 GCA_905331475.1 Rotaria socialis | reverse complement strand
CCCCCCCCCCCCCCCCCCCCCCCCCCCCCCCCCCCCCCCCCCCCCCCCCCCCCCCCCCCCCCCCCCCCCCCCCGTAATATATGTTTTGGCACATCCAATATGACACATACTATCGGATAATATAATTATTATCTATATTGAAAGGCCATTTATTTTACTTGTTTGATTGATTAATGTCTGACATGACGTGAAGTATCGAAATGTTTCATGTAAAATTTGGACTCAATAACACGTTTCATTCCGAAAACAAAAATGAAATAGTTTTAAAAAAAATCCCAAAAAAGAATTAAATAAAGAAACCATTAATTATAATTATACAAGGTCACTATAGAATAAAACATTTGTTTGCCGCATATGTAGCAGAGACCGAAATCGAATCGAACCGACTCCGAATGGAACTTCGAAACTCCCGAATCGAATGATACTTCTAGAAAAGAAGTCGAATCAAAGCGAATCAATTTATTTTCAGTTTCATTCGGTTATTCAAAATCATTTTCTTTGTTCTACAGTGTTATGGTCGAGGACACTTGACTAGTACTGATAATAATGTAAAAGAAACCAATCCCGAAAAAATTGTGGATATGCTAGCAGACTACTATGAAAAGCATTTTGCTGCTCCTAAGTAATTACAATAGTAACAATCCTATGCATCTTCATTCAATAAATACATATCAGAAAATAGCTTCTTTACCTAATCTACCTCTTGAAGAAATTAAATTTCAAGAAGTTTTAAAAGAATGGAAAAAATTTCGTCCTAAAAAATCGACGGATAGTGCAAATACTTCTGCATTGTTACTCAAAAATTTGCCTCCTCAATTCATAGCTATTATCACTATTTTATCTAATTAATGCGTAGAAGAAGGAGCCTGCTTCAAGATAGTTAAACATGCAAAAGTCATATGTTTATCTAAGGAAGGCTTATTTCCTTCAGTCAACAAAATACGTCTGATTTCACTTCTACCTAATATAGGAAAATGGTTTGAAAGAATTATTCATCAGCGACTGTTATCGTGGTGCAACGATAACAATATATACGTATATATACTGATGAACAGAGTGGATTTACCGCTGGCAGGAGGTTACAGACAAGAATATTGTCCCTAGTTGAGGATTTAAGACTGACGATAGCAGCTTGCAATAGAGCTGCATTAGTATTATTTGTAGACTTTTTAAGTGCTTTCGGTAAAATGTGGTATCCAGCTATGATTTCTAATTAAAAAAACCTAGAGATACTAGTTCCATTGCTTAAGTGGATATATAATTGGTGACAAGAGCGTACTCTAACAATACATCACGGCGAAGCAAATTCACGGATCATTCAAATGCATGTAGAAGCACCACAAGGATCAGTACTAGCGGTTACACTTTTAGATTACATGTACATTTGCTACCTTCCTTATTTTTCTCTATATCATCTCATATGTTTGTTGATGACTTCGCCATCCATATATCAAGTGATTTTGAAAAGCGTTTTTCAAGGCATATAATAGAATTAGAAGTACGTGCTAAACTCGCTCTCGAAAACTTAAGAAATTTTGCAGATGACAATATTCTCCCAGTAAACACTGTGAAAACCAAAGCACTACTGTAGTGTAGTTGCACCAGCAAAACCTAAAATTGAATATAGAGGTCAATCCATAGAATATGTAAAGAGTTTTAAATACCTAGGTGTAACAATTGCAACAATATTAGGCTGGAACTTCTTTATTAGTGATAGAAAAAGAAAAATAAGAAAAGTATATCAAGGAATGAAAACCATGTTTCATACAATACCTAGAAACAATAATAAAATGAGAAAACAAATTTTCTCAGCGTTTGCCATGCCTAACTTTCTCCGGCTATTTTCAACTTGATTTTTCTATTCGGATAAGCAAAGAAGATATACCGAACACGTGTATTGTCCAGGTGTAAGAATTGTCTATTCACTACAGAAATGGGGAGATGAAACAATTCTAATACTAAGTCAAGAAAAATCTCTTCTTGACCATCTATATTCGTACTGGACGAAGTTCAGTATACGTCTAGAAAGATCACCAGATGCTCTAATATTTCAACAGACATGCCGGGCCTATGAAATAATAACATCTGCAGATATAAGTTGGTTTAAAAGTATGGGATTCAATAAGCGTAGTACTTTTCCAAACAGACTTATCAAGAGAGCTCAGCACTCATTAGATGAATTGAAATCCTTCGAAAGGATACACGAGGAATGGCTAAGCTATTTCAAAAGTGATACTAATCTCCGCAACTTATTTGTTTATAAATATTTCCTATGTAATAAGCACATAACATAAACATATGAATCTTCCACTTTTACATATTCCAAAATAAAGAAATACAGGATATTCTATTCAAATTGAAATTTCGGTTATCACCACATTTTCTACACTACTCTATCTTTTTGTGTTACATGTTATAACTATGTGTCACTTTTTTTGTTAATCTTTTTCTTATCTATAAATGAATTTCGTTCATCTCAGGGAGAAAGACTCTTATCACTGGAAGTCAACCAGCTTTTTATGAAACGTGTCTTGTAAAAAAACAAGTTGTCTCTTTAGTTTACTTTTTCTTCATTCATTTTTATATGTAAGTGAACCATTCAAGGCACAATCAAATTATTACTGAATTTAAAAAAAGAAGGACACTTGACTAGTATAAGATATGACGAATGAAAAAGGATGTTCGCTGTTTCTCTTTCTTCCTTTTTGTCAGTCGTGTTTATTTAATAGTCATCCTAGTTCTATTCATATCGTTATCATGGTCAAGTGCACTTTGATTGATATAAGAAATGCCCACTTACAAAGAATATTCCATCTTTCTTTCTTTCCTTCGTTTTTTATTTTAGTCATGTAGGGTAACGTTTCTAGATTCAGTTTTCTATGAGAAAATCGAAAGTCATATTGGAGAGTGCGAAAAGTGTAACACTATAGAAATAAACGTTGCTTGTTGAAAAGCAATTTTTTCCGATTTTTAGATTCTCTTAATATTTTGCGTTTTTCTCCCTAAAAGTTTTGTGAGATCGAAAAATCAAGTAGATATCCGTGATCAGCATGAAAAAAAGAATCGAATGAAACATGTTTAAGAAAAAAAGAAGAGGTGCTGTAATTTTGCATTACCCGCACCTTATATTTAGGCCCCAATGGCATTGAGAAGTAAATTAACATTATAGTTGAATTAAGCCATGCGATTGGTGCATTAAGAGTGACGTGATCTTTTAGAGATGATTTAACTCTTAATGTATCAATTAGATTGCTTAATACGATTCTAACTTAATTCACATTTCTAGTATGATTGGAGTATTGATATCAACGTCTTTATCTATTAAGTATGACTATGGTCAAGTGCAAATATAGATCCATATACAGTAAATGACATTATTTTTCTTCGTTCTATAGAAAATAAACTAATTTAATTAGTCTACTTCGATGTGTTCATTAATTTATGTTTTGTGTATTCTTTCTTGAAAAAAATGAATAATTCTTATGCGTTGAATCTGTTAAATCGAACAAAAAATGAAAACCATTCAGAAATATAATCGATTAGATTTAGCTATCGTTCAATATATAATGATCTCTTTACATATAAGAAGGCGTTAAATGATTTCTCTTTGTTATATTTGTAAGCAATATCTCGATTTAAGTTCATTATTTTAAATAAGAATATTGCAATCGCGAATTTCTATTTATTATTTCATTCGTATTATTGATTTTTATGTTCAGCAAATAAAATATTCTATTATTGAATAGAAACTACTTTCTCTTTTGTTCCCATTGTCGTATTTTATGCATGCGCAAGGAGAGGTTTCATATCAAATGTGCAAGCGAAAGAAGCTAAAGCAAAAAACGTAGCGAAGAGAAAAATAAAAACAGAATAACAAGAAATTTAACATGATAAATTTTTAATGCTCAGTTAAATTTGATAGACTATGTAATGATAAATCTTCTCGCTCAAATGTCGATGTTGTAGGATCGGGTTGTACTTGTACCGTAAGATGTTGATTACTTTTCTGTAATGCAGTTGTTTCACTATAGCGTATAACTGAATATGGCTTTTTTCCATTTTTATCAAGTTGTTTACGTTTATTGAATTTATTTTCGTGTCGATACTCTTTTTTTGACGAAATTTTATTTGTTCCAGTTGTTGCTGTGTGTGGTAAACCACTTGAATCTGTTGTATTCGTTGAGTTTGAATTTATTTTAACACGACAACATTTAAATAAATTAATTCTTAAACGTGTTAAACGTGAAATAAATGTTCCGTCATGATGCGTATGTGCAAAATCAATTGGGCTGGTTGGTTTACCAATACAACAATAAAGTAATGCATGTAGGAAATTCTTCGTTTCAGAGCGAAATTCTTTTGCCGTTACTGAGTAAATAATAATATTAACTGAGTGATTTAGATTCATTAAAATAATACAAAAGATTTTAATCAAGATTAAAACTACTTGACGATAATTATTTTGTTCACCGTTTAAATGTGTGTATATGCTTAAAAATATAACTATTGGTGCTGTTAAACTAATAAAAACAAGATTAATAGTAATTAACATTACAGATATATTACGACGACGACGTGAGCGACGAACAGAAGTTGAACCAGATCGGTTAGATGAACGGACAAGTGTTAAAATTATTATTATTGTACAAGCAATCATAGCTTTAAAAATAAAAATATGATTTTATGATTCGTCTTTTTTTCTCTATTTGAATTTTCTTTTATCATTATTTACCTGTAAATGGTAAGAAAACATTCATAAGAAGATCTATCCAAACCCAATAAAAATGAAGCTTTGCATGTTCATGAGAACTTTCAAGTGAACAATGAATTATATTAACGTCAAATGATGACATCGCTTCGTTTGACATAGTAATATAACTATCATATTGTTGTTGAACTGTTGTGTCTCTATAGGTTGATGATGGTGTAAATGATTCATATGATATTGATGAACTACTGATAGCTCCTTCGCTTGAAAAACTATTTAGTAATTCTAATGCGTCTGAATGCCGATTAACTAATGTATCGGTTGATAAAAATGTTTTGGGAGTACTTTGATTATTTTGCATCATTCGTTGTTGGTTTCTTTGTTTAATTGAATTATTTTCATAAAGAAAAAAATGACTATTTAACATTCCAAGAAAAAGTCCAAGTATAAGTGTAACTAAAACTGAATGTTTCGGTTTTGACCATGATTTAGCTAAACGAAGATACTTTGCTGATATAACACGATCAATACTGACAGCAACTAATATCCATGATGAATATTGAGGAAGAAAATAAATACAAAATGCAAATAAATTACATGCAAATGGCTCATCTTGTATATCATTATTAAAATGATATAACGAGATAAAATTAATACAAAATGTTATTATAACTCCAAGATCAACGAGAGCAAGACAAGCTAGATAACAAAATGTTGAATATCTTCTCATATTGGCACGAAGTAAAACACAAAATGATAATAGATTTCCCAATGAACCCAAAATAAGTAGAAGCACCGGATAAACTTTCAGTATTACAATGATGGACGCGAATATGGGTCGTGTTTTTGGATTTAATAGCAAATAAGATGCTTGCGGCGGAAAACCGCTTACGGGTTTGCTTAGTTCATTGCTGTGTACTGGCGTCATATATGTACGAAAAAATATGATTTAAATTAATAAACATGATGAAATTATTTTTTGTCTTTTTCTTACAGACATCTAAAAATAAAAATTTCTTTTAAGAAACAGAAATGTTGAAGAAAAAAATGCTCAAGCGACTCTTTTGAAAATTAAGATTTTATTATTTAGTATTAAGCAAAATTTCTATAAATATTTTTTCTCGTGGAACAAAAGACATATTTTCAAAGAATAAGAATGAAATAGATCGGACTATGTAAAAAGCATTTTTCTTCTTGCTACAAGTTATAAACATATGAAGTGACATATTTTATCTAACTATATTAATAATCTATCTAAAGAAAATCGTTGTGTTCATTTAAGAAGAAAAAAAGTTAAGGATTGATAAAAATAATATTTTAGGCAAAATAGCTCGATTGAATTAGTTGAGAGGAACGTCACTTCATCGAAAAACAATCTATTCTTTTTAAAATCTTAATTGCTGTCGAAATCGTCTTACTCGTTTCGGCATAATTTAATTTCGATCTAGAGCCTTTTTTGAGTAATGTGTCAGCATTCACTCGCACATGCTTCATTGACAGCTTTCAATGGAAAACAATCGATAAGCTATGAAAAGAACGATAAATAAAATCTATTAAAATATAGTTTTTTTTTTATCATAATCAGTAAGAACATTTAATCGAGAAGTGATTGTAGGGGGGAAAAGATAATAACCTAGTAATCATTATAAGCGATAGAAATGTTTCGACAGACTGTTAAGGACTACATTCCGATAGTATGAGGGCGGAGAACTGTAACTGAAATAGTGTAATATTTTTATTGTTACCCACGATGCGTATAAATAAGTGACGAAACTATTCGATGAATGGTTTTTAGCAACTATCTATCAGCCAGACATGTTATATGTGTTGGCTGATGATGACATCTTAGACAACGATGGGCATAATAAAAAACAACTCAACTTGAGAACCTTTTCTCTTCTATTTTATTTACACCTATCAAACGTTCTGACAACTGATAAAGATTTCACTGTGTTGTGCGCTCTCATTAGGATGTTCTTCGTAGTTCGAAAGCATGCCTAATCTCATACATTTTGTGTTTGTTAACTGCTAATTCTTATTCTCTTCATTAAAAAAAACTTATTTTCCTTCTTTCTCTCTCCCTCCCTCCCTCCCTCCCTCTCTCTCTGTCTCTGTCTGTGCCTCGCTCTCTTCAATCATAAGCATTTAGGTCTAACATCACAGAAGCTTCATGCAAATCACTTGTGTGCGATGATCAAAACCTATTTAACCTTGTTGTATGCGTCTATAAAGTGAATAAAGACTTATAATTGAAGCGAGTGACGTCGATCAGGGAGAGTGAATGCGAGAATACGACCAACACAACAGAATTGAACGCCTTGGGAATAAGAATGACTGGAGCGATAAAATGAGCTAGCTTAAAACATTTTCTGAAAGCAAAAAGAATAAAACAATGAGACTTATATGCACTTCAACGAAAATAAAACAATTGACTTCGACAAAGTTTGATACGAAACATTTCTGTACAATCTAAGAACAACAGATTTAATCTTATTGATAGATCTCTATGCTTATTTTATTGATATAAATATTTTCGTTTACATGAAGGTAGACATAGATAGATCTATCTGTTTGAAAATAAAAGCACGTCAACTGAATATTCATACCAACAAAGTAATCTATTCGACAACTGACTATCATAATATTTTGTGTATTATTTCCATGAAATATAATGCTAGCTATTCAATTACCTGTTTTGCATAAAGTAACAAATTTGATTTAGTTTAATGAATCCGAATAAAAAGTAAATATGGTCTATATAGAATAGTTTCTTATTTCCTCGAGCAAAATCATCGTCTCATATGTTTATACACTAATGGTAGTTGATTTTCAGAGTACACGCACTAGAATTCTCGGTCCACTCCTAAATTTCCAATTTCTATGCATTATAATTGTCATAGAAGAAGAAAAAGAGCTAAACTTTAAATAAAAAAAAACTATTCTTCATGACTTTCATAAGTATTTATCATTAGCGCAAAAGTGTGAAAAAGACTATTTGCTTGAGTGAATTTTGATAAATGATACGGTTTGCAACAAAAAAGCAATCATCATAATAAATCGTACATCGCTCTTTATATATCTTCGTCTCATCTGGATCTATCAGTTATCATAATTGTTCGAAGTATTTCCCTATTTTGTAAAGAATATAATATGTTACGAATTCTCAGATTATTTGATCTAATTAGTAACATTGAAAAGTTTCAATACATTGGATTTATCTAATTAAAAGGAAAGAATTGTAGCTTGATTCCAAAAAATAGCTATTATCAAGTAACTCATCAGTCATTATGAAATTTATTTTGCTTTATATATAATTTACAATGGCATACAAAAATATCAGGAAAAATTCAAAACTGATAAGTCAAGAAAAGATCTATTCGTATCGAAAGACCAATCGAATAGTTGTTTAGTTTACTAACTTCAATAGTTCAAAGAAATCACTGTAAGTTTAAAAAAAAATGATATCATCATTACTTGTATTCTTATAGAAAACAAACATAGAACACTGAAATTCTAGCAATTAATAAACCCTAGATAATAAATCTATTTCTTGTGAATATCATCAAATGCCGGCATAGAAACATGTAAGAAAAGAATATTGCTTAAGGGAACCAAAACTTATTTTGCACCCTTTATGGGAAATGAAATACACTTGGATCGAGATTATTTACTTGTCTGTATGCCTATTCTATTTTCTGTGTCGTCTCGAACTCTGAAGCCAGCAAGAATGGAAGGACAGAAAAAGAGATGCATAGAAAAAGCGCACACAATAAATTGTTTCCTACTTTGATTTTCTACAAAAAAAATTAGTTCTAAAAATAAATAATTAAAATAAGCAATAAAGAAAAAGATACTTTTACAATGAAGCATAAATGATACATAATTACCCGGATGATTGCGTGGTATAAGAAAAACAATGATCTAACTATATACTCTTTGCTTTTTTTTATAGGTTTTCATTTTTCATATTGGTTCCAAAAGAATAATTTGAGATGTACTCAAGATGACAAATCATAATTTTAGATGATTAGATAAAATAATAACAATTCAAGAAAAACAACAACCAACTACGTGTTAATTAGGTTAGATAATAGTTTTTCTCTTCTATATTGTGAAAATATTGATAAAATAAAATCCACCTACAGTGTTCTAGTTTATCGCAACTAGAACAGGAAAAATTATTGTTGTCTTTAATCTAGAGATAAGATCCTAGATATGGTTATTAGAGATAAAACAATAGTGATAGGTCATGCAACACCCATATGTATAAGAAGCATAATTATCATTAAGTTTTAGATATACTCTGTATCAAAAATATATTCCAATCATCTCGACTTCAATCAACTGATAAAAAGAAAATATTAGCTTTGAATAACTGCAAAAAAGCGGAAGATTATTTATTTAGATGTGAGAGAGAGAGCGTTATAATGAAAGTCAGTAGTCATTAAATATGAAAATTTTTTCTCGGAGAAACAATTGTTCATTAAAAACTAAAGGCTTCAATGGTCTATGGATTGATTATGCTTGACTTCGCATTACATTTTTAGTCGATTTTTCTTTATTAAAGAAGAGCGACCGGAAGAAGACGGAAGGAAATTTCTCCTTACCTGTTTTTTGTCTTTCTTCGTTCTACAGTTGTGACAAAGACACAGCCACGGTCCACTTCATATTCATATTGCTTCTTGTTCTTCTGCTTCTTTTTTTCTGTTTCCCTTTGATTTCCTTGAAATCAATTACCCATAATGGTATTACACAAAGTGTATGAAGAGGATAATTTAAGAGAGAGAGATTTTACCACGTATACAAGCGCTTCACATTGACAAGAAAGGCACTTTTTCTTGTGTTGTTCTCGTAAGTCTATCAATGACGTTGTCTTACTTGAAAAGAAGCTTAAAGGCACAACATGCGTTTTATCTGTTATTATTATTTTTTTGCACTAATCCGGAGAGCAACTATGAATAAAGTATCATTTTATTTTCTTTCTTCTTCATTTTTCTTTCTATTTGTTTTTTTGTCTCAAGCAAGAAAACAGAATTCACCCGATCATCAATATCATCAAACGTAATAATGAACTCTATATACAAAAGAAAGAAATAGACTAAAATGAGAATGAATTATGATAGAAAAGAAGCAATTTCCAAAATCATTCTCTTCGTTTATTCTGTTCTTGCTTACCACTAGTTTATTTTCCTTTCTATATGGTTGTTACAATGAGCAAAAACAAAAAAAATGATAAAGATTGTCATTTGAAGAGTACAAAGAAATGTCTAGTTATAATAGTAAATAGAAGTTCTTTCTCTATGTGTCTGGATAAACATGTTAATATTGCTCGCACTAGAATTATTTTTTTAAAATACAATGCAGATAATAACAAAGAACGATGGATCGATCTACCCGTATTTTAGTGATCTTTTTTCTGATGTTCATCGTTTTCATATGAGAGAAAAATCTATAGAGAATATAATACTGTAAATTTTTTTTCTACTGATGGATGTAGATATTTATATCTTGATATTTCATGCCTCGAGCAAAAACTAAAAAACTCTATCTTCATCGTTCGAATACTGACATATCTGATTATAGGTCTCGACGACTGGAAAGAACACACAAAAACTGCTCTTATTTCTAATTTATTTCAAGTATTCTATATTATCTATCTGAGTATATATATATATGTAGTAAATCTTCATGTGCAAATTATGTATGAAGTAGCAAATTCAACATTGATTATTACATAAACAAAGTCAGATCTTGAATAGGTACACTTATTATGTTGCGAGGATAATGTTAACAAATCTCATGAGACTTAACGATCTTTTTAAAAATTCATAACATTACTAAAAACATTTCCATCTACATAATGTAAATGCGTTTATGCAAATGAATTTCGTTTCATTATTTGCCATTGCATTTACTGTCTTGGAGTTACAATCACGATGAAAAATCTCATATTAGATTAGCCAAAAAAGAATTTTCTTGTCGCTGTTATGTTCTTGGCATTACTCAACATACTAAAGCAAAATAATAAGAAATATGTCCATGTTGAATAAATTTTCAAGTGTTATTGTTTTAGGATAACAAACGATTATTTATAGTTTCATACTTGGAACATTTACCAAAATAGGACCGAGACGATTGATTTTGTTTCTTTTCAAATTCTATAATTGAATCATATGTACTTACTTATATAATGTATTCAGTTCTATCTCTTATTTCTCGTTTAAGTGATCCCTAGAATGCCCAATACGAAGCAGACGAAACAAAGAAAATATACCAGTATTCTCTTGAGAAGTTTCAAGCAATATTTGTATGAAACAACAAGAAACTATAATATAAATCTTGTTGCCATTTTTTTTCTTTTTTTTTACAGACTACTAGTGAAATTTATAGACAAGTTGGACAATCAATAAATAATAAACACTCGCAATAGACATTCTGCTCTTCTTGATAAAGATGTAATTATTTCTGTTCACCGATAAAATGATAGTTGATCCTATTTTTGGATATATAAGAAAACAAATTTATGGATAAGCCGAAGCACTTAATAACAATCATTGTCTTTTAGTGCATCTTGCAGATGATAAAAAACAACGTTCGGGTGTCTGTCTTGTGTTCTCTCTTCATTCGATGAGGGATAAGAAAGAAAACATTTCCATATCGATGCTCGTCTGCACATTAATAGTACCGGAAGCTTCTTTTTTGCCTAAAATCAATTTGATGGTGGCATTCGATGGAATGAAGTTGAGAATGTGCTTCTTGTTTCTCTCAGTAATTGTTTGTTGCGTTGAAGAACGGAAAAAGTGTCGAGTGAAGATTTAATCAGATGCAAGCTATTATTTTATCTTACTCTTATTACTAAGAATCTCAACGACACTTCAGTGGATTTTGATGTATAGTTTTATCAACATAAATATGTATAGATAAAGGTATTCCCATAGGAATCGTATATTTATATCGAACTAAGTACTTGCTTAAAAAATAATCTTTGCATTATTATTCAAGTAAGTTCATTCAAAAAGAGACAGTGAATATGGTAGTTTGATTTATGCTCTATCATAGAACTTTAGAAATATTTCCATAAATATCTTTGCTGTAAATTGTCTATCTGTCTATTCTATTAGAGATATTTGTGGAATGCTTTTTTTTAATATACAATCGTGTTATAGATGCTCATAATTATTGTCTGTACTCAACTATTTTTAGAATACCAATAGTTTGATACAACGAAAAGAATAAACAAATAGGCGTTCCACCATATAGAGTACTGGCATATAATTTATATATACATTTGCATTAGCGTTTGGATAGAATAACGTTTCCTATACAAGTGTTACATGTTATATTTACTTATCGCGTGTCAAATGCTAGTAACTCTTTCATGTACAATTGCGATAATTTTTCTTACATAGATTGTTGAAGTTATCAGATTAATTTCGGTATACGATCAATCGTTTAGCAGGGCTTAATTGGGATAGATTTAAAAATTTGACGCGAACTAATTCTACATTAATAATCTGATTATAGACTTAATAATAAAAATAATCATAATAATAATATAGAATGACGCATAGATTAAACGTGATATTATAAAAAAATATAGTCTCTTTTCAATGCCTGTTCTTCTCTATTTATTGTAATAAATAAAATAGTCATAACAAGAAAGAGATAGTTACCTTTTAAGTTTCTTTTTATAAAAAAAAAACGAATTAAGTATATTCCAATAAAAAAAATCTCTTTGTGAGTATTCATTTTTCATTATTTCAATCTGAAATAATGACATTTCAATCAATAAAACTATAAAAGATGTCTATGCATTATTTATCTTGCTTAAAACTTAATCAAGTCAACAAGTTGAAAATCGAAGATGAAACTTTTGAAAAGAAAGTATGTAAAAAATAATAATATGTTCATGTCTATTTTTGTATTTCATATTTGAAAAAGTTCAAGTATTCGTTTAATAAGAAAAAGAATTTACTTCTAGTGTATAAATAAAGATAAAATAGTCATACTTCTATTATTAAATCAAAATAATCGAATAAAACCTATAGAAAATAATGTTGAAAAACTCTTCCATAAAATATGAATGTAATTATACAATAATTTAATGAATATGTCACTATAAAATCTGCAATAAATTCAAAGAAACAAAATAAAAATTATCTGAAAAAAAAATGTCAGAAAAATGTGTTATCAAGATTAAAATATATATATATATACTGTCAAGAAAAGTTAGTGTCCGTGTAAATTTACTTGACGTTATAAATATGATTAATTCTATGTGTCAAAAACAGCTAAGAAAGACTATGCATATGTTCATAGACAGAGAATCTTTGAACTTATCAAATGGTTGTATCTCATTATTTTCTTGTCAATCTTGAAAATGAAAAATACCATATGATTATCTCTTGTCCTCTTTCATTAAGATAAGGCAGACATAGACAATCAGTTAATGATATTGATTTAATTAGCTTTGACGTATGAAATCTTTAATAGGATTTGTCAGAAAGAGTGCTTTTTTTCTCTATGCTGAATAATTTTAACAAATACTTAGGTCTTACCAAAAGTTCTACAATTTAAAAAACAATTAAAGAAAGAGAGGAATTTCGAGTTTTATTTTATTAAATGTTGATGATAGTTGCCATGATTATATATATATATATATCAAGTTGAATTATTTCGAACAATTTGTTAAAAGTTCTTTTGGACTCGTTTTCTAAAAAACTTTTAGGTGCCTTTGATACCAGATGAACTAATCATATTTCATTTATTTAATTAGTTAAACTGCGTTGAATAGAATTGATTAGCCAAAAATGGCATAGTATCAGGCCTGGCGAATATAATGGATATGACACTATATTGATGTCTTCTTCTGTCATCTAATTAATAACATTGGATAAGTATGGAGGCAACGGTGATCGTCAAGCAATTTTGTACATTTTGGTCCTGATATCGCTGCTTGTTTTCATATTTCATTAGCAAATGGCTTCGGGAAATTTTCAATATAATATTTGTGACGTACATTCTTGCCTTTATCTACACTGAGGACTATTTGATTTAAAAAATATACTAAACAAGGTTTTGGTTAAAATCTGTCTTCATGGACAATAGTCTTTGACGATTCATCTTCAATAAGCCAGCTAGCATCAGATGACTTATGACTAACCTATCGAAAATAAATCCATATCCCATCACAAGTAATGCTAGAACGCAGCTACCATGATCGAACAAAATTTTAAAAAACTTAAAAAACAATGAAATATGATAAGTTCATCTGGTACCAAGGTCCCTAAATTTTTTTTCGAAAAAGAGTTCAAAAACACTTTTAACAAATTGCTAGAAAGGATTCAAATTGATATATATATATAATCATGGCAACTATCATCAACATTTAATAAAATATAACTCGAATTTTCTCTTTCTCTTTTCCTTTCTCTTTTTTTAAATTGCAGAACTTTTGGCCAGACCTAAGTATTATTTATTTTTATCAGAAAATAGACGCTTGTGAGTTGAATTAATTATTTATCGATAAGTAAGCAAGACAAAAGTTACCAAAACGAATAAATACAAGTAGCTACATGCCTAGTCAATCAAAATTATTGATAACATAAAAGAACAGGTTTATATTTAGGGAATATGTTTGTTTCATTATACATATTTTTTCCTTTTTCCTTATTCTACTTGAACTTTCAAAAACTATCTGATTTTGGATCAAACAAGTAGTCAGATAAAAACATCTTGAATTTTTTCACTTTCACATCTGTTGAAAATCTTATTTGCCAAGTAAAACATGACTAAAAGCATTATTCTGTTACAAACGAACATGCTTGAAAGTTTTTCACCGAATCTTTATGTTTATTTTTATATCTACTGTACTTTTTGTTGAAATATGACTAATTTGTTTTATCTTGTTTTATGTTTAGACAAAAATTCTTTTACTTCCTTTCTTTACGTTTGCCTCACTTCATCGGAAGTAAAAACGGAAATATTTGTTTTTAATACATCTATATAAGCCGATGAAAACCTATGTTTCTGTGCAGAAACAAACTATCTAACAAAACGTTTTCAATACCTTGTGTATCATACAATAATGGCCATGTTTCAAAATACAAACTACGATGTCAAGATGTTTGGCCAGACAGTTACTGTTCCAGATGCAGATATCGCGAAAGTCATGTATTACATTGATTGCGTATGTACTGTAATTGAATACGATGATAATGATATTCGAAGATATCGAAACTATTCTAATTGGAGAAATATGTCTGATGAAGAGGATAAACTTATATTTATACTCGCAGCAACATTGTCACCTGATGAATTCGAAGATAAAGTTTTTTTTGAAAATAATGCACTGTGTCCTAATAGTTCCAATCAATTTTATGAAATTGGACAAGTGAAAAATCAATTATTAGTAGTTCAATCGATTGTCATCGGTGGTCGAACACGTCAAGTTAAAAAGATCATGGCATACAAAAGCATATGGATGCAAAAAAATTATTATCGACCGATGCAACAACTTGCTTATCGTTTCAGTCCACAAGGACAAAGAGAAGAAGCTATGCGTCGTGCTGCAATTTCTGAAGCGTGCGTTATTTCTTAAACGTTACAGTGAAATTTAATCAATATTCAAAATTTTTTATCACTGTTGATTTTACTAATGTATTTTTCATCAATAAGTCAACCATACATGTTCGAGTGATGCTAACTTTTGTATACATATGATATTGATTCTGTAATTATCTTATAAAAAATACACACTATCCATAAAATCCTCACATATTAATGTTGTTTACTTATTGAGAAAAGTTATTCGAATCGAATAACGGTTATAAAAGAAATGACTGAATATTATATTAATTCAACTTTCATTAGCTAGTCAACTAGAATTTATTTCATTCAGAGTTTGTTTCAGTCAGAATAAATCATCATTGAAATTTCAAGAAAGAAAAAACGGGTAAATCGATTAGAAAAATATGAATAGTGTCGTACATCAAGTATTGAAAAATATTCGATTTCGTGTGTATGATTTTGTTTTAATAAAGAAACATACGATATGAGTAAGAGCAATTAGCAAAGTCGATAGATATTTAAGGATTTACCTTTCGAGTACACGAACACTTCACAGTTTTACAAAAACAGAAAATATGTCACGTTCACAGAGAAGTATAACGTTATTGAATGTAGACAAATGCACACATGAAGTCATTATCGTCTACTTTTGGGATTTGGAAATCGTGAGAGCTGCTTACTCTATAAGATTAAATTGTTTTTTCTCTAACACTTAAGTTTTATAACTGAGTCAATGATGATTTTGTTTTTTTTTTGAAAATAAATCTGAAGAGAAATACAAAAATTAACATTAAATATAATATATAATTCAATAGCCTCAATGTAATATACAACTATGTGAATATAACTGAGTATATGTTTTTATAAAATGAACATTTTTAACAAGTATCAATTAACGATTCGCAATACACTTACCTGAAAAAGAAAACATACGCTATTGCTTTTGCTTCGATCTAGTTATTGACGTAAGCACCACAGAATAGAATAATAATTGCACTCGGATAGATTTTCTGAGAGAAAACAGACATAATTAACCAACTATTTCCGATAAAGGTTTTATCTTTTCAAAAACTTTCCATACATGAACGTCTGGTGTTTTTCACTTAGTTGGGAACGTATTTGATCATTTTCATATATTTCACTCAAAAACCTTTTTAGTTTGATCATTTTCTCTTGTAAGATCATGACGCATTTTCATTGAAATAACTTCAAACAACTTTTTTACCAGCATCACAAAGTCTCTGGTATATCCAAAGGCAAATCATCGGTAAACAGTCAGTTGGAAAATGCTGAAAAATAAGCAAAACAAATAGAATATTTCTTTTTGCTTCGCATATAATGAAATAGAAAAAAAAACAGATATTCGTTTTGACACGAAAACGATGATATTCATGCTAGATTCATTTTCAAATAAATTATATTGACATCAGAAAACATTGTCAATACTGTTGGAACTGTTTTTATTTCATATTCGAATGCGATAGATTGCGCCTACCATTACATATCTATAGTTTTCATGACTGCGAAATGACGTTCTTGTTCAGTTATACAGTATTTCTCTTTCGTCAAGAAAAGAGGTAAATAGCTCTCTGCTCCTTTTAGTATCATTTTCAGAACATTCTAATTTGAATAAACGAAACTTTGTACGTGACCTAGCTACACAATTATTACAAGAACACCGAGTTACTTATAAAAGCTCACATGACCCAAGTCATTTCGATAATAGCAATCAACTAAACATGACAACAACTATAACGTCGACATCGAACGAATATTTATCTAAATGGCCATATTGTCAATGTCAAATATCGTCTAGCTGTTCTTCACTCGAACGCAATAAATCAATAAATAACGCCTTACTTGATATTTGGCAAGGATTAAATACGACAGAATTACAATTGTCTTCGTCATCACCAACGGATTCAAAATATTTTGAAGTACATGTAACAAAAGTAAAATAAGCACTATGAAATGAGTAATCATTTAAATATCAATGTGTATATTTCGTTTTATTAAGAATCCTCGAGGTTGGAAAGCTTTTTCAAATGCTGTTGCAACATTTCTAACACCGACACAAAAAAAAGAAGAACGACATCAATGGGTACAATTAGTAGGTCATCGTGGTAGGATTCTTTTTTTCTCTGCTTCACTTCGTTTCGACGTAAATGATCTATTCTTTTTGTTTCTTTTTATTATCTTAAGGAACATTTAAAAAAGGAATTCATGATGGTTATATATTGAAAGAATTAAGTGAACATGAAGAATATTGTTGCGAAATACTTCAAACTGATTCTTTGAAAGATTTCGTTCCAAAATATAATGGAATTGTTAAAGATGCAGAAGGACGATGTAAGAAAAAAACACCAACAATTAAATTAAAATGAAGAATAATCATATTTTTCATTTTCTAGTATTTATTGAAATGGAAGATTTATTAGCTTCATTTAATGACCCATCTATAATGGATTGTAAAATTGGTGTAAGAACTTACTTAGAAGAAGAACTTGATAAATCTGAATGTAATCCAGAACCACGAACTGTAAAATAAATTGATTGATTGCTTATTTCTGATTTAAATTAACATTGTATTTTATTTATATTTTAGGATTTATATAACAAAATGATTGCTATCGATGTAGCTGCTCTAACAGAAAAAGAACATGAAGAGAAAAAGATTCTCAAGACACGTTATATGATTTGGCGAGAAAGTTTAAGCTCCAGTCAAAACTTAGGTTTTCGTATTGAAGCTATTCAAGTAATCGTGAAAAATAAAATTCTATGTTTTATTTAAAGAAAACTATTTTCTTCTCCTATTGTCATCTATAGAAATCTCATGGTTCGATGTCAAAACAATTTCATAGAATTAAAGAACGTGAAGATGTTAAACAGCAATTAAAGGATTTCTTTACTAATTCATTATCACGCGCTGTAAGTTAGTTTTTTGGATTTTTGTTTTTAAATTAATTATGATTATTTGATAGAATCAATATCTTGAACGTCTATTTGAATTACGTTCAACATGTATCCGTTCACGTTTTTTTCAAAGTCATGAGGTCTGTTTAGAAATTTTCTATTTTCTTAATTTAATTATATGTTGTTTTCTCTTATGCACAGTTAATAGGTTCATCACTTTTATTTGTACATGATAAAAATAAAGCATCAGTATGGATGATTGATTTTGGAAAGACACGATTTTTACCAGATGGTATTCATATAACACATGAAAAGTCGTGGTTACGTAATTCACATGAAGATGGTTATTTAATTGGTTTAGATAATATAATAGCACTGTTACAAGAAATAATTAATGAACTGTAACTAACTCTTTAAGTAGCAAATTTTGTTATTGCGTATAGAAAAGAAAAAGCCTCCGTCTATATTCATTTTTGTGATACAAAAAAAAATTCATCAATGATTACTGAATTTACATCGATGTTGACTTTGAATCATGCTATAAAAATGCATTTAAGAGCAAAAGTACTCGTAAGAAAGTAAAAGTAAAAATAAACACCGATTGATATGGAGCAGAATAATATTCTGTATGTTAATCAGCTTATGATTAAGAACTACATTCGATAAATATTAATCGTTCGCATTCTTAACGGCAAAATATTTAACGAGATTATAACTAATTTTTTCTTTTCTCTTTGAACGATACATGAATTCAAAGATAAGTTATTAGCATATACAATGGATTGATTTTCTATTTAATAATATTTAAAATATCATAATTTTACAGACGAATGTCACGACTTGAAGAATAATCAGTGCAAAAAAAAACTCATTTCATGCGTAAAGGGTTATTGAATATTACATAGTCTATAAAGGTGTTTTTATTTAACTAGATGAACTCGGAATAAAACAGAAAATTATAAAAAAGCATGATAGCATGAGAATTTGTGTCTGTTGATATAGATGAACGCAAAGAAACGACGAAAATATTTTTCGTTTATTTATTTGATTACTCTGAGGAAAATACTGATACAATAGTTACATAAGAAAATACTATGAGAGTGCAGCTATAATATTCGTTTTTAGATCTGACTATCTCATTGTGATAGTTGATATTCAGCTTTGAACAATTATTAGCTCTAATAAGTGCATACATCAGTTTTTATGTACTTCAACTATTTACGTACCATACGCCGGTTTCCACAAGCCACCCGAATCGATCGAGAATATCTGGCACAGGAGCGAGCGAGCGAGCGAGCTTTCTTAAAAATACTGGCGTGAAGAAAAAAAAAAGAAAAATAAGACAGTTTTGTTGGAGAAATAAGAAGAGTTTTCAAAATTGAGAGAATGACAACTCCGTTCTTTCTACAGTTGAAAGCAAAACAGCAGCTGCAAATACTTGTAGAGCTATATTCTATTCAGTCACATTATATTTAATTCATTTTATTCTATTAGGAAATTGCGATACGTAAAATAAGAATTTGAAAAAAATAATTGGTTCTGATAGAGGAAGTATTACGTAATCCTCGTTTTTTTTTCGTTATGAAAAATATAAGTTCAATTACTACTTTCACAAAATAAAGTAGATAAGCAATTTGAAACACATTTTAAAAAAATGAAGCAAATTTGAAGAAAATGAATAATTTAGCCTTAATGCAACGGATGATTATTTGAAACATTGAATTATTTCATTTTTTTAAACAAATAAATAATTGAAAATGAAAAGGTTATTTTTTTTTCTTTTTTCTCAATCACAAAAATTTAAATCAGTAAAAATTACTGATCTGAAAATGACTAGAGATAATGATAGATACACGTTTGTATGAGGCTTTTCCCGATGGTTCATTAAGATGCTCTATTTTTTCCAAGAAAATTATTTCTATCCATTCTTTTTGCATAGTAGCGTATAACTAATATGCTGAATGATTTGGCAGAAAACCAATATGACTACTAGAATGAATTCGCATTTCAGGTAAATACATATGAACAAGTTCCGGGCGGAAAAATACTGGAAATCAATGCAATGCAAAAGCACTGTGTTGAACCGGATAGTTTCCGGATTATTTTTCTGTGGCCTCCCGTCAACTTCTTATTTTTTCCGAAGAAGAACAAATGGAAGTAGCTGGAAATTCTCTGATAGATTCTGATCACGAATACTGCATCCACGTGCCATTCATTTCCGGTCGAATATGATGATTTTTTCTGACTAGTTCCGGCAAAATCTACTTGTTTCCAGATATCGGCAGCATTGACATGGACTGTTTTCGGGTTAATGTAAATTTGTAATACAAAACTTGTGCAAGTACTCATCAAAGTATAAGCAAAGTGTACCGACACTAAAATGATTCGCTTATTGAAGTGACAATGTCAAGTGTAAGCGACATATTGACAGTTCCTTTATTCCTTTCCTTCAAAAAGAAATAAAAAGCAAATTTATACTCCCTTCAATCAGTTCCAAAAAAGAATCACTTTGACCAATGATGTTTGAAGCATTCTAACAATATGCATCTCTTATACGAGTAAATTTATTAAGATATGTACGTTTTTCTCATTGTATATTTTCTAGCTAGCCACTATTATCCAATAAACATTTTACTAATTACTATAAACTTATTTATAGTAATACTATTAGAATAAACATCACCAATAATAATATTATAAATGAGTAGTATTTACAAGCGTACATCTAATACTAAATTCAAAATTCAGATGAACTTTTCTAAGAAACTTGTTGGTTCATGACTTTATTGTTTATAAATGCTTTTATAGATGAATGAGTAATTAATATCAGGAATGTGATTTTCATTATGATATTTGATAATATTTTAATGGTATTTGAAAACTTGTAAATCTTTTACTGGAGAAACAAGTAATAGCTTCGTAAAAATAACGAGAAAGCTTCTTTTTTTAAATTTTACTTAATTTAAATAATTCTACATATCTAACTTTCTTCAATGGCTGTCAATCAAATCACAACTGTTTTCTATTTCTATCATAAAATGTAGTCACAATAAAAATAGAGTTATCGGCAGATTTTGGAACAGACGAAAAAGGTTTATCTAAATACAAATAAAAACTATTCAATTACAGGCTTCTACTGAGTTTTATAGACTCAAGCATCATGGTGTGTGCAGACACGCAGCAGGATCTTTTGATGAGGGGGGGGGCAAATGTATTCCTATTGGTTTTTAGTAGGCCTTTTTTAAATCTTAATGAATGTTTCATTATCTATTATTATTATTATTCACATTCATTAATATTTAAAGATAATTTTTACAAAAACAAAAACAAACAATTAAGACAAGAAATTAAACTCCATTGCTAAAATTTTTTTCCGACTTGATTTAGCAAATTCGTCAATTACATTTTCAATATTTAATTCTTCAGCAATATTTTTATGGATATTTATAACTGCTAAATCACTAAGTCGTTCACCGCCTGTTCGATTACGTAATTTTGTTTTGATTAATTTGAGAACTGAAAATGAACGTTCTGCACCTGCCACGGATACCGGAATAAGTGCATAAATCTGTATTAAGATATAAATATTTGGAAAAAAAGATTTAACAGGTTGCATAATTTTCAATGTTTCCACTATAATACTTGGCCTTTCATTTTCTTTCATTTGACGAACATGATATTTCCATGTGTCAAACTCGACTTTGTGTATATTCGGATTATCGGTCTGTAAATCATCTTTATAATGTTGAAATAATGATGAAACATTGGAAAAGTCAGTATTAACAAAATACAATGGGATTAAATTTGCGATACTCATAGCAAGCTTTTGATGTACATTAAATCTTCTTCCTAATTCTTCAATTGTTGTAGTAATGAATGTTCTGTATACCTATAAATCAAAAATATATTAATAGAAAGTCTTGCAAACATATTATACACAAATTCCTTACGTCTATAAAATAGTCTTTGACAGATTCGTAACGTCGACTTGCTGTTCGTGATAAACAATTATCAATTTCATTAAGTTCAATAAATTTAGTAAATTCATTATGAAGTTCATTTACTTGATTATCATCATAAATTAATTCAGCTAAATAAGTGGAAGCGTGTTCCATACGTTGATAGCATTTCAGAAGATCGCATGTTGGTTTTTGAAGTTGTGCAGCATATGGTTTAGTCAGGAGCGTAAGTCAGGTGTCAGAGCAGGTGGGATGTAACTCTAATTTTTCTGTTTTGGTGAGCAAAAAAAACGAAATTTTCAAAAGCAGGGGGGCGTAAACCCCTTTTTTCCTATGAATTTTCGGAAGCAGGGGGTGTTACGCCCCACTCACTCACTCCCCTATTTACGCCGCTGGGTTTAGTTATACAAAATACACGATTCACAACAATAAGAGGAATAACAAGATCAATATCAGTTAAAGCTTTTCCGTAACTTCGTGCAAGACCACTTGTTTCAGAATCACCACTTTCAACTAAATAATCTAAACCAACAATAACGCCAAAAAAGACTTGTTTAAATACGATGATTGATGTGTGTTTATCAACCCAGCGTATTTCACATAATTTCACAAGATGTCGACGTTTTGTTTCATTATTGGTAGATTCAATAATTTTAGCAAGCATTAATTCTCTTTTTGGCGATCCATTTATAAAGCTTATAATAGATTTAATCAAGCAAAAAAATTTTAATTAGTTGAAGTTTACAAGCGCCAGCAAGAACTAAGTCAAGTGAATGGTTTGAACAATGAACATAATTTGCACGTGGTACAATATCTCTTATCAATTTTTGCACTCCACCTAATCAACCAGCAACAACATTTGCACCGTCGTAGCCTTGGTCTAAAAATATGTAAAATGAGTATACTTTCATTAATAACTTGAAAAGCATACCTCGATTTTTTTCTATTTTAGGACCAGACGCTTGAATAAATGTTGCGATTGCTTTAGCAATACCAGCAGCAGTTGTATCAGATAAAGCTGCAAAGCCAAAAAAGACTTCTTTTATTGAAATATCATTTTCGTCGGATACAAAACGTATTGAAATTGATAATTGCTATGTACCGGATATATCTTCTGTTTCATCAGCAATAATAGCATAAAATTTCTTTGTACTAATTACTTCATTTAATAATTTATTCTTGGTTAACATTGCACAAATTTTAACTGATTCATTTTATGTTTGCCAACTTAAATATGAAGCATTTTTTTGATGATGATTTAAATTTTTTTTGTAGTGCTTGGTCACCAGCATCGGTTGCAAATAACACTAATGATTTAAAATTACCAGGATTAGTATTATTATCATCTAAAAATCCATTTTCATCATTACCCCTAAATACAATATTTTGTCTTGACAAGAATAAAATACATTTAATTATACTTGCCAGTATTCTTCTGTTTTCATTTTGTTGTTGTTCATTAATATTATTTAATAGTATATTCACATCTGAATTCGCATGCGCATATGGTGAAACGCATTCTATTACTTGACTGACAGATAACTTATGATAATTACATTCATTATGATTGAATAAGTATTCCGGCGCATCTTTCAGTGATCGTAATGGTTTATTGATAAGTTGACCAAGAGATTGATTTTCACCTTTTCTTGAAAACAAAACACAATATCGACAATAAATACCTTGATGCATTTTTGAGTAACTAAGCCAAGAATATTTAACAAGCCATGAATGTTGACATACTGATGTTGGTCTCCCACTTTGTTCGAGTTTTGGATAATTATAATTTGATGGTGGAATCCACGGTTTCGTTAATAATCGATTTAATAATGAAAAATCATTTTTAGCTGTATCATTTGAAACATACAAACCAATATCATCTGTATAAGCCGGTATACTAATAGTACCCATGTCGAACAGTACAGTCTGTATACGGCCGTTGGCAGTTAC
>CAJNYU010002662.1:9873-55016 GCA_905331475.1 Rotaria socialis | reverse complement strand
ATAAACAGACCGTAAACGAGTCCGTTTTGATCAACCTGGGTAGTGTCATGATGTGGACTAGCAGATAAAGATGGAATAGTGACTGATATTACATCATTATCAATGATTTCGGAGCCGTTATTATTGTTTGTACCGTAAAAATGAGTTGTTGTCGTTGATGCGTCCGAATTATTTTCATCAACATCGCTTCTTTGTCTCTTATTTGATACAAAGTACGTACTTATATCCTCCTTATACTTTTTATTCATTTTTTTTCAATGAATGAATCAAAAAGTGTCCTGCTTATTAAATATGAATCAGAATACATTAGAAAGTATTTATAATTATGTACATAATTTATTTAGTTAACAATAACCCATGATAATGAATCCTAGCNCGTGTGACATACTTTAGTTTCTTTAATCATCACTGCACTGGAGGCATTTAGTGGGATATGAGATGGAAAAACTAGATCAATCTTTCAGAGATGCAAATATTATCAAATATACTATTTGAGACTCCTTCGAACTAAAAGCGCAAAAGTTTTTTCTCCTTATTTTCAAGACGAATTGAACAATAAACACTCAAAAAAAAACGTTTGAAAGAAAATGCCACACCAGCTCTAATAGATACATCTGTTAGATATTTTAAATATTCAAAATCATCTACTACTGCTCAAAGCAAGAAGAAATGTTCTAGTTTGAAAGTGGGACGTTTCGAAAAACAACGATAAAAATTTTCTCAAAATTTATTTTTCAAAGTGGCATACAATTGTGTCTGAACAAAATAAAGTCGTATTCGAGAACGAAAATGAGACGTCCAGTTTTTATTCAACATATGTATAGTGTATGTCAGTTCTTCCAATTGCGTTGAAGAAAATAGTCTATGGTGTTTATTCCAAATCTAAATCATCGCTCTTTTCAAAATCATTTTATTTGAAAACGACAACGACACCAAAAAGTAATAGTAATCAAAATTGATCATCACATGAGCAACGACCATCTTTAGTGAAATAATGTATTCTTAGTCTATCTCTAGCAATAATTTCTCGTTGTGTTAATCGAGCAATAAGTTTCGATACTTCATGACAATCAATACACATGCGTAAATTTTTCGTTAATTGTATTGCTGTACCAGGTGGTGTGGAAATTAAATTAAATGCAATAGCTAATCTCTCTGAATGTGCATAAATACTCCATTCAGCGTTTACTTCATGCTTTGTTAAAACACTTTCATTAGGTTGATAGCCTAATTTAATTAGTTGATCATGTAGAATTTCTAATTGTTCATAAATTTCTTTTGATCGTGAATGTCGAATATCTTGAGCATAAAATTCAAACATTTCACCATTGATTTCTGTCAATGTTACACCTGAATATTTTGGTATTTTATTAAGATATAAATTTTGCCGAAGACGAAATGAAAGATTATGATCACCAATAGATGCATACACATTTGCTGTTAAAACAACAATAGCTGAACGTTGATCATCGGTTAATGTTATATTTGATTCTATCAATTCATCATGAATTTCAAGAGCTAATTTAGCATTTTTGTGTGTACGACATGCAGCTAGCAGAGAAATATATAATACCGGTGAACGAATATGAGTTATTTCGAATAGACGAATGATTGAATGAGCTTCAGATAATTGACCAGCACGACCATAAACATCAACCTATGTTATAAATTCAAATAAAAGTTGTTAATAAAAAAGTTTTTCGAGAATTAATATTGCATTTTAATTGATATCAAACTAGAATCTATAGATTTCGTTCATATCAAGTAGCATACCAATGAAAAAGATAATAGTAGTGAGTAAGAACATTATTCTATCATAATTAAAAGGAAAAACAATATGCTTGCATTCTTTATTTAAAACTCAATGTAGGACGAATTTAAAATGGTTATAGAACAGAACCATTGAAATATCTTTATTTGAATTCGATCATGTCGATTTAGAAAATCACTTAAAATACTTTAACCATTATGTTTCAAACTAATCGATTCGAAATCTTATTTTTATATATACATGAATGTCATATTGTTAATATAGTTTATTTTAGTATTGCTACTTTTCTTTGATATCAAGTGAAAACTACAGATTATGTGAGCTGTCGAGCACGTAGTTATTTTCTCTCTCATCTGACAAGAACGTATATCTCTTTGTTAATTTTGATCATAACAGTTTACTACAGTATTGGTTTATACTATTTCTCTGAATAAAGCCTGTGTAAGTCTTTATCATCTATCAACAGTCTCATCATTTTCGTTGGATCGAAGAAAAATGAAAATATTCGCGTTGATATCGAATAATATCTGATGATACAGCCTGTGTTCACAAGAACAACAAGAAAACGTGAATTTTAGTTTATATTTAGCACTTACAAGCGCATTCCACATTTTGATAGTTCGTTTTTCGTTCGGAATATTATCAAATATATTTTGAGCTTCTTTTATTAGACCACCATGAGCACAGGCAGTCAAAACACTAAGTAATATTGATTCTATATTTCCTAATAAATTATTTTTTGTTTCATAAAATAAAGCCACTGCTTCTAATGCTTGAGAATTTATTCCGTATATATTAACTAAAACACTTGTATTCGTTATTTTTAGATATAACTTTAATTAATTAACATACTCATCGATGAAATACTTGGTTTACTTTTGATTTTTAATTTATTAAAAATTTCTCTAGCTGAATTTAGATCGCCACATTTTCCATACGTATCCATGCTAAAATGAAAATATGAAAATTGATTTGAAATAACCCATATATATTTACAGAGAGACAGAGAGAGAGAGAGATTTTTTCTGACGTACTCACACGGACACGTACAAAAATTGATTCTGAGTAAGCTGTCCGCAAATAACATGAGTAAGAAATATTAAAAAAGGTTTTATTCCAGATTAGATAATATAACTCTATTTACTCCTTAAAAGAAAAGAAAAACCTGTTAGCAACTATGATACATCTTTGGGAATTGTTGAGAAAATGATAGGAAATCTTAATGAGAAATAAAACATCAAAAATATTTCGTACTATTCTAGAAAATAAAAGTATATAACTCGAGGAAAACATGAGTGAATAATTTTAATAACTAACATTCTGTACTGCATACAAAAAGTCAGATTATTTATAAATGATTTAACCTCGAATGATCTACTGATATATTTATCTCAATTTCAATATTTGTAAGATATAGATGGCATTATTTTTTAGGGAGAAGCTGGGTCTGAACCACATACCTACAGTGTATTGAGAATTTTTTCATTTTTTTCATATGGTATTCCACTCGCGATTATATCATTATGAATTGAACGAGCGCGAGATAATATACCTAATTTACCAGCTGCATTTGATGCAACTAGATAAATAACTTCATCACATTCAACTTGATTTGTCTGTTTCAAATGATCATAAACAGCGAGAGCTTTAACTGGTAAATTCTAAATAATAAAATAAGATTTTTCGTTATCAACAGTGCTACATAAAATGTTGATATACATTAACAATATACGATTTAGCCATCGTTGTATATGAAATGATATCGGGTTTTTGTATATTTTTAAATGTATTTTCCATTCGAACAATATTGCCACATTTTCCATCCATCTATAACCAATTCATATTAATTATAGAAAACAAAACTGAATTTTTATAAATGACGCACATCAATTAGGGCATTCATCAGTCTAGAATCCTGAGAAAAAAAGGCTTGAACTGAAGATGATAACGTATTTAATTCACCATGAATTCTATCTGTCATTTGAATATCACCTATTTGTGCTATAGCATTGGCCCATAATAGAAAAGTAACAATATTTCGTTGATTCTTTGGTAAATGTTCAGAAAGTTGCACAGCTAAATCTGCTCGATTATTTTTTATATAACCTCTCATTAAAGTATTTACTGGAATAGCTTGTTGATTTAAATTTTCTTTATAGAAAATGTCTTCAGCTATAAAATAAAAATATATTGCTCATTTATATGAATGTCTTATATCTTCATTGTTGACCTGTTTTTATATCACCACAGGTAGCATAAAGTTGTATCAGACATGTATGTATTTTTATTTCTTTACTTTTTTCAATTGTTGTTGACCATCTCTGTCGAATATATTCATGAATACGTTTTCCTTCATCCAAATTACCTAAACGTACGCAAGCACCCAAAGCAAGAAGGTACGTAATAAAATCAGGTATTATATGTGGATGTTGAGTAATAAGCTTATCGAATAATGCTAGTGTATTTTTTGGTGTTTTCCGTTTATTCGAGTGTGTCATTGCTAGATTCCAATTGTAAAGTTCTTGAGAATTAGATGTTGAAATTTGAGTCACAGGGCTTATTAGATTGTGACGCCAAACAATCATGGATGCTTTTAAGCGTTGAACACACAAAAAGCGATTAGTAAACATTTATAGAAAATTTTTTATAGCATATCAAAGTTACTATTACTGATCAAGCCAATAATTGTGGTGATACAAAAAAAGAATCTGCACTAATCTTTCAATTGGTTGCTTCTGTGAAAAAGTGAAACAGAAAAAGATTATGAAAGATGGCGTTGAAATAGAAATAAGTAATACATATATCATACATATATTCAACAAACGAACGACAAGATCTTTTCTCTTTCTTTCTTTCTTTCTTTCTTTCTTTCACACAACTAATACATCAATTCGAACAACATTCGTTCATTATATAAGAATAAGTCGTGAATTTTTCAAAAGACTGATTCTTCGTTTGATGGAGGGTTCATAAAATAATTATTAATTATTTTCTATCTATTGATTGATGTCTCTCACGTCAAATTTTGTACAGATTATATTTTCTACTAGCTACGTCATATGCGTAGTTGCAAAGTTGTGAAAGATCTTTATCGTCAATGATAAGCAGCTTTATTATTATGTTCATTTTGAACCTCAATCATTCCTATGCAACGTTTCTTTACTTTTTAACACTTGGAAAAAGTAACTGTATCCAGTTACCATAACATTATAGCACATGAATAATCTTTGCTATTAGTATTCAATTGTTCGAAAGAATAGAACAGTTTCTATGGACTAATAAAAAAAAAAGATATGTTCGTTTCAAAACTTGTTAATTCAGCGTATAGAAAGACCAACAATGTCGATCGATTCAAAGATTCAAAAGAAAAACTTTCCTATCTATAGCAGTGATTTTCTTACGAAAATAAAATGATGAAATTCTTCTTTTTTATTTATACAATTATTTTGATAACGAAAATTTATTTGCTACACATACTCTTTTCTAAAGTAAACAAAAATCATATCAAGCAAAGTATTATTTCATGGATGAATTCAAATGTAAATCAACGATGTCGTTGGTGCATTTTTTGCATGAAAAATACATGTATTCACAGTATAAAACATATTATATGATGGATTCTACTGATTATTTTTATCTTCTATCTTACCGCCGTAAGGCGTCGTCAGCAACCATATCAATCCATGCTTTTGGTGTTCAAGTTACAATTAATATTTCTAATATCAATTTTGAATTATACTTCGCTTCAACGTGTAAATCCATTAACACAATATTGGGATTATCAACGCGAAGGACCTGACACATGGCAACAAAGATATAATACATGTAATGGTAGAGCACAGTCTCCTATAAACATTCAAACATGTCTTGTTAAATATGATAAAAGTCTTAATCCACTCTGTTTGAATGATTTTATGGTAAATACATCTTTGTACGTATGGAATTTCACACATAATGGCCACACAATAGTTGTGTATCCACCGACATCAGCGCGTCTTTCAATCAGTGGAGCTAATCTATCAGAAATATTTTATTTAGTTCAATTTCATTTTCATTGGGGTTACAATGCTTATCAAGGCTCAGAGCATACAATTGATGGAATAAAATATTCTTTAGAAATACATTTTGTGCATGAAGCTCAGTTTTCGAGTTCTTTAACTGTTCTTTGTGTACTTTTTAATTTACAAGTTGATGATAATCCATATATCAATGATCTATTGTCAATCTTAAATCAAACTAGAAATGCATCCATAGCTATTGAGAGACAAATCGATATATCTCCACTTTTTCCAACATTTTTTTCGCCTCGTTTCTATCGTTACATTGGTTCATTAACTACTCCTCCATGTACGGAAGGTATTATTTGGATAATATTAGCATCGACTGTACCAATATCAGAAAATCAATTAAAAATATTCATAGATAATTCAGCACCATCAAATTTTCGAGATCCACAAAACTTAAATTCACGTAACATTTTAGCGAATTTTGAACCTGAGAAAAATCTGGAAGTTAATGACGACTACAACAAATGTATTCAACGTTCTTCAGTATGTATTGAACAAAGATCAATATTTCTAATATCACTTGTTCTTTTTATATTTATACTTCAATAACCCAATGAAAAATTCATTATACAGTTTCTCAAATCATCACTTATACTTGAAAATAACTATTTTTTTAACGATTTCAGATTGTTTTTGATAGTTCTCTGTTTGTTTTGAGAGTTTTATTATTATATTTGTTACTTTAGAATTGTACTTGAAACAAAACAGATCTATTATGATTTCATTTTTATCTATATATATTTAAAAAAAAAACAATATTATTTTGACGATTCACTAATAAATGAAAATCTATTATTTCGTAAAAATTAATGAAAACTCATACTTTCTACTCGATCATTATCACACTAAGAAACATGTCGAAGAAGATATATTATTATCTTAAATTTGACTAAATTATGGTGTAAGATATTATTGAGCTCTAATAATCATTATGTTCAGTATTATTGCATAATGGTCTTACCAGTACGTTTATTCGATTAGATTAATCTAGTAACATTTGATATTGATACAAATATGAAGAATGAAGTTTTTGTTGATATATTTTATTGTCAACAACAATAAAATATGTTTTTATTTTTGCGCTCAAAAATTGACAAAAGAAACTTGTATGTCTTAGTTTCTTTGTTTGTCTTGTTTATCAAATTTGATTTCCTTAAAAAGTAGACTGACAGGTTTCTAACAGTAAAACATTATCAACAAAAGATTTTTTTATCAACTTTTTAAATCTGTATGACATAGAAAATATTTCGTCCAACGTCAAGAGTTTTTTCTTAAGGATTTTAAAGTAGTTTCTAATTTTAAATATTCAAATAAGGTAATCGCAAAATATTTATTTTATCATCACATTTCTTTGCTGTTCTTTCAAAAAAAGAACGTAGACATATTTCGAATAATATTCTCTCAACGAAGAAAGTCATACTATGTCACTTTCGTACTTCAATGCAGTTACAAGAAGAGAACGATAAAGTACGAGTGTGCTTTTATTACAGGTGAAACCACAGTCAATTCGTTTTATTTTACACCATGGATCGAATAGTTTCTTTTTCTTTTCTTCTTCAATGACGTGACCTTCTATCTATGATGTAAAAAAAGAAGAAAAGACACTCTTTTATCGTTCTATTCTGCATAATCACGATGACGATACAGCATCTTTTATTCTATATAAAGTCAAGAAGTTTCTTTACCATTTCACCACTAACAAATACACTTGATTATTCAAATATTTCTTGAAGAAAAAACAATGGCTCCTATTCAAAATTCGGCTGTTATCTTTGCAGAGATTCCTTCTGATTATCCTGTGCCTGGTAAACATCTTAAATATGTTAAAGACCGAACGATTGATCTTGATAACGTCGATATGCAAGGTGGTATTGTCACAAAGAATCTTGTTATATCTATTGATCCATATATGCGAGGTCGAATGAGATCAGCTGAAGCAAAAAGCTATTCACCTGCATTTGAACTTAATCAACCATTGACAAATTTTTTTGTCGGAAAAGTTGTCAAATCTGAAAATGAAAAGTTTATTGTTGGCCAATATATTTATGGATTTGGAGGTTATGAAGAATATACAGTTCATTCAAAAGCTCAAACAGATTTACTTCAAGTTATAAGTGAGGAACGAATTCAACTTGGATTACCCTTAACAACATGGGTAGGAGCTGCTGGTATGCCTGGCCAAACAGCTTATCATGGATTTTATCACATTGGAGAACCGAAAAAAGGCGAAACAATCTTTATTACTGGCGCATCTGGTGCTGTCGGTCAAATTGTTGGACAACTCGGTAAATAAATCAACGATTATATTTGAAACGAAAATTTTATTCTTTTTCTTTTTATTCTTGTAGCTAAACGTGAAGGTTTGACAGTTATCGGATCAGCTGGTACTGATGATAAAGTAAAATGGCTTCAAACTGAACTTCATTTTGATCATGCATTTAATTACAAAACAGCTGATGTGAAAGCTGAACTTGCTAAATTTGATCCATTAAATATTTATTTTGATAATGTTGGTGGTGATCAACTTGAAGCAGCACTTGGTGCTGCTGCTAATCATGCTCGATTTGTTGAATGTGGAATGATTTCACAATACAATACACCCGATGCTCATGGTATTCGTAATCTTATATTAATTGTTGCAAAACGATTGAAACTTCAAGGTTTTATTGTCTCAGATAAACTAAAAGAGCCAAGTTTTCATCAAGAATTCTATTCGAAAATTCCAAAATGGATTGCTAATGGAGAAATCAAAGTGAAAGAAGATGTAACAAAAGGTTTAGAACAAGCTCCTGAAGCAATACTTGGAATTTTTCAAGGAAAAAATTTTGGTAAAGCAGTTATTCAAATAGCTGATGAATAATTTCTTTGTTGTCGTTTCGGTTTTTTCTTCAATAAACTAATCGGTTTTGTTCTTCTTCTTCATATTGATTCTATAAACATATACGTAAAAAGAAAAATTTTCTATTACTATTATTATTTTACCCTGGATCATAGTACCAAGTGTTTTCTTGTTTTCTAATGCGTTACTGACAGTTAAATAATTGGCATTTGCTAGTTTATCTAAGATGATTATCAAGGCATTCTTTTTTCTTGATGGAAATTAGTATTTTCCCGTTGACTTCATTTATTTGTGCATTTGGCCATACTAACCTCGACCTTTCACATGAAGTACACGTCACTAATCAGCAGATCTTTTTTTTTGTGTCATTTTCTCTCTTTTACGACGATCTGTTTAATGAGATATTCCTGTAGTATATTATATTATTCATCTCCACTAACAAACACAACATACATTTTCTTCTTCTCGACTCGGAAGTATGAATCGATTATCAATAGTTTTCTTGTTGCATATTAATATATTTTTGGCTATTACACTACCACCTACACTAACAGTGAATACCAATGGAATACGTATGTAGAAAAAGTACTTGAAAATAAATAACCCAATTTGTATATTTTGTAAATACTAATTCAGCTGCAAATGTAAAACCAATTGATGAATTCACATGTAAAACTGATGATGGCAGATGTAATGTTTTCTTATTTTTTATTTTTCAAAAATATATTTATTTGCTACAGTTTTTCTAGTTGAAATTCCACTCTATGGCAAATATCGTTCAGGAACAAATCCGTGTAAAGGTAACAACATATTACTGATGAACGATGTAAATAGATCTGATCTGACTCAGAAGAGTACGTGTGAGAGAGAGAGAGAGAAGAAGAAGGAGAAGAAATGGTAACACCTTCCTCTCCGATCTTAAAAATTATTTTTTTGGATTTAATTAGAAAAAACAATTCATCTATTCAACTGTAATCGTACCTATTGCAACATAAATAGATAGTAGACGAGTATAAAGATTCCTAGCTATTTGTTTATCTGAAATATATCGATATCGACTATGTCGAAACATTACCCAATATATAACTGTGATTTCATATTTCTAGTTTGTACTTGCACTGCAACAGGATTTTTATGTGAAGATCAATGTGAAACAGTTCCAGCATCAACTTCAACTAGTACAGGTACAAAAAATGTTAACTTAATTGAATATCTACATTTGTTGTTTTTTAGAAACAACAACAACAACAATAACTACCAGTACTAGTAGTAGTAGCAGTAGTAGTGCTACTAGTAAGGCTACAGTTTTCAGTACAGCTTCAACATTATCTGATCAATCCATCGTATCATCTTCTCTGACAACATTGATTTCACCAAATAATGGTGGCGGGACAACAACTTCAATATCATCTATGGGTGGTCCGGATGATGACATCATTGATAGTTTATGTGCACGATCAACGCCTGCACGCGATTATGCTTATGTGGATTGTAGTGAAGTCTATTTAGCAGGAAAACGAACAAGTGGAATTTATGAAATATGGTAAGAAAAGTTTTGAAAAATTAGCATAATTATTCAACAAAAAAAATATTCGTTTAAAGGCCTCGTACAAGTCCAAAATCATTTCGCGTATTTTGTGATATGGATACAGATGGCGGTGGATGGACAGTTATTCAACGTCGTGGTGATTATAATCAACAATCAAATTTTTTTGTTACATGGTCATCATATAGACGTGGTTTTGGTGATCTTACACGCGATTTTTGGCTTGGAAATGAAAAAATTCATACATTAACAAATCAAAATGAATATCGTCTTCATATTGATATGGAAGATTTTAATGATCAATCACGTTTTGTTGACTACGAATGGTTTTTTATAACAGACGAGCAAACAAAATATACATTAAATTTAGGTCGTTACATGACAACATCAACTGGCGGTGATTCGTTATCATATAATCGTGGTATGCGTTTTACAACACGTGATCAAGATAATGATCAATCAATGTCAAGTCAGTGTGCAGAAAATTACAAAAGTGGCTGGTGGCATACAGGGTGTACGTTAGCCAATTTAAATGGACTTTATTTACGTGGAAATGATTCAACTGCTACAGGTGTCTTTTGGAATAATTGGCTAGGTGCAAAATATTCATTGAAAACATGTGCGATGAAAATTAGACCAGTTGGTTTCAATACAGAAATGCTCTCTTGAATAATAACATATAAGGATCTGTTTTCTTTTCTTCTGTACAGTGCTTGTTTTTTCTATTCGTCTGGAACGGCAAACTGAATGATAAAAAAATTGATTCGCATATTTTATAATTAATATCTAATTTTTTTCCTGATAAATATATTAAATGTTTTTAGAGGAAGATTTCGTCGAAAAGTTATTCTCTTTTGTATCAATAGATTTACACTAAAATAATGTTTTAAAACAAAGTATTCACTTGTTTAATGAAGGATTCTAACTAGCATTTCTTTTACATATTGTGTAGGAAGAAAAACAAAAAACATATGACTCATAATCTTATTTTGTATTGTTCCAAAACAAATTTATATTTCAACAACGTAAAAGAAACTGTTTTAAATTTTTTTTTAATACTTTCTCTCTCAATGATTATTCATGAATTGTGAGAAATTTAACATGTTATGCATTTGTAGTACTAATGTTTGAATATATATTCTATTCAATTAATACAATTTCGAATCAATTTTGCTAAGCTTTTCTAGTCATATTGTACGGATTCATATTTTAAATTATGTATTCGTCGAATATTTATCTGTTATCATAAAAGAGCATGAATGTCGACAATATTTGCATATACAACAAAGTAACAAATATTAATATAATGGTAGTATATTTTTAAACAAATTAGTTTTTTGGTTCTCTTGAAAGAAAGAGATCATCCAAAGCGATCAATCATGTTTTTCTTTTTTTTATTAGAGACGACAACTAACGTAAAGTAGAAAGGTTCTTTACGCCTTTTGATTTTTGTGTACTCAAAAAGTGAGTACACTCTAGATTCGATCAGTGTGCCCGGCCGTTAACACGATAACTCTTGAAAGCCTCATCTAATTGTCTTGAAATTTTGTGCACAGAATGATCTCATCAATATATCAGTCGAGTTCGAAGATGAGAAGGATCCGTAAAGAAATGACTGAGTTATCGGGAAAATTGTCATTATTGACCAGACCATCCCTGGGAGGGGGGGGGAGGGGTACAGGGATTTTTCAAAAAAAACTTTTTCTCAGAATTATTCAAAACATATATAGATCGACTCAGTTTTTGCAGTACACGTAACAATTGGATGCGAATTCGATGTTTCCTCATTTATTCTGAGATATTCTAGATTTAGAAATTTCTTGAGTTAGAGTATTGCTTTAGAAAATCCGTCATTTTTTAAACCAAAAATTTTTATATTAATTATTCATATCGACATCTTAAATTAAAAAATAACGAAATGAAATATAACGAAAATATCATTGAACTAATTTAGAGTTTCTCTCGATGTGCATGAAAAGGATACTAAACAATAGTTGCATGCCAGTTTTAAATAAATTTCACTATTTTATCAAAGCTAGTAATTAATTTTCAAAATAGCATTAATATATTTTTACACTACAACACCATCTCTTGATTGTGACAAATAATGTCATAAAATTTTTTAACTATGTTTTTAATCTATTAAGACATATATCTATATAGTTTACAAGCTTGACATCCAGAAGAAAATTGAGATTTGATATGTGCCAGCTCAGAATCAATAATAGTCAATATTTTTCAAGTTTTTTTTTTATTTCTCTATTACAGAACAACGTTTGGGACACGAAAATACAACGTAAATGTCAACTAAAATAGTCTATTTTGAATTCAAACTTTCATATTTTCTCGAAACAATCTGTTTTAATCATTGACTATACTATACCCAGGCATATTCCATGAACGGGTAGTTTATTCCTATTGGTCGAAATATTCATCGCAGAAAAACGAAATGCCTCAGAAATGAGTCATCGATTAGCTATCTTATACAATAGTTTGAGTAATGATGGCAAGAAAAAAAAAACAAACCCTTTACTTTATTCTATAAATAGATAAGCAGCGTCTCATCTATTTAAGATAAATAATTGCTATCTTACATTAATAATATTTCACAATCATTAACTTGTATGGTAAAACTGTATCATCATGGTTTTCGAGAATTTAGTCGTTTATTTACTTGATAAATATTTAAGTGATTACATCGAAAATTTAGATACAAAAAAACTTCAAATTGACTTATGGAACGGTAAGCTTTTTTCCAAAATGTTTTTTTGTACATTATGCATATAATTTTATAATTATTCTTAGGTAATGTTGTTTTGGAAAAACTTTATCTAAAACCAAATGCATTAGTATGCTTATCTGATAAGAAAAACAAGAAAATTAATTTTTTTTTATCATTCTAGGCTGATTTAAATCTTCCTGTCACGGTGTCTCTTGGTTATCTTGGTATATTGAATTAATTTTAATTTCAGTGTTTTATTACGATATTCTGCTTAATGTTTTACTAATTTTTAGAAAAACTAACTCTTCAAGTTCCATGGTCAAATTTATATGTAAATCCAACAAAAGTAACAATTGATGGACTTTATTTATTAGTTGTTCCCAAAACTGGTTCGTTCTATTCATCATATTTTTGATTTGTATTTATTTTACTTTTTTGGTGTTATTAACATAATAGAAGTTGAATATGATGCTAAACGTGATGAAAAAGAACACCATGAAGCAAAGATGAAAGAAGTTCATAAAATCGAAGAACTGCGTAAAGAACAAGAAGCTCTAAGTACCAAAAAAATAACTGAAAAAAATTGCTTTTCTACTACTTTTTAATGTTCTTTTACAAATAAAGAAAATGCTGCAACAGCCGATAAAACTAGCGATACATTTGTAGAACGTATGCAATTACAAGTTATTCGAAATTTAGAATTATCAATTCGAAATATTCATGTTGTCTATGAAGACAAATCAACAAAACCAAATCACCCATTTGCTTTTGGATTTACACTTAATTATATTACATTACATGTGAGAATTTTCAAAAAATTAAAATTCAATCAAAAAGTTCACTTTGCATTTAGACAACCACTTCAGATTGGAAACCAACAATACTTAAAGAAGATACTCCATTGATTCATAAGGTAAAGTACTTGCATTTAAAATTTTAATATATTGTTCCAATAACATTCTATATAACAATAATATCGGTTAACAACTCTTTTTATTTCTATTTTAATAAGAAGAAAACATTTGAAATTGACTTGGAAAATAATTCAATAGATTTTGAATTATACCGTACAATTCGATATATTTATGATTGACGTACGAATAATATCATCAGAAAACTATGTTTTATTTTAGCTTGGTGAGTTAAGTGCTCTATCAGTTTATTGGAATACTAATGCTCAATCACGATCTGGATTGCCAAGAGAAGAAGCGCTTGTATGTTACATATACTTTTCTTCTTCAATATGTTTTGCTTTCAAATTTGCTTTCTTCTGAAATATAGAAAAATCTAAGAGCAAACATAGCAGTTGATAATCAACAAACACCAACTGATATATCATATAGTAAATGGTTAATTGTTTCTCTGTGGTATTATTCTAAAAAATGATTTATATTTAGTTCTTCGCCCATTAAATATTAAAGCAAAAGTTATATTAGTAATGAAACCACGTCAAAATGAATTTAAACAACCAATGTTCGATATTAAAGTTGATCTAGATGAAATTAGTTTAAATATTAATCGTGATCAAGTAAATTCAAATAGAAAAAAAAACAAATTTTCTATTGCAATTGTTTACTTTTAGTATTCTGATTTACTTGATTTACTGGAAGTTCGAGATTATCTTAGTCTTCAATCAAAATACATAAAATATCGTATTAAAAATGATGTAGACGAAAAGCTCACTGTTAAAAAGTACTTTATTTATTTTTATTCATTATTATTGAATACAACGAATATTTTATAGATGGAAATTTGCATACGAAGCAATAGTTAATGAAGAAATTCGACCAAGATTTGAATGTTATAAATGGGAAAATATTAAACTACATCTAGATCGTTGTCGAGAATATCGTTCATTACATTTTCAAGACTTATTGGGAAAAGCAACAGTCGAACAAAAACAACGAGCAGAAGTAAACTAAATGAAACAAATATATTAAAATAAAGGTTATTTATCTTAAAACAATAGGAACTAGAAAAAAAACTCGATGTTTTCAATTTAACATATATTCGTCGAAGTGCTGAAATAGAAGCTAAGAAGAAAAAAGAACAAGAACCAAAAACTTGGTGGGGAAGTGTATCAAATTGGTGGGGTGGAAATAAACCACAAGATAATCCAGGTTTTCTGCCTTATAAAACTTCTTATTAGCTTATATCCACTTTTTATTTCTTTTTGATGGTTAGATCTTGATTTTGAAAAAGTTATGTCACCCGAAGAAAAGAAAAAATTATATGATGCGATTGGTTATGAAGGAGAAGATACTTCTACTTTAAGTTATCCAGAAGAGGTAAATCTTACTTGTTGATATCAAACGAAAAATCTGTGTGCCTTTGTTTTTTCGTATTTTAGTATATCGACATTGATTTAGCTATTCGGTTGAATCTACTTGATGTTAATGTTTGGTCGAAACTTGATAAAGATGATACTCAGTAAATGCAAATATTCTATTGAAATTTTTTTTTTTTACTTTTTCTTCTATAGATTTCGAATTATTGCTCGAGCAGTTATACCTGATACTGGTTTAGTCTTCAAAAGAAGACCAGCGACGACAGCTATTGCGTATGTTTCTGTTTTTTAAATTACTAATTACTAATTCGAGATCTCAATCTATTTCATTTAGTGCATTTGTTGATTTGGGTTCATTTCAAGTTTTTGGTATAGCTAGCGATTTAAAACAACCCGAGTTTTCAAATGATAGTCGTCCTGTACTCGCTCAACCTGTTTACAAATTATCATCATCATCATCATCATTGAAACAAGAAAAGTTATTGAAAGTTGAATTCGAAACGAATCCATTAGATAAATTATCGGATTATCGTGTTAAAGTCGTTGCACAGTCTCTTGAAATAAAATACAATGCAGTAAATATAGAATTGTATCACTAAAATTGATAAAAAAAATTGTCTACTTTAGCCAACAATTAATAAATTGGCTGAATGCTTTGAACAAGATACTCAACGTAATCTTCAAGGGTAAAAATCCTAATGTAAACTAAAAATTTCTATTAAAAAAATGAATTTATCTATTATAGCGTTAAACAAGTCGCCTTATCAACTTATACCGATGTTAAACATCGTTCTTATATATTAATGAAACATAATATTGAAAAAATCAAAGTTCTAGATATTGATATCGATATTCAATCTGCCTATTTTCTTTTAGCAGAAAAAGGAGTTTACCAAGAGTAGGAGAATCGTTTTTTTTCAAGTCTCGTAATCTGTTAATTTTGTTTTGTTTTGTTCTAGTGGCGTTGCTGCAATTTGTATGGACTTTGGTCATTTAACATTAAAACGAAAAACAAATAATAGTGGAGAACAAGTCATTTCATTAAAAGAAGCAAAAGCAAGAATGAGAAAATGTTTTTTTTAATGATTTAATAACTTTATTTATTATAGGATATTCAAGAAGCTCGTGAAAGATCTTACACTCAATTTAAATTAAAACTTGAAAATGTTCAATTGATTTATGCTAATCGAAGTAAAATAGTAACGAACTTATTGAAACGATACATCGATATTTTTTCTTCAAACTTAGATGAAAGTTGGCAGAAAGCGTGCTTAGAAAAAAATACTAGTTTACATTTAATTCGACCAATGGAACTTGATTTAGATGTTGGTAAATGTCTTTATAGTGATGATGCTATTTTGCCTGCGTATGTATTTCATGGTAAAGAAAGTGTTTAATTAATAAGTTTTTGATTTTAGTTGGAAAGTTGCTGGAAAACTTCCTAGTGTAGTTTTACGCTTATCAGATAAACGTTTGTTTCAAATAATAAATCATATTCAATCAATTGAATTTCCTCAATCGAAAAATCCAACTGTTTCGTATTCGATTGAATCCGAAGTTTGTCTCGTTTGGGTTTTTGTAGTTGAGAAATATATGTATTTTACTGGTTTTAGCCTACAACTATACAATCATCACTGAATAATCCTGAACAAACACTAGAAGCTGTCGAAGGAATGACACCAGTTAAGAAAACAAAAGAAAAGGCTGAAGCAGAAGAAAATAAGGGGAAAAACGTCAAAACTGCAGATACAAATGAGAAAAAAAAAGAATTTGAAGGCCAATTAACACAACTAGAAGCGGCATTTACACTTGATAGAGTAAAGTTATGATTATTTTTATTTTCATTAGTGATTTATGTGGTTTTTATTGTTTTTAGATCGATATACATATCGATGAAAGTGCAAAGGAAAAAAATGAAGATGAACCGTTTCTACGTTTATCACTTGAATCCATCGTTGCTAAAACAAAAATAAAAACATTCGATATGGAATTCGATGCGTCATTAACTAATTTAATAGTCTATCATGAACAATTTGTTGGCAAAGACAATCAACAGTTACGTTTATTATCAGCTCAATTAGAGCAAACAAATAATTATCAAAGTCAAAAATTAGTTAGCCTAAATCTACTTCATACATCATCAGAAAATCCATTATTTTTATCGTCAACTTATGATGGAATCGAAAATAGAGCTCATGTTCATTTCAGTAAACTTGTTGTCACATTACAATTAGAAGCACTTCTATCAATATTAAGATTTCAAGATTCATTAATGAAAAAATTACCACAAGATACATCAGAACCACAACCAAAAGAGAGACAAGATCAAAAACAAATTGAAGATAATAAAAATAGTGATAAAACAGGAAAAAATGTCAAAAAAAATGGTAAACATCTTGTTCAATCGAGATGAAATGATATTGTTCCTTTTTTTTTCATACTGAAGTTTTCATATCTCAACGGAATGAATCGGGTCGAAGCTGAAAACTTTAGAATACATAGTTAGCAAATGAAATTCTCTAAATGTCACTCATGTTTGTGTCGAAAGTATATGTAAAACTAATTAATTAATAGAAATCCCTCGAGAAGTTTTGATCTATATTTTTATTGCAGCTGAAATATTGTAATCTTCAGGTGCTTTTCAATAGTGTATCATGATACCCATGAGGGAAACTGAGTTTTGATTTGAAATTTTTTTTAACGGCAGATCCTTGGAAAAAGTATTTATTATAAAGGTTTTATATCTTTTTTCTTGTTCTAACCATAAGAGAGGACTACGGTAAAAATATATCCATTAGATTATGCAAATATCGAGATATATTCGATGCATATATTTCAGGATAGAAACAAATCAAAAGTGCCAAGATATTTACAATAATTGAAATTCTTTCCATTCTCAAGTTTAATTAAAAATGCAAAAAACTAGTTTTCTTGATATCTTTCAAAAAAGTCATGATATCGACTGGAAAAATATCTAAAACATACAATGTTGTAACAACAATATAATAGCAATGCGTACTTCATACAAAAAAATTCATAAATCGTTAAAATACATACAGTGTCAATATAAAGATGATTAATTAGATAAGAGATTCCTCTCCAAAGTCGCATAAACCGAGATTGAAATATAGAATTGTAACTGAACCACGAGAAACTAGTATTGACTGTTAGACGTTCCTCGCATAGAAAGACAACAATCATTTATTTAAAAAACGTATTTTATTATTTTTCTGATAACATTAAAATATGACTAGGAAAGAATGAAATGAGTGTCGAATATTTTCTCCAACAAGTTACGTTCTATTCTAATGATGAAAACAGCTTGAAACTAACATAGTTTAACTTCAACATTTGCCAAATAAATTCTAAAAGCGTTTCATCGACCTACGCATACGTCTTAAATATAAATAATATCTTTAGAAATGTTTAGAATTAAATTAAATTAATAATTTCGTCGAATTATTTATTGAGTATATCTATGCATATATCAGTAGTTATTCTAGTTGTTCATCCGATTTCAAGAATCCGAAGTTTTATTAAACATATGTTGATTTGTTTGAATTCTCGAACTCTACTGAACATTCACTTTATTAACTTTTAGATGTTCCAGCTGCACCTTCAGTTAAAATTGATGCTGATTTAGAAGAATTCCGAATAATACTTGCATCAAAACAAGCAAAATTATTTGATATACAAGTTCAAGGTAAGAAAACAAAATTCTTTTCCAGTTTTAAATCTAATTTTGTTCTATTTAGGTGTCAAAGCGTATGTATCACAAGCACCGGAGAAAACGTTAGTCAATCTAATTCTATCTGATTTACGTATTTTGGATCCATATAAGAATGCACGATATCGAAAAGTATGAGAGAAAAGAAGAAAAAAAGAGAGAGAAATTACTATTGTCAAATGTTTATTTTATCTATAATTTTTGTTTAGATTATTTCTCAACAAGGCGATGATAAAGAATTACTTCGTGTTGATCTATCATTATTTAATTATCCCGAAGGATATGACAAAACTATAGATACATTTGATTGTGATGTTAAAGTTCAATTTGCTAAAGCAAACATTGTTTTCCTATTCAAACATATTGACGCAGTTTTGGTAAAGCATTTTGAAGAAAATTTTGTATTTTTGTTCAATTTCGTACTTTTGCTTTCAAGGGTTTTCTTAATTCATTAAATATAACGAAAGCTGCACTGAATATAGCATCAACACAAGCCGATGCTGCTTATGGACAAGTACAAAAATTACAAGAACAAGCATTTAAAGTTCATCTTGATATAACATTTAATGCACCAAATATAATTATTCCGACAAATTCATATTCTGATCAAGCACTTTTGTTGGATTTGGGTAAACTAACGTTAAAAACAAGTTTTGATGATGATCCAAAAAAGTCTCTTGTTGAACGACAAAATGTTCGATTGGAAAAGGTTCTAGCTAGTCGTGTTAAACTTGATCAAGACTGTAATATAATCGGTGAAGCTATTTTACTCGAATGTGCTGAATTAAATACATTAATTAATCGTTTACTTTATCCAGAAAAAGTTAAAACTGAACCAGGAATTTTAATTAAAGTGGAATGGGGCCTTGTTCATGTAAGTTTTGATGCCTTGCTTTTGCTTTTGTTTCTTTTCTTTATTAATTCTTCTTTTCTTTTGTTTATTTCAATAGTTTCGATTAGCAAAAGATGATTATTCATGTGTCATGAGAGTTTTAATGGAGAATTTTTCGGAAAATATTCGTGATGAAATACCTGACAGTTTTCAAAATGAACAGTATCGCTATAGACAAGAAGTACAAGAAAAAGAAGAAGATAAATTAAGAAATGATGTTATCAAGAAACAGAAAGGTTCGTCAGATGAATGTTATTTTTTATTTTTTGAAAAATAAACTCATACATTGTACTGTCATTTGTTTTAGAATCTCTCATCACGGATGTAGTAGTACCAACACTTAAACTTCGAGCAGAAATCAAAAAATTGGCATTAACACTTTATCTTGGAGAATCCGATTTGGTTAGTTCTATTTATAACAAAAACAATATTTTCTTCTCGACTTTTAGCGTTATATTCATTGTTGTAAAACACCTTGTGTTTATAGTCAAGATCAGTATTAACGAATATCCTTAGAAAATCTTAGAAGAACTTCTTACATTCTAAGCAAATTTTTGTGATTTTTGTTTGCATATTTATCAGAGAAAAAGCATTCAGACAAATTTATCAAAAACCTTTCATACCAGTTTCCTTAATTATGGAAGATTCATTGCGACATTTCTTGTTCTATAAAAAGAAAAAGACGATTGTTCATAACAGTATATTGTTTCTTTTTGGATAGATTGAAATAGAAAAAAAAACACAAATTGATCTAGTACTGACAAGAGGGGGCTATAGTCATTTTTTTCCGAGCCTATTTGTACTCAAATATCAGTGTGTATAAGACTTCTACTGCTATTAGCGTAGTATTGTTAGTGTGGATGTAGTTAGTCTACATAGCTCATCAATTGAGTGTGCCATAAGCATAGAATCGACTGATATACAAAGCATTTATATTATCTAGTGTCTGGAAAAATGATTCGACTGATTTTGTTTGAAAAATAATCCGACCTCTAGTTTTTCCAAAGCCCTATCCTTAAAATACTGATAATTCTTTAGATCAATCATTATTGTTCACAGTTACTATATATAACAATCTATATATGAATTCTTCAGATAGATGTACAAGTTAATATTATGACTGGATTTATTGATATAAAAGCCTCACCGACATTTCGAATGAAAACAGTACAGACATCTAATATACTATAGATGAATATTTTAGAAGTCATTATCATGTATAAACTGAATATCAGATTCTCGTTTTTAAATAATCTTCATTTTTCCATATTTAATATTTTTATTAGAGTGTTCGCCGTGGGCCACGCAATGATAAATTAAAATTAGCCTATGTTGAAATAGAAGCACTTGAAGCAATATTTCGTCAAAGTTCTGACGGAAGTTATAAAGCTACGGCACGTGTAAAAAATTTCCTACTCGATGATCTCCGTGAAACAAATAAATCGACAAGTGTAACACGTATGATGGATCGACATTTTACAGTTGATCCTAATACTCATATGTTTATTGCATCCTTTGAATTCCAACCAAAAAGCCAATCACGTTCAATCGGACTTCGACTATGTAGGCAAAATAATTTTTAATTAAAGTATTTTCAATTAGTTCGTTTTTGTTAGTAACTGCACAACTTGAAAGTCTTTATATTTGTATCAGTTTGGATTATTTAATGACTTTACAAGATTTTTTTATTTCTGGTTTACCGTCGGGTAATGTTGAAACGAAAAAAGCCATTGAACAACCACCAATAACTACAATGGATCAAGGAGAAAATGATCAAAATCGAACAAAAATCGACAACAAACCAGCAGTTATTACTTCAAAGACTTCTACAGCATCATCAAAACGTATGAAATCGTTTTAGAACGAATATCTTTATACTATAATATAAGAGTTTCTTTTGCAGCTACGACTACTCAGAATGCAGCGGCGCCTGATGCAGATTCAGAACTTGAAACTCGAATGGATGTTATTGTCAAAAACCCTGAAATAATTCTACTTGAAGACCAACATAATTCAAATTCGAATTGCCTTGTACTTGATGTAAGCGTTAGTCTATTGATTTGCAGATTATGTCATTTAAAATCAAATTAAATCTTTTAGTTAGCTTTACAATTACGTATGATAATGATTGGTAATGAGACACAATTATATGGTTGGTTAAAAAATTTAACAGTTTATAGCTCAAATTATGCTGAAATACGAGATTCTAATAATCTTGAATCAAAAATAAAATATCGTGTAAGTTGAGAAAACAATCAATTGTATGTGTGTAATAATTGATTCATTGCTTTCAGATTTTACAACCGGCTAAAATTGATCTTTTCTTATCAATGAATAATGAACAACAAAAAATGGATGTACGAATATCAGAGATTATTGTTAGTATAGCACCAGCTGCTATTCGAACTCTAATTGGTGTCACAAGTTCATTAGGCACATTACAGGTTAACAGGAAGGAAAATGTCTAGCAGAAATATATCTTTTTGTTGTTGTCAAAAATTTTAGGCAATTACAAAAGATCAAATAGAAAAAATCGATTCGAAAGCACTATTTGATCCGAAGTCCATTAAGGGTGCAAATTTTTGGTTTACAAAAGGTTTTATTAAATATTTTTAGCGACTTTAATTCATTAATTTTTTTAATTAGACTATGAACAACAATCGCAAGAAAATAATGAACCACAACAGCAAGCTATTACTCAAGAAACCAATCAAATTAAAGAAAGCGAAGAAATTAAAAAACCATTAGCACAAAAAGTATTGAAATTTGGAGAATAAAAACAAATTACTTTTTACTCAAAATAAAATATATTTGCTTTTTTCTAGTTAATGTTAGCGTTGGAAACAATTCAAATAAAACTTGAGGTTGGATTAGGTTCAGTAACAAAATCTGTTGTAGCCATGTGTTTATCAAATTTAACGGCTGATGTTCAAAATTGGTCATCGAATGTAATCAATTTTTAGATTTTAATTCATTTTTGTTTCATCTTTTCATCTATTTAGATGATACTTGAATCGACAGTCAATGTTGAGGCAGCATTGTACAATGAAAATATGCTTGCTTGGGAGCCACTTATTGAACCAACAGTAGATGCTGATGGTGCAGCTCTTTCACCATGGTATCTTGCTTGTTCAATCTCACCTGTAAGAATATGAATTAAATTTTTTGTTTTTTCGATTAACATAATGTTTCATTCGAAGTTATGGTTTTAATAACCATTTATATCTCTGGGCGATTCTAATTGAACTGATGTATTTTAGATTCTATCGAATCTGATCTCGAGAGTTTTTTTTAGGTCTTTTTTTCAATTAATACTCTATTTTATAGAATGCCAGATAGAGTTAAACAAGTGTCGAATAGATGACGCGATGGGTAACATACATAGGGAAAGCATCAACTGCTTTTTGTAGTTGTCAAACTAATGGTTAATGTCGATTATTTAAAGATAATATATCTAAAAGAAGCTGAATTTGATTAATTCATCATTTCAGGCACGAAAAGATATCGAATATTACCGAAAAACTATATACAACGTATGTTACTAGTATTGTTGGTGATGGAGTTATGCCTAACTAAGCTCATTTAATACATCGAATATTTAATTTCAAACATGAAATTTATTTATTTTCCTTTTTTTTAATTTAAAGGCTCTTCCATTGACAGAAACGGCTGAATCATCACCATCAATAGATGCACGCGAACGTAAAGAAAGTGTTTCATCGTCAAAACCAAAACAAAACATAGTTATATGTGCTGATCAATTACTTAATATAACAATAACCAAAACTGGTCTTGATCTTGTTCAACGCTTATCGGCTTTATTTAATGATGTTTATAACAAACGATTACCACCAAGCGATGATGCGGATGATCAATCGATGTTATCTTTATTTAATGAAACGGGACAAGACATATTTATTGATTGTTTAGATGGACTTCAAGTATATACTAAAAATATTTTCTTGTTTTTCGTGTTTTACTTATTAACTTCTTTTAAAGTTTGCTAACAATCCATCGTTAAAATCAATGACTCTTAAATTCAATGAATCAATTCCACTAAATATATCTAATGAACATCAAACAGCTGGAAGACTTTCAGTTATTGATGAACAAAATGTAACGCGACGACAAGAATTTACTGTTAAGGTAAAAATAAAAACAAAAGCGTAGCACAAAGATATACGCGAATAGAATCTATTTTCTTTTGTAACGATGGGAGAGTTTTAAAATATTTCACAAGGAAATCTTCGAGTCAGGAAATCTCATTATGCAAATTTTTGAGTCGACGCTTGAAAATTAGTTATTTTACTTTGGTTGAGATGAATTTTAAAATTCATTCCAAAAAAATACTGTAGAAATTCAGAATCTCCGCAGCAACTAGCTAAGACACCAAAATATTTTCACAATATTGAAAAATCATTTCTGTCTACATGTTTCAAATAGTTTTCACTGCAAAGTAATGGATAAAATGAAAAACTTCTCTTGTCAACTATTTTTAAATACTTTTCAACCGAGCTAAAAGGATCGATCAAACAGTATTCTTCATAGGTACTATTTTATTTCTATTTGAAACAATATGATGGCAGTTGTATCTGCGCGGATAAAAAACTGTTCAACATGCAGTCAGAAACAGTGAAAACTTTTCATTCTGATATAGATTTTGTCGTATTTTACTTTTTTTTCCTTTAAATGAGAGAAACATTGGCGAATATTCTGTACTAAAACATTTTTTCATCATGAACTACTAGTATTTTTTTTTATGAATAAATACTTATTTCGTAGATTCAAGGTGCTGTTAAAACGGTTAGCATTAGTCGCACAGTGAAACGTGTATATGACTTAGGTCAATCCTTGAATCCAAATTGGCCTATACAAATGCTTTGTGATACTCAAATGCAAAATGAACGTCGACGCATCACTCTTAGCTCAATAGTTCGAATTTATAATAGCACTACATTACCATTACTTGTTTTAAGTGTTGATGCGACTGATCCAAACATTCGTAAACGATTAGCAAGAATTGAAATTAATAAAGATTATCACGTACCGATTGATTTGCTTTATACATATTCAAGTTCACCGATATTTATTGCAATCGACGAGTAAAATTATTTTTAATTAATTATACAAAAAAGAAAACAGAATATTGCTCATTTATATAGAGGTGAAGAAATACACGATTTTTTTTCATTTGATTGGGAAAAAGAATATGCAGAAGAAAGAATGCTGAAATTAAAAAGTGGAAATGAAGCAAACTTTATTGTAAGAATTTTTGAATATAATTTTCGATATACGTGTATATTATTTATTTATTTAAAGGTTTTTAAAGAACTAATTGGATCTTACACAGAAAATACCGATCAATCTGAGCGTACAATTTTTAATCTTCATGTTCATTCAGCACTTTATTTAACAAACCTTTTGCCAATTGATATTGAATGTTCAGTTGATGTAAGTCTCAGATTCTACTTAGAATAAGTATGATCTTATTAATTAGTTGAGCGAATTGAAAATGAATAAAAATTAAAAATTTGATCACTAGTAAATTCTTATCATATTATAGTAACAAATGATTCATAATTACTTTTTTCACTATAAATTATATGTACTGCTTGCTAATACAGAATATTTTTATATAAGATTTATAAACACAAACGGATTTATTGATTAAGGAAAATTATCACAAATAGTCGTATTTGCAAAGAAATATTGCCGAAATTGTGATATGGAAATTATGAAGTATTTGACCTGTTTGTTGTAGCTCATATATTCCATCATGCGTTTATATCATTTTCTATTATTCAATACACTCTATTTTATCGATAAAATTTTATTGTTTTATTTCGTGAAGAATTCGGTGAGGTATTTCAAATTGAATTGCAATATCGGAAGACGATACCATTACTATTGAAAATCACATTGAAGCAGTTTAATTTTAAACATCTAGGGATATATTTGTTTTCAGCATTCTTTTAGTTTATACTCTTAATAGTAAATATGTAGTCAGATCAAATATTATAATGAAATACTATTGAAGCAAGATGTTTTATCTTAAATAAATAAGTTTTTTTGTATGATAACTACGAAAGTTCATATTTTTATGCGTATATTGTAGCTTTGCTTTTACGTTATGATATACATAGCGATGAATAATTTTATTTTTTTATTTAGAATGGCGAACAATTCGCTTTAAAACCAAGTCAATTACATTTATGTACATCTGGTAAAAGAAGTTCTAATTTAGTTTTTACGGTAAACTATTTATTTGTTAGTATTTAAAATGACTTCTTTCATCATTAGATTCCATCATATGATAACATAAAATGGATATCTGAACCTGTTGATTTGAAAGTCGAAGGAAAAGGTGATAAAAATGAACATCTTGTTGTCTTCCATAGTGAAACTGCTCCACACTCACAACAAATATTAGTAAAACAATCTTTGGAAGAAAAACAAACAGAATTTTTATACTTTTTCTTTTATTTTTAAAGCGAATGATTTTACGCGTTGATGCTTATCATGAATCATATCGATTGTTAATATTTTCACCATTTTGGATTATCAATCGTTCCGATCTTAAAATTGATTTTCAAGTAGGAAAAATTCTTAATTTTATCATGTTTTTATGTTTTTATTCGATAGATTGAAAATAATCGAACATTTATTGATGTTATCGAAACACCATATTTAGTTTGTCCAGATAGTTTTACAAGTGAAGCAAGCAAAAAAGTAAAATATTTATCTAGAATAAAAGAATGTAAAACTTATAATTTTATAATCAGGGACAAATATGCGTTCATAGTCTTGAACAAACTGATGCGGTGGCAAAATTTTCTGAGAAATTTTCTCTTGATGTCATTAAAAGTACCGGTTTAACAAGTTGTAAAGTATCCAATAATCGTACATATATGGTAAAATAAATAATTAGATAGAGAAAATGTTTTGTTAAGAGAATTTTTTTCGAATAGATTTGTGTGGATATTGCAACAAGCTCATTTGGTTTAACAAAACTTGTTACACTCTCACCTGCAATGGTTATTGTCAATAAATCCACGGTATGTTGAAACAAAGTTTTTATTTGACTATCATCATTTTTCATTGGCTTTTCAAAGATTGGAATTGAAATAGTAGAAGTCTTATCTGATCAAGAACAAGATCAATGGGAAATAATAAATCCTGATCAAGTAAATAAATCTACTTTTAAAATTTTGTTTTAATATATGAACAATCATTTCAGTTGATTCCATTTTGGCCACGAAATATCAAAGATATTTTAGCACGTATTCGCTATGCAGATACTCGTGTAACGTCGAGCGCATTTAAAATGAACCAAAAGCATCGAACGCTTTTACGTATGGATGATGAAGAACATCCAGCAATTTTCGTAGAAGTAGCAGCAACAGATTTTGATGGTGTCAAAATTATTTTTGAAGATTATAAAATTGGCGACGCACCTTTGCTAATTGTAAATTGTTTAGCTAAAGAGCCAGTTGGTTTTTGTCAAATTACCGATGTGTAAGTTTTAAATGATTATTGTTTTCTTTTTCAACAAAATTCAACTAATTAACTTTTATTTTAATATAGACGCTCAGAAATTCTGCCACCACTACAGTATGTTTATTATACATGGATAGATCCATTGAAACCAAGAGAATTATTGGTATCATGTGAATCTAAGTCAACTAAAATTGATTTTAGTGTAAGTAATTGGCTTTTACTGCTAAAATATTTTATCACTAGTTTGAGTGCAGTATGTACCATTAGTTTCATTGTAATAATTAAATATATTCAAATGCCAACTTTTGATCATAATCTGTAATATTTTATCGATCGGTTTTTTTTTAACCAAATGTAAAAAACAACACAGTTCCTATAACATTTTCGGTACAAAATCAACACACTATCTTAATAGAATCTCATTTGTGGCACGATGCTTCAAATACCTAAAGGTTCCTAAAAATCCCTTTGAGCTTTCATGAAAAAATTTGAAATCTGAAGATGATAACATTGTTTTCTGATCTGTAATACAGATTTTCGTTTGGCTTAAATCAACTTCGTAATCGTAAAAACGCGTATTTTGGAGTTGAGAACTTAACTTTTCTTTTTCAGAGTAATTAAAATAAAAGAGATCTTTTAAATTAGCCGTCGTTTTCGCTGATAGTCAATATAATCTGTTGTAGCGATGAAATTAGCTGATAATCGATATAAGTCATTGAACAATCAATCAATAACATTTTCATTAAACTATACCAACATGTATGGATAGATAGAAATGAAAAAATTTTCTATACATTAATAAAGAAAAATTACTAACTACAGTATACCTCAAACATTTAGAAGATCGTCATTTTATCTACTCCTTCATAATGAGGATTCTTGTTTCTTTGCAAGATTAAAGATCTATCGACCATATACATATGAAGAGTTATCTATATTTATTCTTGCATTCGGTTGGAACTTGGATGTTATTTAGATTTATTTAATTTCGTCGAACATAAACTTACAAGTGCTATGTATTCGATCGGATGAAATAGCTGATTCATACTAAATGATGTTCCGTAGTTCGTGGAGATTATATGATTTGTAAAAGAATGCCATTTTTTATAGTACTATCTATTTTCCTTTGTTTGTTTTCGATCACATATGTGTATAGCCCCAAGCATCTATGTATCATTAATCAAAAGTAAGTGTATTTGTGGTACACAATTACCTATTTACATGAATTTTGATAAAAAAAAAACAGAAAATTATCTTCAATCCACATCCTATTATTTCATCGTATTGTTTTAAATGTTTTCAAAAAAGTTTCAAATAGGAAAATATGTACACTGTATCTTGTAAGGGTAAAACTGTTCCAATTTATTTAATCAATACTAATATAGAATGAAATAGCCATTAGATATTGTTTGTATATTTGAAAAATTTATTCCTAAATGCAATGCTTCTTCTTCTATGAAAATCTTTAATCTCTTTAAATCAATCTAAGGCAACTTTATTAACTGCTGTTACGCATCTGTTGACACTCAAGACCAGAGATATAACAGCATTTAAGCTGTCTGAATGACCCTCTTTTTTTTCGTGATAAATTGTTGAAAACTTGATTGAGATGAACAGATTCTTATTTCTTAAATATTCATCGATTATTCAATAAAATAGTCAACACTAAAACTTCATTAATTAAAAATTTTCTCTACAGTCAAAAAGTGGTATATTTGATGGTGATGGTGGACAAAAAATAGCCTATAAGATATTCGATGATGGCATTCAAACAGTTTTACTCTTTGTCGAATCTGCAAAAATACAAGAAGCAGATGGAAAAGTATGAACTTGATTTTTATTTAAAGAAGAAAAAGCATTTAGTCAGTCATTTATATAGGCGTCATCATCGTCAGCAGCTGAAGCCATGGATCAACATCTAAAGATTAGTATACATGATATTGGCATTTCTATTGTCAATGATATAACACACGAAGAAATGCTTTATATAAGTTTAAACAAGTCCAAACCTGTTTGGACTGAAATGAAAAAGAATCATGTTAAACCTTTATCAAACGATGTCAATGCACATTTAGAAGAACTTTATAAAGATCATACCATAAACTTGAAAATTAATCCAAATGATACAAACCTTCAACGAAAAATATATGGAATTGATGGATTTCGAGTAAAATTGATCCGTTTTTCTTTTCGACCTTCAATTTCAAACTAACCATTTATTTTGCTTTTTTTTTGTTAGGAAGTTTCATTTCGAGGCGATGTGGCGACATTAGTTCATTCTAGACATCATAAAAAGACAGCTACAAGACAGGCATTAGATGGTCTATCGATTGATTATTCATGGTCAGCATCCGATTCTGCTTTACATATACGTATTAATCGTGTACAAATTGATAATCAACTTGATTATACAATATTTCCTGTTATGCTTTATCCAATCCCGTCAAAAGGATCAGAAAGTGATCACGCTGAAAAACCATTTGTTGAATTAAGTGTTTATCAATCTAAAGCAGCACAATCAAATATCATGCAATTTAAATATTTTAAAATACTTATTCAAGAGTTCGCTGTTCAAATTGATCAAGGTTTAATTGTTGCTATTCTTGGATTTTTTCAAACTGAAAATGTTTGTATTTTTTCCATTTTCCTGTTTTGACCTTTCGTTTTTTTTTCTCTTTCAAACAGAGTAGTACACCAATGACCATCAATATGAATACTGATTTAGAACAAATTAAGAAACCGCTTCATACTATTATTAAAGGGCAAATCGAGAGTCCATCGAGTGAAACAGAAATGCTTTTTGATAATATTCATTTATCACCACTCAAAGTATTTGAAAGATTCTTATTTTATTTTGTTGTTCTTCTCTTTTCCCTAACTAAAAACTTTTGTTTAGATTCATGTTAGTTTTTCAATGCACGGATCAAAACCAACTGAAGAATTACTAGCTGAATATCCATTAGTAGGATTTCTATTACAAACATTGAATGTTGCCGAAGTACAAGATGTTATTTTACGGTAAAATTATTATTGTTGTTTTTTTGTTCGATGATTTTCGCTTAAGTTATTGCTTTTTATTTCTAGTTTGGGCTATTATGAACGAAATCATGATAAATTCACGACAACAAAAATAACAAAAGAAGTTACAGCTCATTATCAAAATCAGTTTATGAAACAGATTCATGTGTTAGTACTTGGACTTGATGTACTTGGAAATCCACTTGGTGTTATTCGTGGTCTTGCTGAAGGTGTCGAATCGTTTTTCTATGAACCATATAAAGTAAAATTGAAAATTAAAACTAAAAAAAATAATCATAACATTTGTGTTTTATCGCTACTTAGGGTGCAGTTCAAGGTCCCATGGAATTCGCTGAAGGTGTAGCAACCGGTGTACGAGTATTATTTGGTTCAGCTGTGGGTGGTGCTGCTGGTGCTTTTTCCAAAATAACCAGTGTAGTTGGAAAAGGTTTAGCAAATTTAACATTCGATGAAGATTATAAAGCATCACGTATTCGACGTAAAGAACCAGGTGTTACTGCTACGACACATATTGCTATAGGTGGAAAAAATGTCGTTATGGTTTGTTGATATTATCTTTAAATACTTAATTTTAGATTTGATTTAATTTCGATCTATTTTTAAATAGGGTTTTGTTGATGGTGTGAAAGGTGTAGTGTCCAAACCAATAAGAGGAGCACAACATGGTGGAGCATCTGGTTTTTTTAAGGGATTAGGACAAGGTGTTATTGGTCTTGTCGCGCGGCCAACAGGTGGTGTTGTGGATTTTGCTAGTACATCGCTTGATTTAATCAAAAGGTAAAATAGACTTTTTTTCTACAGAAATAGATATTTCTATGTCGGCAAATTGTCATCCGTGTAGAAATAATCAGTTAATCTAGAACGCCCCTAATCTTCTTTGCTCTACATAGCTACTTTTATCTGAAATCTATCAGGACTACAATAGAAGTAATTAAAAAGATCTTGCAATTAGAAATAAAATGGTACGAGCTTGGATAGTCGACATGTTTGTTATCATAACTATTCTATTCATCTTTATGTATATTAGGAAAAAAACGGCTCTTTTTCTAGAAGTACAATGAGAGCATAGAATTTCCTCGGGTTTCAGTTGATATACGAAAAAAATTGCTTATTATTGAATATTAAGTGATGCAATCTATGCAGCAAAAATTTATATTATCAATCGTATTATTTCTGCTTGTATGAATCAAAGGAAATAGTCAGTTCCGTACTGATAAAACTATGATGAAACAGATTAACAAAAAAAGATCCGATTGATGCTTCGCCTGTATTATGAAACGAACATACATTGTTGTCACAAATCTATGATATATATATATATCATGCAATAATGTGAAAGAAAAAACTGTATAGCATATTTTTAAATATATTCATAAATTTATCATTCTAAAACTAAATTTTTAACATCGACTTCATATCGATTGAGCCCTTTGTCTATCCCGATCAAGATTATTATAATACATGGTTCTATTATTAAATAATATAGTATGCTACGAATACTGAAATAAAAATTGTATAGCAGCATGCATAGTATCTATATCTGATAGTCAATATCTCTATTTAGTCATTAGAAATGATTACTAAATAGTTTAATTATACATAAGAGTGAAGAGAATATGAGCTAAAATATTGACATTCAGATGGATCTTTATGATTCATTAAAATGATCGAAATCGATAAGACATAAAATAACTACATGTAATCTGTAGTCATTAGCAATCGACTGGCATAGGTAAATGTAGGTTACTTTAGTCGCTGTCTTGATAACATGAGAAAGAAAAACAGAATAATTATCAAGATCGGCGTAATAAAGCATTGATTACTTCTTAATATTGTACGGCAATAACATACTACCTACGATTCTGTAGTTACGCCTCTGTGACAAGTATGAATCAAAAGTTTGATGCCATCCATAATTGCACATGCTTAGTAGTAGTTGAAAAAATATAGAACTAGAACATTAATAATCGTTACTATGAGTGTAGGCAACTTCTACTATGATGCATATTTAACGATAAAACATTTATACCAGAAAAGATTCTTAATAACAACGCAGAAAAATAAAAAGTAGAATTCTTAAAATGATATCCATCATATAAATACACAATGACACGTTAATAAAATTTCTTATATTTACATCATTTATAGAAGAATAAGGAGAACGTATATTGGTCAAATATTTAATTATCTTTTAGAACTGCTCAACAAGAAGAAATTATTCGTCGTGTTCGTTATCCACGTCATCTTGGTCGTGATGGTCTTGTTCGGCCTTATATTTCTCATGAAGCAATGGGTTTCTATATTTTAAATGTAAAATTTACCATCTTCATGATTTCTAAGTGTTGTTTTTCATTGTTCTAATGAATTTTTAGCGATTAGAAGATGGCAAATATTCAAAGTCGGATACATACGTTGCTCATATAACTTGTTCAGAAAGTCCTCAATCGTGTTTGTTGGCAACATCAATGTAGAATAATAAGATTTATTTATTATTGCTTTTATTTTCTCTGTTTGTTTTTAGTCGTTTATTATTTGTAACTGAAATATCATTTCTTGGTTTGTATGAGATCGATTGGGAAATACTATACGAAGAAATAAAAGAAGAACCAGTTATAAAAATAAATACAAATCAAATTCAAATTTTAACAAAAGTAAGCAACGAAAGAAAACTATAAAAAGAAGAAAAAAAGACTAATACGAAGCAAAAAAATAAATCTCTAGAACAAGCTCAAATCTTCTTTATTGTCAAAAGCATTCAAGATGACATCATTATGTGTTGTAGAGGATATTATTTATGTGAGATGAATCCTACTTTTGATTTTCGCTAGCTGATCTTAAAGCTCCATGAGATTTATGAAATGAAATTTCAACTGATTGTATTTGTATTTTTCAGGAACCGAAAACAACTGGCACTATACGATCACATCAAACATATGGAAAATTAGTTAAATTTATGAAACTACCCGATGCTAAAGTAGGTTGAATCTTGCATATTTATTTTTAGCATTTGTTTATTTGATTTATATTTTAGTATATTGTCGATAAAATTGCAACCGCAATGCATATCGTTGGTCTATAAAAACAAAAACTTAGTGTGCTTTATTATTTTATTTCGCTTATGATTTTTTTAATATAAGTTCAGAGATTTATAAGCGTTCTTTCATTTATTAATCAGCAGGTTTTTGTGAGCAAGTGTTTCACACAAATAAATAGAACTTTGATTTATGTGTGTGAACTTTTTTGTTTTAATATAAAAAGAAAAGAGAGTGTTTCATTTATTTTCTAATCTGGAAAAAGCGAGAATTGTTTATTTATGAGTAAATAATTATAAATAAAATATTCTGAATTTTTTCATCATTATATTTGTTACCTTATGGTGAAGACAGGTTATTCTCATAGAGGAAATGAAGTGTAAAAACCAGTAGGAACGTACGAATTTACTATATATGGTAGACTTGAATTTAATGCAAGACTGCATCGTTGATTCTTTGATTTAATCATGCTTTTATAGGACATTTATTGATTTACATTATTATATTTACGAATAAACAGAAATATGACTAAGAATAGAAAATTCGGAAGGAAGTGTAAATACTATTTTACTCATATTACCCAGAGTGCATAGACAATTAGTTAAATTGAGAAGATGAGATTATTTTTTGTCATATTTTAGTCTTGTATTTCTAATAAAAATAACGATGTTTCTTTAAAAAAAAGTTGAAAACTTTCTCACTGGAAGAAGCGTGATAATCTCAAGATCACGTTTGTACTAGCGAAGAATCATCAATGGTAGTCTTGATAGATCTTGTTTTCAAAAACGATTTACTAGAAAAACAATTTAATATTAATGAGTTAAAAACAAAATAACAAAAGAATCATTGTATATTGGGAAATAAAAACATTTATTGTTATATATCTTATTGAAGACTTTTTAATGCGATTTAAATAATGCCATTTTAACTACGATGAATATATCAAACCCTTAAATTCTGATTCTTTAAAAACAATGTATCAGTAGAAATTGGTCAATATCTGCTCACAGAATTTGTTTTTTGGTTAACAGCACTACGGGATAAAATGAACTAAAAATTCTTAGTTTTACTCTTGCGTAAGTTTTCTAAAAATTAAAATAAAACTATCTATAGCAAGAAGAAAAATGTTGCTTCAAATATTCTCATTCGAGATTTATGTCACTCGTTGCTTTTACATCATTTAGAACTCACTTCTGATAAATTTTTCAAACGAATGATATAAACAGCTTTTGTCAGATCACGTTTCGTAAGTACTGAGCAACAGCGTTTATTTTTGTCTTATCGTTTCATGTAAAGTAAACGATTGACTAAACAATGAATGGAATAATTGGTGGGAAGTAAAATTCAAATCGTTCTCAGCTTGAATACAAAAGGCTGTTTTAATACTCCTGAAATGAAATCCAACGAAAATTTATTTCTTGTCAATAAAATGAGTCAATAGTATTGACTCAATACTCGTTAACATTTATTCAATATAGAATCAGCATATCCATACGCATCTATATTTTTTTCTCAGTAACAATGGATGCATTCATGTCTTATTTTTTTCTTCTCTTAACTCAAAGGCAACCAATACTTGATATTACACACCATTTTACCTGATATATATTCAAGGTTACTTCCTTCACTCTATCTATCTAATATTCAAGCACAAGATCAATCATTATTTTTTTCTTATCGATACTATCAAGTACCGTCAATTTGTCGAACGTAATAACAAAAAAGAAAGAGTTGAAATTAGGTCGAAACGAAATAGAAAGTAATGGCTTCGAACTTGTATGATCTCTTTTGAAAGTATACGAGGATAATGAATGTATATAATTCATAAACAAAGAATAAATGCCGACTTTATAACGCTTTTTCTTTAAGACAATTAACGACAGTTAAATTTATTGAAGGTTTCTAAGTTGACAAGAAAGTTTATGAAGCTCTACGCGACCATTCGAGCTTCAAACGAACGAATATATTGAAATTTTATTGGAATTCCAAAAGATTTTTTGTTTTTATTCATATGTTTATTATGTAAAAACAAAAAAAAATTATTCTTGCTCTAATGTTATTGTCTATGATTGTCTAGTTTCTATTGCTGTTATTTGTTTTTATAAATTAATATCAGTCACACATGAAATAAATAAATTACTACTACTACGACAATTTTGACAACCAAAAATTTCAATTCATACTATGTTCTATCTTAATCACATAGATTTACCAATAAAATTCTACTTATTTATTAAGAAAAATATAAAATATCAATGGTTAGATGTGTACAGATGTCTATTAATCTACGATGAATAATGAATCAATGAGTTTCTTCATATAAACTTAAATGAGTGTTAATTTGAGGACATTCAACAATTGAGTTTTTCTTTTTAAATAGAGTTATCAACATGAAAGATATAGCTAATAACCTTGTACTGATTTAATTGAAAGCATACTCCTGTATGTTATCGTTTGAAGAATCAATCACAATATATACATGACACGTTCAGGGTTGAAAAATTTCTTATTTTAACGAAGTATGATTGTTAAATTTGAGATGTATGTATACAGAGCAAATAAATAAAATGTGCTAATAGCAATTTGATAGTAGAAAAGGACTGTCTGCCTGTCTGTTTGTCTGAGAGATTGATTATGTCAATGTATTTTGTGTAAAGTTAATGTTTTCACACTCAAATAACATGAAAAAATGAATGTTTATACATAGTGTATGTTATTCGAGTTCGAATACTTTCTTTTGACAAAGAATCGATGTAACACTTTTTTGTTTGTTTATTCGTTATCATTTTTAATAGTACAAGAGATGTTACTGACAAAAATTCATTGAACAGAGAAACAATATATCATTTTTTTGCTTGTTTCTGTTCTTATGTATTTAACGAAACATAAGAGAGAGTTAGGGAGAGAGGAAGAGAGAGAGAGAGAGAGAGAGAGAGAAACAGAGAACAAGAATGTGCACACGAAAAGAACAGAACGATGATGCAGTGAAATAATAGCTATATGTAATTTCTTGTGCGACTCTCCTGTTTTTTCTTTGTATGATTATTTTTTTCATAAATAGCTTAAGACGAACGTAAATCTTCTCGTTTTCCTTTTTTTTATAACGTGCCCAATGAGATAGTTTCGCGTTAGTAACTATTCGTCTAATATAGTCTCGATCAAAAGTTAATTGTATTCTTTCTTTCTAGGTAAATTTTATGTGACTCAACACTGTTACTGTTCTCGTTATCTCTTCAATACTGATTGATTAATGATAAATACTCGAATATTATTTCAAATCCTTTTGACGAATGGATGGCAACAAGAATAATTCTACTGTTGATTCTAGTCGTCAGTTTTTTAACTGTGGTAAGGAAGGATTTAATAAAAATGATGATTTATTTTTGATATGTGAGAATACGCATTTTGCGTCATCTTACTTGAAGACTACTATTATTTGTATATTATAAAAATTTAAAATTTGATGTATACTAGCACATGAGTTTATGAACTTCTAAGTTTTGCATATATGATGAATACATTTGAATTGAGACTTGAGACGTAAAAAGTATCCACTCATGGAGTATATTTTATCGGATAAGATATATCCTAGTTAAACTATAGATAAATAAATGAGTTAGTAAGTAATAATTTGAAAATCATAATCATAAAGATCGTTTATTTTTGTTAATATTAGATTTGTTTGCGTTTTCTTTCAGTATTCTCTTATGATATTTTCTTCGAGCAATTAGATAAGTATCAATATTTGAAGTATTATTTGATGAACGTTTCATTGAGTGAATACCGTAGACATGCGCACACGTATATGTATATATATATATATATATACTCATGCCAAGTCGATTACTCTTTTCATGAAAGTAGTGTAAAAGAAAATATAACCATTAAAAAGAAGAAAGCGAAGAGGCAGTTTATTATTGAATAAGTGTATGTGCGTCAGAAGGTGATGTTTATATTCTCATCTATCGTATGTATAACGATGAAGAACATCAGGCTGTGTCAAGGCTTGACAATAATAACGATGATGAGTTGTTGTTCGTATATATATTTGATAAGCATTACAGAATGTCTGTTATATCTTCGTCATCATTATGTGGTTCATACTCGGAATAAATAGTTGACTTCACCTCCTATAATTAGATAATGTTTTTTTCTTCTTCTTCTTTTTCTTATTCTTATTTTACACTAACATATATTGACATTGACAGTAGTAGACTTTTACCTGTATTTTGTGCAAAATCGATAGATGCTTACATTTAATTGTCTGAATTATATGTACAATACTAATATTAGCAATAACAAAGGTATAATAATGCGATCACTAGAAAACTGACGCGCATCATGTATGACTACATATATATGAATCGATATTTTTGCCAACATAAATGATTCACTTCATTTTAAAGGAATGCATGCATTATGATGAAATTGTTATTATAAAAACATGTAAAAATAACTTTGACAAAATGTTTTTCCTGTTTTTTTTGCTTTGCTCATGATGATCAGTAGAAATTATAGTTTATCAATACGAACGAGTATTACATCAGCGAATAGTTCCGATGTAGTCAATTTCTCTTCCTTTCTTGTTCTATTCATTTATTGAATTTATTAGGAGTCGTAACAAATGTTCATAGCTCACTTGATTCTACTCTATGATTTCCATTTGTTATGCTGTAATAAGGAATTGCATCATACATACACGAAATTATGGCCATTTAATCTTAATAATGATGGTTGCGAATGAACGAAAAGAATCGAGAAAGAAAAATAGTGAAATTTGAACTATTAGGTACTGCTGTTGCCTTTTCTGAGATTTAATATCATCGATACAAGGTTAATGAATAATATGAAGAAAAAAAAAGAAATAAAGAAAGATATTGTAGCATATGAAAATATCGAATTTATTTGTTTTATTTAGCCAATATTATCTTTGCCATCATTTGCAACGATCCTTGGTGAAAAATATTCATATATTCAATACAGACGTGCTGAAAATCGTCGATATCAACCATCACTAGTTAGTTTTTTACATCGACAGCCTGACGGTTCTCAATTGGCAACTACACGTTATTATCGTATTGTTTTCCATTGTAATATTATTCCTGGATCCCTTTATCTTCGGTTTTCTAATCTGAAACCTTTTCGTACTGTTGTTCAAAGTCGACACGATCCTTCAAGTAAATATTTTTCTTTGTTTAATATGTGAAATAACATTTTAAATTTAAAAAAATTAATAAATAAAAATTCTAGCAATTTTTGGATTTCGATCGGTGGGAGCTTATAGCCGTGTTCAAATTCAAAATTATCTCTCAGATCAATGGTTATGTATGAATAAACATGGACGAATCGTACCAAAGGTATGCTAAACATTGATTATTAGACTAAAATTTTTTGAATTTAATTACTTTTCAGCTAAATATTACAATTAATGATCTTGCATGTATATTTCGTCAAAATTCCGATGGTCCATATATGACACTTGTTTCTGAACTTGATTCATCACGTCAAATGACTTTTAGTACTCTTCATCTTTTATCGATGAATCCTATTCTTCGTCATCGTTATGCATCATATATGACAGATCGAAACCCGATTTTCAAACAAGAGCAATGCAGTCGCTTTATGTTTGATAATCAAATTGATATAACTTTATTCAATCGAACAAGAGATCCATTTCTACGGTTAAGACATTATTAGGTTTATTTCAGGGCTTTTGGACTGTTAATGGATATTTTATTTCAAGTACTATTTTTTATGGCATATAGTCAAATGTTTGGTTTTGATTTTGTCTTTGTTTTTAATTTATTATAATGTGTTCTATGTGTATAGTTTCTTCTACTTTCACTGTTATATATATATGTCTGTGTGTGTGTGTGTAGTTGGTGTTTTGTTCATATGTTTTGCTTAGTTTTTATCTAATGATGAATGTTTATATGTTTCTCAATTAAAGAACAATAAAATTGATATGATTTTCTTTATTTCTCTGTGAAAAATAAAGAATATCGAATTTTATTATATAGTTTGAAAATATGTAGAATTATAAATTATACATAAATCATTATTTGATTCGAAAGATTATTACCTCGTCTTTAATTATGATACTGAAAAATATTAAGCACAAAGATAATATGATTTTACTTTTTCAATGTCTGAATCAGTCATTATTGATGCACTACCCATCGTTGATTGAGAAACATTTGCATTTGAAGATATTGTTGGTAGGCCATTTTTAGAAAAAGCATTCCATTTATAATGCATGATAGAAGCTCAGTGAATCGAATAACAGTTATTGTTTGATTTAACAATCAATCATACTAAAATCATATGCTTTTTGAAGTGTATCAACTTCTGTGGTACTATATCGATTAAAATTATTTTCTCTACCACTTTGAATATTTTCATAATTGATTTTAACATAACATAAGTATCTCTATCATGTCGAGTTTGTTCATGAGCAAATCCAACGGCATGTAATAATTCATGTATAACAATATTTTGAGAAAGACAACCTGGATTTTCAAATGAAACATCCTGTGAACCGTTAGCCTATTGTCTTCCCATGTACGACCAACAACTATGCTATTTCAATAACCGAGATAGTCTAGATATTAATCGCGGTAGAAAACAATCGTTTAGATCACTTACCCTGTACCAACGGAGATGCGTATCCAAGTCAGATGATTTATACGTTCTACAAAACGAATACAATTACCTGTTTGTTGTTCAATTTTACGCATTGAATTAGTAATTGTTGTGATTTGTGCAGCCGTAAATTGTGATCTCTCGATTGTGTATGGAAGAAGACCAGAGTCCATTTTGCTGCTTTTCTGTAAGCATTTCTAGCTGGAATAAGTACAGGTGCTGAGCCGACATCAAATACTATATCACCTTCGCTAATTTGTAGGTGAGGTCGATCATCAATGGTTACATTCACAAATAAATTGACTGGGTCACCTTGAACTGCTGAATAGCATACTAGTAAAAGAAAAACATATGGGTGCATCATATGTTGAATAGTTAGTAGCGATAATTTCAATAATAATAAAAAAAAATATAGATTTAAAAAAAGATTAAACAGCAAATACAATCTATTATGTGAATTAAAATATATTCTACTATATGTTGACGAGTATTTCAACTGCCTACACTCGAAATGCATGTGACTGCTGCAATTTTTCTCATGCATTTTCTTTCTTATGTCTAGCACATTTGTAGCATGTATGACGTAAAATGCAAAGATTCCACAAATATTGACGAACACAGAATAGAGAATAATTGGATTGCGAAAACATTTCTGATTAATTTCACATAAAAGGTAAAAAAAAGGTATAGTTCTTTGTTGTTGCTTGCATTAAAGAAAAATTCGTCGCTAATTCGATTAGTGTCCAATCTCCCATACATTGTATTTTTGCTGTTATTGCTTAGACATTCTTTCATAATAGTTGTATTGTTTTTCATTCCATATTTTTTTGTGTTAATCTAAAATGAATAATCTAGAATATTATTGCGAAAGGATGATGCCACAATTCACATGAACACAGAATGTTTCTTTTGTCTGAAATCAATCTTAATCATAGTTTGATGCTTTTCTTAAGAGACATAGTAGTAAAATTGAACATATGCTATTAATCTCACAAGTAGAACTGATGGATACTAAAATAATAATAATAATAAGCTTCTAGAAACAGAACCATCCAAAAATAGTTGTAAGATTATGATTAGATATATTTAACATGCTTTCGTCAGATTGATATGATCATGTACCATACTGAGATAAATCATTATGATCAGTACTTGATCCAAACATGTGTACGATTGTTGTATATTGACTGTTCAGTATAAAATACTTTTAGAAGTACGAATCATTATTTTTACATTATTGACCAGTTCGATTGATGATTGCTCAAAGATCTCTACAGAACGATGTCATGTCAAGACTATGAACAGTTTCTAGGTGACTCTGAACATAAAAGTATGATTAACTAATAACAGATTGTTTGACTACTCGCAGATTATCTCTTTTTACAATAGAAATGATGGCAGAGTAAATAACTATAGAAGACACAAAATAGAATAAATGATAAAAAATTGATGCATTTTCAATATTTTATTTCCTATTAAAGATATTGACATTGCTAGAATACCCTATCTAGGGATGTGCAGTTTCAGTGTAAGTTTAGTGAAACACTCGGACACCGATGATGATTTCAATTAACTACATTTTATATACAGAATATGGTGACATCTCCCAAGTGGAAAATATGAATCCACATAAAATTTCAACTGGATAAAAGCATTGCAATGTGATCACTTCTCTTTTTTCGTATGTCTGACTTTATTCAAGGCGAACTTTCTTTAGCTAATAAGGGTGTTGTCTTTTTTCTATCTCGATCACACATACGTCATGCTTTCGCAAGTCTTTTCTATCCTATGCTATTTTATCTTTTACGCTGTGTCTACTTCTGATCGCTTATAAATTCACTCGCTCCATTTAACTTTTACTGATTTAACGAAAGAATGAAATTTATAATCGTCAGCATCGTCTTTTTCATCTTCGCTTCCGATAAATAATGTTACGCGGGATCCTCTCGGCTGGTCCCCATTACCAATTAACTCAACTCGTCCTCCCTTAATTGACTCTCAATTCGTCCCCCCAATTAGTCCATCCCTGTCCAGAAACAATTAGAAACAAATATAAGAAAATTGATTGCTGCGTAGAGCACTCTGCATATATATATATATATGATGTGATTTCTTAGTAGTGTATTAGTTTTCTACTGACATTCTCTATGCTCTGAGAAATGCTGCTATTCACATCTTCAACTTTATCGAATTATTGCATGAAGAGCACGAATACCAGCATCACAAGTCCGAAGAGTCGGGAGTTCAATTGCGCAAACGAAAGAAGGTGGACGATGTTATTGACGAGAATCTTGAGCTCCTTCTTAATGACCATAAGGGTGGATTGATCACTGATATGCAACTCGCGATTAAACGCAGACGGGCGTTGAAGACAAAACTTGTTAAGTGATTTTTTTTCTTGTTTCTTTTATTACTCTTGAATAAAACAGCTGATTGTTGAAAATCATATGTTTATCAAATGAGTCACTAATTAGTACGAATTTTGTGGGGGACGAATTGAGAGTCAATTAGTGCGGAGGGGACGAACTGGGGACGAGCCGAGAGTAATCCAACTGGTTGCTTCTTCCCTAGTCAACTCTCCCTAGAAGAATCCCCAGGGAGTCCCCTGACAAATCCCCGGGGACTCACGACAGGGAGTCCCTAGGGATTTCGTTCTTTTATGGGGACTCACTGGGGACTCCCCGGGAAGTTATATGACCAAAATCGATGAAATATCTAATTACTAATAAATTCTTCTAAATTTTTTAAAATTTAAAAAAACTAAAAAGTTTTTTTTTTAATTTTAAAAAACTTCACCAATTCTCCCCAGAGAAATCCCCGGGGAGTCCCCCAAATAAAAAGTCCCCGGGGACTCACGACAGGGACTCCCCAGGGATTTCGTTGTTTTGCGGGGTCTCCCCGGGGAGTCGTCGGGGGAGAGTGGATTAGGGTTATAACCCATCACTATAATAAGTCAATAGTGTTTCATCAATTTTCTCTATTAATCATCTTTTATATTCGTCGTTCGAATTTTGGCGTCGAATTGATTTTCGGTCATATAAAGCATTTATAGTCCGATTATCGTAATTCGATAATATAAAACCAGATAATGCTTAACTTAAAATAAAAATGAATGGCAATTATTCTTGAGAAGGTTCTATTGGCATATGTTATATTAAAACAAACTTCCTTGAGCAAATTCCAAAAGGTACGAAATATGAATAACAATACCGAGATGATGGGATTTAACGGTTTTTTTTCTCGTTGGACTTTTTAATCTGCGCAGAATATATTTGATTTAGTTTTGCTCGTTTTTGTGAACGTGTTTTAAATTTAACACGAAGCTCAACATTAAGTATCTTTTATTGATGTCTTCTTATTAGGTAAACGGTATATTCACTATATTACCTTTCGTTTTATTGAAATATCTTTGAAAATAAAGTTCCCGTCAATGAACAGAAACGCAGCAGAACTTTGAATATCAGTATTTTAGTGGAAGATGTACTAATTTGTCAAAAACTGCCATTTGCTGATTAATTTTTGATTTTTCAATTTTTGATCTGACCACCCTGGCGTTTACGGATGATAACACCATCGGTAGAGCTTTGTGAAACACTTCATGAAATATGATGTGCAATAAAAAGAAAACTTTTTTTCAAACTGTATCCGATTCCTAACTTGCAGAAATAAACGAGGTAGAAGTCTTCTGAAGATCGATTGAAACAAATACATCTAGTCATTTTGTTTTTGTTCCGCATAGCTAAAATGTTGACATACAGTTAGTGTGAAAATAATTGAACTCGATGAGTACTTTTAATTAATTTCATATAATCACGATTTCCAAAGCAAGATCGTTCGAGAACTAAACAAATAGAGTAATTTTTTCGATTGAATAAAATCATTGCAACTATTTAGTGAGAATGACTCTAAATTTATTGAACGAAAACTTTCAACATAGCAGCTTCAGTCGTTGTTTTTAAGAATTTTTCAGATCGCACACTTCCTTTTATTTTGCTTGCAACGGTCTACTAAATTTATATTCCAAAAGTAGTATGAATTATATGAATCCAAAAAGCATTAAAAATAAATGATATCCGTCTGTTCTAGTTTTATAGACTCTTTTTGATCCGAGATATTGGATGGATTTAGTATCATAAATTTTTTTTGATATTCGAAGTCAAGTCAATATCTCTCCGCTTTCATTTTTTAGACTTCTCTTCGTGATCCGAGATACATAAGGTAGGATAATTTTTTTTGAAATTCCAAACTAAGTCAATAACTCTCTCTTGCAGTTTTTTCAGCTTTTCTTTTTAATGCAAGATGCACGTTGTATGGTGTACTTTAGCTTTAATACCAATAATAGTTGCCCTTCATAATTCACGATAACATAAAATGTGCTTCATTTATGTCATGCCAGTTTTTGTGTTGTAGACTAAGTCAAGAAAAATATGTCATATTCCGCATGATTATTTATCTTCAAGGTGACCTTCAATTCCCCTTATTGTTTTGTTCGTATTTCTTATGTATCAATAAGTTGATGAAATACATTGAACTAATCAATTTTCATGCGTCTTTTCATCGACTATTGTTCAATTAATTCTTGGCCGAGAGATGAATTTATCGTGTGTTGCTACTCTTCCTGTTTATGTTTAATGATTATTTTTTCTTTTTTCTTACCATAGGATATTATTTTCTTCTTCTCTCACTCCATGCTCCGCATATCAAGAGTGAATGAGAAGAGAAATAATATTTTTTTGGATCATAAACTGAAGAATAGTTTCATTCATCAAGGTTGTACAACCGATTCTCTTTCTGTTGGTTAGAGTCTTAGCTGAAACCATGGGCAAGGATTTAATCACAATATTAAGAAAATACTATATTTTAACAGTAGTGAACAGTAGGGGTGGGCCATTTTTTTTAACGGAACTTAATTAATGACATTAATTAATGACTTCCATTAGCCATTAATATTAATGGTTAATGCTTTCTAAGAAAAACTTAATTCATTAATATTAATGATTAATGAAAACATTAATTTTAAAATTAATGTTAATGTTTTTCATTAATCATTAATATTAATGAATTAAGTTTTTCTTAGAAAAC
>CAJNYU010002656.1:15890-98201 GCA_905331475.1 Rotaria socialis | reverse complement strand
TGACCTTTAGTACTCTAAATATGATCGAATCAATTGGAAACCACCACTTAACGATTTAGCATGAAACTCTGAGTCTAAAAAACGTTCCTTTGAACGATCTAAGTAGTGGTCAATCTTGCGGTCTTCGGCGCCCCTGCCATTTCGGGAAAAACATTGGCTTTTGTTGTATCCGACAGTATATGACGTGTCCATATTCTACTATGGTTTCGTCTTGTATCATTTAGTTGTTTCAACACCATTGCTCCATCTGCGTGTCTTGTTAAAGTCAACGAATACTGTTCATCGACATGCAAGACTCATATTCAGTTTCAGCAGCAATGGAAAAACTTGTCCACTTAACAAGCCAGCCGTACCATCAACTTGATATACGAGCAGCTTTGTCAACGGAAATAAAAAAAGCGCATCAGGCTTCCGGGAAATTTTCAAAAATATCTACTCATGTACTTGATACTATTGATGCGAACATGAGCGAGCAACTAGAGAATCGGCTGCAGGAGGCGAAAAATAATTACACCGGAGAGCGTATTGTACTTATTCTTTGTAATATGGGTAGTTTTCATTGGATTGGCATTTTGCTGGGGTTCAATATTGACGGGTGCATTTGGCGAGCTCAATCATTTGATCCAGTCACAGGCTCTGACCATCTTACCGACAAGATCCAGACAGCTTTTTCCAAGGTTTATCCAGACATCATTCTACGAGTAAACACTCTATTGAAACACAAAGATCACACGAAAAGTGCCATTCTCACCATTGCGAACTTACTGATCGCCACCGATGATGCACAGTTTTCTCAAAGGGATAGCTTAAATGGGCAAAAACTGAATTCTTCATACGACGACGGCAGACAAAATAACAAAAATAAAATGGACCAAGTACAAGCGTATCCAACATCAAACGAAGGTAACATTTCTGAGTACGATGAACTTGAAAAACAAGTAGCCGCGAGATTAAAAAGTTTCAACATTACAGATATCGAAATATTGCCAGAAAAGATTCGTCGTAGTGAACAACGTGTAAAGGATTTTCGAGAGGATGGAAGACACGATGACGCAGCGAAGGAAGAGAAGCATATGAGTGAACTCAAAGAAATGCAGGCATTGGCTGAAAACATAGCCAAGTTAAAAGCATCGATAAACTGCGGCGATGGGAAGTTGCGGGAATTGGAACAAAGCTTAGCGAGCCGTCAGGCAAAGTTGAAGATAACAGACTTGAGCGTGTTACCCGAGAAAATCCGTCGTAGTGAACAACGTGTAAAGGATTTTCGAGAGGATGGAAGACACGATGAAGCAGCGAAGGAAGAGAAGCATATAAGTGAACTCAAAGAAATGTTGACATTGTCTCAAAAAATTACGAAACTGAAAGCATCAAAAGACAGTGGCGAAGGGCAGTTAATCGCACTAGAAGAGAGCTTAACCAACAGCAAAATAAAGTTAAAGATAACCGATTTGACTGTACTACCTGAGAAAATCCGTCGTACTGAGGAACGTGTAAAAGATTTTCGAGACGATGGAAGAAACGATGATGCAGATAAAGAGACAAAGTATTTATGCGAACTGAAGGAGTTGCAAGCATTGTCTGAGAAAATTGCCCAACTAAAAAATACGATGAACAGTAGCGAATGGAAACTATGCCAGTTGGAAAAAAGCCTACTGAGCAATCAGGAGAAGTTGAACATAACCGATTTGACTGTCCTACCGGAGAAAATCCGTCGTAGTGAACAACGTGCGAAAGATTTTCGAGACGATGGAAGAAACGATGATGCGGAAAGAGAGACTAGGTTTTTGAGTGACCTGAAAGAATTGCTGGCATTGTCTGAAAATATCACCAAGCTCAAGAGTTCAGGGAGCAATTGTGATTCGCAGTCGGTTACACTAGAAGAACGCTTAGCCAATATTAAAGCAAGATTCAACATAACCGATTTGAGTGTACTATCCGAGAAAATTCTTCGTAGTGAGCAGCGAATAAAAGACTTTCGAGATGATGGCAGAAACGACGACGCCGAAAAAGAAACGAAGTATGTCGACGAACTTAAAGAGCTGCAAGAACTCGGAAAAAGAAAAGATGACTTGAAACTTCCGAACACACAGAGCGAAGTAACAATTGACTCCTCTGCAAGTAAACAAGCCGAAGAAAAAATTGAGTCTTCTTCAACCAAAACTGATAAGCTAGTGCTGACGGATCTTGACACGCTACATCAAGATTTGCTTTTTTTACCTGTTTGCGCCGAAAAGGTAGCAATGCAACTTTTGGAATACTTTCAACAAATTATGGCATCACAAAATAAGTCAGTCACCTTTTCGAACAGTTCAGTATATCAACTATTTCACGAACTAGAAAATCAGATGGACCAAGAAGAAATGCTCTCGGACACTGTGCGTAAAAACTTGCAGGACCTACGGCGATACGTTGATAATCAGGATGCTTCATCGGCGAACCGTTGTCTTGCAGAGTTATTGAAAAAAATACGACCTCTTCATGTGCAAGAGATTCAGCGCCTGATTGACAAAGCGAAAGCAGCAGCCAAAGTGATCGAGGATCAAGATGTTATCCTTTTGATAGGTGAGACAGGAACTGGAAAGTCGACGACCATTCAGTTTCTTGCCGGTTGCCAGATGGAAAAGAAAAAGGTCGAAGTTGAAAATGGTCGATTTCTTGAGCACGTCGAAGCAGTCGAGCCAATTAAAAACCCTGAGCTGAGACGCATCATCAGTAGTCCGCGAAACAAATCCGAAACACGCTATATCACGCCGGTCACAGTTCCGTTGAGAGACATTTTTGGGCCGCATGAGACAGGCGAGTTCATCATCTGTGATGCACCGGGCTTTGGTGACACAGCTGGTCCAGAGGTCGACATAGCGAATGGCGTGGGAGTGATCGAAGCGATTCGTGGATGTAAGAGTGTCAAGATACTTGCTCTCTCAAGTTACAAAAGCTTGGGCGATAGAGGACAAGGGATTCAGAAATTGACGCATCTTCTGATCAACATGATGCGTGACATTGAAGATAGACTCGGCTCGATTTTCTATGGGTTCACAAAATATCCGTCGAGCAGTGACATTTCAGCACTGTTAATCGACGTGAAGATTTCCAAAGTTGACACGGATCCTCTGCTGCGATCTGATAGTGCTTTTGTAGCCGTGTTAACCGACATGATCAATAAAACGAAGGTTGGTGTTGAAAAGATCGATCCGTTGAGTGGAGATCCAAAAAGAACGATTGAAAGATTGAAACAAGTGCGCGGTATTATGTATCCTCGCGATGTTTTTCAGTTTTCCATGAGCGAAAATACACAAGCATGTATCGCGAGTCAGGTTCAACGAGACAGTTCGAATGTAAAAGTGGCATTGAAGCATAGAAATCATGCTCTTGTGAAGCATTACTTGAACAATGTGAAGACATTGAATGATCTGCTGGAGCAAAGTTCCATACGAGATGCTTACGCAGAACTCGTACGTTTTGTTAGCAACACCATCAATGAACATTGTTCAGAAGTGATGAAGAAATTCAATCGCGCATTGGCTAGTCAAGATGGATTGAGAGACGAAGACATTCGAGAATACAAGAGTTGTGTTGAATACATTGAACAGATTCAAGTTCTGAGAGAAAACGTCGGATCTGACCTGCTGCTACCAGATACTTTGATGGTAAATATTCGTTCTGAACTCGATAAGCGAGCCCAATCATTACATGATGAAGAGTTGCATAGTGTATCCATGAGAATCTATTTAGAGAATCTTGGTTTACTCAAGAATAGTTTCGACGAGTTTGGAGCGTTGCATCAAAGATGTTGTCGAGACTTTGAAAATCGACTCGAAAAGCTTGCTCAATCTGTACATGAACCTATCGACGCGAATGAGTTCAGCAAGGTTGCAGAGATTATACTTCTGATTTCAAAATGTTCAACAGGTCTGAATAATAATTTTCATGGATTGGTAGAACAACAGTATCGAAAAACTGTCAGTGCGGTCTTAGAGTATTTGAGTAATGTGTCGGAAAAAATCAATCATATGGTAGATAGCATACGTCTTAGTGAAAGTGATGTAAAGATGATCAAAACTTGCATGAATATACTTAGAGCAGCTAGGGACAATGTTTCGCTGCAAGATCGTATCGAGACATACAGAAAAATGTTCCAAAAGCAAAAAAATGATTCGATGGTGAATGTGAAAGGTTTGAATGAAATCTGCAATGAATTCATCGAAAAAGTAGTGAGTTATTTCAATCAGATAAATAATCGAGTAGAACAAATTTTCGAAGCCAGTGGAGACCATGCTCTAGAAGACATCGAAAATTTAGTAAATGACATGGATGCGATTCGAACAATCCCAGAAATTGAGTCTAAAACTGCAGGAGCTTATTATCGCACTGCTGAAAAAATACGTGGATACATGCAACAAATTCAACGGGATGTGGAACAAATGATGCAAACTATTGAGCAACAATCAGGAACGCCTAATTACGGAAAAATTGCTCGTTCATTATCACGCCTGAAAAGTGGGAAGTGGATGAATCGCGTAAGCCCGGGAGCGTATGATATATCAATACATCGCATAACAGAAGAATTAATTCAATATTTTCACCAACTAGAAGATCGTTTGATGAAACTTGATTTAAGCCTGAAATACCCCGAGAATATCTGTGTGGCACAAGAGATCTTCGATCAGATTGAATCTTTGAGCGTATTAGAGCGTACTATTCCTGAGTTGAAAAAGTCTAAAGAGGCTATGATTAAACGTTTTCTTGAATACGTACAGGCTACATTCGATCGTATACAAGTTGCTTTGAGTTTACAAGACATAAATGTGTACCAAATGAAGAAAGAACTAAAAAATCTTGAACAGATTAAACAAGAATACGAGAACCAACATCCAGCTAGTATGTTTTTGAGGAAGCAAAACTTTTCCGATATCAGCCAATTGAATGCCAAACTTGAGGAACTCAAACAAAGCCACACGAGCGAATGTGCAGAAGCAAAAATTGAGCAAGGTAAAATTGAATCACAATTGACCGAGTTGAGATCGATCAATGACAAATATGATGACTTATGTCTCTCAACGGGAGAACAAGATGAATGCAAACAAAATAAGAAAACCAATGCACAAGCGGATAATTATTTGATATCAACTAAGTATTCCAACATTGACAATGTACGTGAAGCCATTATTAGAAACGAAACATTTCGGGTTGATCTCTTGCAAACACTTAAGGAACAGCGCACAAAATATGAAAAGTCTTTGAGTTGGCTTGAATCCGTCAAAAATGAGTATGAGCAGCTGCTGAATGCACCTGGTCCTACCTCTTCTGAAGCAATGAAGCTTGTTCGAGAGAGAAGCCAAATAAGTTTCGAATCTCTCGAAGAAAATATTGCGGAAAAGAAAAAAATGATTGATGATCGTGAGAAAAGCAAACTATCGCATGATTTTAGTAAGAAGCCTGATGCATCCACAGCAGATACTGCTATTGCATACATCAATAATTGCGAGAAAATAAGTGATGTTAGTGTAAGAAAAAGTGCAGCCGATACTGGTACAATCTTGAAAAAGTTTATCAGCGAATATGGTAATCATCTTAATGAACGAATTCGGAAGGCTTGGGCAGATATGAACAGCATTACAAAGCGAGAAGAAGTTTTGCAGGTTTCTCAAGATTTAGAATTGTGTCTAGAAGAATTATCTGGATTAAGTAAATTTACGAATGTTTTTGTATGTATCGGAGGAGATGAGAAAGTTGGATATTGGCATCGAAAGCTTCAAGAGGAATATCGTGACATGAGTAGGGAAATGGAAAACTGTAAAGAGTCCGGTAATAATGAAGAATTACGACGGCGACTGATAAGAGCGCAACTCTTGATTGCTTCAGATCATTTCTGTGCTAGTACGCGTGCCAATCATGCATTTGGAGATTTGTACAGAAAATATCAGGTAGAGATAACCAAAGATTCCAAAGAAACTTATAGAAATGTCCTCAGTTACTTACTACAAGCAGACTATGAAAATGCCGAACTGGAGTTGTGGAAAATCGATGAAAAAACATGCAGTGCGCAAGATCAAAATCAGATGAAAGAGGTATTACAAACGGCGATCAAGAAATTATTACATAGCACTCGGTTGATGATCAATAACATTGATTTCAAAGGTGGTCGAAAAGAGAATAATGACATTCAAGAACAAAAGCTAATCGAAAATATGGAAAAAATTCATACGTGTGCGACAAAAGGAAAACTTATAGGAATGCTTGACAAAACACACAAAGAGAGTCTGGAACAGTTTGAAAAACAAATGACCGACAAGTTAGATGACGTGATCAAGAAAGGCATTGAATTCATTGAAAGCTGTATAGGTAATGATGACTATTTGGAGGCAGAACAATGTATGGAACAGCTTATTCGAGTACAGCGTGAACTGATAAGTCATTTTACAATGGGCGAAGGCACAAGTATTGATGACGTGAAAATGAAAGTAAGGACTTTAGATACTAGTATTTTACAAAGACATGACTTGAAAGCTATAAACAACTATCACATTAAGTCACCTAGAGCCCTTTTGGATAAATTGCTCAAGGCTAATCAAGAAGGTTATGCCAAGTATAGAGCAGCTCACGACTCAATATTGTCAGAAATTGAACATAACTTTGAGATGGCACTAACTGCAGCACGTACTGCGTCATTCGAAGAGCGACTGAAAGCATTGAGTCCATTAACTTGTGCGTGTCGGTTTTTACCCAAGTCTTTAGAGTCTAAATTCAAACCAGAAATTACGAAGCTTCACGAGATAATTGTGGAAGAAGAGAAAGCATATAAGCGTGATTTAAAGAACTTTATCGAAAACGGAGTAGAGGACGAACAAACCATAAAAAAAGTAGGCCAACTTATCGAACAATATTCACTGGAAAAACGCGAAGCGCCTCTGGAGATGTTAACCGAAGGAATGAAACAAAAGTTAAGCAAGCATGAGATCACGATGCAAACATCACTCGCTGATCATCAGATAAAAGCCGCTGCCAAGAGCTTTAAGTATATCATTTTGTACAAAAATAGTGTCCATGATGTATCAGAAGTGAATCAAATTTATACACATGCATGCAGTTCGATGTGTTCTAGCTTCACAACTTACATGGATACTTTAACCTGCATATTCAATTTTGAACAGAGTCAAAAAGTCAGCGAAGCTTTTGATAATATACTTCTTTATCTTGAAGTATGTCAGGACACTGGACTTCAAGAACTACTTCCTCAGACGCTATCAGAAAAGAGTAGGGGTGATTTGAAAAGTCTACATGATTCTTGGCATCGAAATTCGGAAGCATACAATACGGCGATCGAACAGATGGCTTTTAACTCGTTGCATGAAGTTATGATGAAATCAAAGCCATGGGATGAACTCCTTCAGAAAGTTAAAAGTTGTCCTTGCCAGCATATTTTATTGAAAGAGTTTCTAGAGAAAATGCAAAAAATTCTTTGTTATGATGAAATGAAATCTATCCTACAGGGGAAGATCGCAGATTTGAAAAAGAATTTTAGTGTAGAATTGATTAGTGATGAAACTACACGATTTGAAAAAGTACGCAATCAGTTCTTTCAGAACCTTCGAATATCCATTGATATCTTCAATGAGATTAATCTAAAGTTTCAAAATCTTCTGACATCTTTGCCCGATGTTAAACACTTAGAAGGAGATCTCAAAAAGAAAGTGATACAAATCAGTGACCAACTTATTGAAGTAGCATCTAAGAAACCATTGTCAATGATAGACACGGACGATTTTCGCAAATTTTATGACCATCTCGTTTCATTTGATAAATATGCACGTTTTCCGGATGTTGATGTTCGCACTGTTTTAGTCTCAGCTGAAAAACTAATTTTCGACGAAGTCACATTATTATCGAAAGAACTTGCGACTTTAAAAACAGACATCGAACAGATTGCTGGAGTATTGATGAAAATGAAGTTCTTAGCTGAAAATTTATCGATGTTCGATACTAAAATCAACGCAAAAATAAACGAAGCACTAGATTTGATTAAGACACAGCAGGGAACAACAGGTGTAGAGCAGCTAACTATGATATTAGAGGGCACAGATTTAGGAAGTCGATTGATAGCAGAGCATCCCGCTTTAAGTGGAGAGGACTGGCGGAAAAGACGTGAAAAAATGCAAAAACAGGATGACTTAAAATATGTATTGGATGAACTGCGAGGAGACGATATTGTTAAAGATGTTTTGGAAAGTCGATACAAAAGTTTCAGAAAACTATACGACAACTTGGTTGCTAACACTCTGGCAACATTCAATCAGAAAACGGAGACTGAGCCAAATATTGATGTATTGATCTCTCAAACGAAGTTTCTGCTTGGAAAAATAGTTCACACCCCAACATCTGTAAACTGGGATCAATCAGTTCGAGATCAGATTCCTGATTTACTAGCACACATTTTTGCGATATGGACTGCAAAAAATACTCAGCATTATAACACAGCTCGTGGCATAGATGCTGGCAAAGCCTATCTATTGATGCCACATGTTGCACAAGTACTCGCTATTTTTAGAATTCTTGGCATCGGTCACAAAAAAAATGTGACAGTCGCTGGATACAATGTACCAGGCATAAAACGACTATCTAGTTCGTTGATGAACAATTTGGTACAAGTAGGGACAGGCGAGGGCAAATCAGTGATTATGGCAGTGACTGCTTGTGTGTTCGCACTCATCGGAGTAGATGTCAGTTGTTCATGCTACAGCGAATATTTGAGTACACGAGACAAGAATGATTTCGCGTCTGTATTTCGAGCACTTGGAATCGATGAGAGAATCGAGTATGGCACCTTCAACAAGCTGTGTGAAAATTTGTTGAATGAGCAATGTAATGTGCGAGAAAAGGTGCGTGATATGATCTTGAAGAATAAGAATGCTGTCGATATTGTTCAACAAACTGAACGCATTCGTCCCAAAGTCTTATTGATCGATGAAGTAGATGTGTTTCTCAGTGAAAAATATTATGGTGGACTGTACACGCCTGCAGTGTACTTGAGAGATCCAACGATCAAAGCTTTTTTGGATAGTCTATGGATGAATAAAAATGTGCGCACTTTGAACGGTATTAAAGCCATGCCAACTTATAAGCAGTGTGCTGCACAATTCAGTAATTGGATGTTTCTCTTCGATGAAGCCATCAAAGATATGCTGGCTGCTCTACGATCGTTTCAAGCGTCGACCTATATTGTGCAAAATGATAGAATTGTGTATGTTGAAGGTGAATCTATTGTCGACAATGTTGTTCGAGGTTACGATACCATCTGGGCATACTATCATGAGAACCAGAAAGGTAATATCAGTAATGCAAGTCTAGAAACGAATGTAGGCATTATCATCAACTGTGGCACGTTCTCTTATGCTGAAATGCCACATGCCTTTTCTTATATCACAGGTGTAACGGGTACATTGGAAACTCTAGCGAAGCCAGAAAAAGAGATACTTTGTGATGTGTATTACGTGCAGAAAAACACCTATATGCCATCAGTATTTGGACAGAGCAATCGAAATTATAATCCTGAGAATGATGTCGCAGTTGTTAACAAGTCAGAATATTTCACACGAATTCGAGGACAAATTGATGTCATGTGTAGAGCTAAGCGTGCGATTCTGGTGTTTTTCGAATCCGAGGAAAAACTGATGCTTTTTTACAATTCTCCAGAGATGTCGACAATCAAGCAGAGTGTACAAATTCTCACCGAGAAAGTTTCTGTCAAAGATAGAGAACTCTGCATTAAGCGAGCAGCCAGCGATGGCAAAGTGTCGTTATTGACGCGAATATTCGGAAGAGGCACTGATTTCGTGTGTCGAAATCAAACACTTCTCGCTAATGGTGGTATTCATGTGCTGCAAACATTCTTCTCAGAAGAGTTATCTGAAGAGGTTCAGATCATGGGAAGAGGAGCTAGACAGGGTGATCAAGGTTCATACAGAATGCTTTTACTTGATAGCGATCTCGAATGGCTTCTCGGAGCTAGCTGGGAAGAGGCCATTTCGAAACTGAAAGGCTCCACTCTGTACTCGAGTTTGGATAGTGCTCGTAATAAGATCTATGCAAGCAAGTGTGAAGGAAAAAAAATTGGCATCGATCAGTGTAAGAAGTCACATGATGCATCGAAAGATTTCATGCAAGCACTAATCAAAGGGGACATGCGGATCGTCAGAAACTTTTTGATGGAACAAAATCGAGGAGCTTTCCTAGGAAGTGATTCCTCACGAACACTTCTACTTATGGATGCAACAGGTTCTATGTCAGGCTTATTGTCCGCTGCCAAAGACACCGTTTGCACTATGTTTGAACGTGCATTAATTGTTTTAAAAGAGAAAGGACTTTCGCAAGATTCATTCATAATGCAATTTGCTATGTATCGAAACTATAATTCAAGAGAAAACAAGATCTTGGAAGTTTCTTCTTGGGAGACAAAAGCAAGTAATTTGAGAACATTTATGAACACAATTAGACCCGAAGGTGGATGGGGAGACGAAGCAGTCGAAATAGGATTATGGCACGCTGTTCAAGAAAGTCAGACACAAGAGTCGATAGCTCAAGTGATAATAATAGCAGATGCTCCGGCTAACACAGAAGAAAACGTTAAAGTAAAACGAGCCGATTTCGGTGAGTCGTATTGGAACAATACTAGATTTTCTGTCCCAACATACTATAAAGACGAGTTACAGAAATTGAAAAACAAAAACATTCCTGTTCATGCATTCTATCTGGATAGCTATGCCAAAGAAAATTTTGAAGACATTGCGAAGGCAACGAAAGGAAGTTGTAAATCGTTGGATATTCATTCTTCGCATGGTGCCGAATTACTAACTAACTTTGTTACAGAGGAGGTTTTAAGAAAAGCAGGAGGAGAATCAGCAGTAGAACTATATAAACAGAAATTTGTGAAGACGGCTTATACATCATGAAATGGATCTGTAAACGAAATGAGATTTTGCCATGTGAACATGTGTGAGTAAACGCTGTCTGACGTATGGTTGTTGTTCTATTCTCGTAATCTTTTACTGTTACCCTATACCACTGTAACTTCCAAAAATCATGTACCAACTGATCCCTTTTTCATTGATTGTGATTGCGGTATGCCTTTTCTCTTGTTTTTAATTCATCATTTTTATATTGTCACCAATAATGGAAGATTTTATTTCCATGTTTTCTATTTTTATTTTTATTTTTATTTTTATTAATATCTTGAATAAAATACCACCGTATTGTGATACACACCTTTCTTTTTCTGAAGAGGGTGGGTGTGGGTGTGTGATACACTCAATTATTATAGATTAAAAGCATAAATTGATAAATAACAGCGGCTTGAAATAGAATCATTTTTTTCAATGTAATGTAAATTACAATAGAAAAGAAAAATACGTAGATTTTCGACGTTTTGAGGTACAATTAAAACCTCATTATCAAGAATTTATTTGAATAAGTACAAAGTGTAAGAATTACAAGTATAAATATGATGAAAATAACAAGAAAATAGAAAAAGGAAAACAAGATAACAAATACAATACAATTACAAAGCATTAGTCATTATCGAAAGGCTTAGGTAGTAACTCTTTCTGTAGTCCATCAGGAAAGACGATTAATGGTACAGAGTGCGTTGTTTGATTGAGTTCTGGTTCATAAGCCTTTATTAATAATGACTCTTTAATGGCCTGTTTCGATTTGATGTTGTTGAGCTGCAGATGTTGTTTCTTTAATGACGGGTGAGCTTGTTATAGTTGTTGTTGTCGTTGTTGACTTTGCTTTTAAACGATCAGATCTGTTTAATTCTATGATGTTATCAGTTTGTTCGGTGACATTGTCTTTCTGCTGCTGTTGTTGTTGTTGTTGACCTGATGATGACTTTGGTGCACCATGTTCATGTAATCGTTTAACACATTGACTTCCTGTTTTACCAATGTACGAATGTTGACATTTGGCATATTTGATTGAATAAACGACATCAGATTTCATTTTCTTGTCAATAGGATCTTTGGTTTGGTATAACATTTGTACAGCTGGTGGTAGTTTCATGAGAAATTGGATATCTAGATCTGGTCGGAGTTTGTTGCGTAAATGCGTTATTTTATTTCTAAATTCTTTAGTAGCATTTTCTATAAATGGTATTTCAACATACATTCGTTTTTTAACATCAGATCCAGTTTGTGGTGATTGTATAACATCATTATTCTTTTTTCGATATTGACTTAGTTTAATGCCAATGATAGTGTGGATAAAAGATGATGTATAACCATTCATTAATCCAATTCGACGTATTTCATTAAATTCAGCAGACGGAAAAATATTTAAGTAGATACCGCTGTTAGACGCGGTTTTTTGATAATGACCGCGGTTATATCTTTGGAGGCCGCGGTGTGCGAAATAAACTGCATTTTATCGCGGTATGTTTTACCGCAATATAGGTTTCCCCCTGTATGCTCTAACGAAACCGCCATGTAGTTACCGCTGGAAGTCGCGGTTTGAAAAAACTCGGTGATATGTAGATTATTTGCGGTATTCGAGAACCACACCCTTTCGCGATAGTATGTCTTGCGACCTTGCTATTACGAATCGCGATCTCCATACATTACTTCCAAAGATATCATTATTTAGAAGAATATAGTCCTAGTATATTCTGAGACATTTTATGTAATTGTTGTCATAATGAGATATCACAACAATTTTGATACATATAGTCATGATTTGATAAAAAAAATTCTGTTTAAATTTAAGTTCTGTTTTCTTCTACTTGAGAAATTAAACAGATTATAAGCTGATAATTTCAAAAATAAAAATATAACATTTTTTTATCAAACCTTAATAAACTTTATATCTATATTCATTTTGTATGATAATATAAAATTAATTTAAAATAAATTAATTCCAAAAGTCGAATTACAGAGAAAATATTTTAGAATCACATCAGGCCTGAATAAACGTCATGTAAAGTTAAGATTATATTAAATTAAAAATATAGACAAATATATATTAAAATATTAGTCAGATTTTACTCAGATAAATATTTCTGATAGGATTCACAAGATAGTGGAAGTTCAGACGCAAAAATACACGCAACTACATCATTTCGATTGATAAAATCGAGATATATGTCAAATAGTAATCTCATCTGCGTTTTGACATATAGATTTGTATATATACTGAATTACAAGAGTATTTCAAATAATTAGACTTTTGTGCCGCACGATACCGAAATTTCTCAATTATAGATTCTGATAAATTTGTACTTTCCTCCAGAAAGAATTTTATTAAAATATATTATGTTTCTACGTTAATAACCGTGACTAATTATAAACCAATAAATTAGATTTTGCAAATTACATACAGTTCATCAGCAACATGAATCTATTAGGAAGTTTGATAAAATTATAAATATCGTATAAATTACTAGTAATTCTAAGATTCTTATAAATTTGCTAGTAAACGTAAGTCTCAGATTTTTCACCACTGATCAGAGAGACTATCATATTTAATATTAGTATGAACATAGCCATATGGCTCAATCGAATTAGTGGATTGCAATGACACGGTAAGAAGTTCGAATCTAGCTTGAGGAAAAAAAATAATAAATAGATAGTGGTATTAAACTAGTTGACCGCGGTATTCAATCGCTGCATTGAGATCGAAGATATGTCGCGAACATGGAAAATCAAGGATTACCGCATAGATGCCAGGTAAAATATACCATTATATGATGAATTCATTTTTTCAAAAATCGTTAATAACTGCAGTTTGAGGATACCGCGGTTTCGGGCGGTGTGGAAAAACCTAATAAACGGTCTGACTTTCGCGGTTCTAAATAACCGCTGAGAGTCGCAACTGGTAAACCGCCAATAACCGCGGTTTTGGTTGAAAACTTTTTCCGTGGGTACTGGCTCCATGACACTTGGTAGAGTACGAAAATTTTCAACTGGTTTATCAAATACTCAACGTGCATTTGATGATGATATCGATGATTTTGAAATAGATGAAAATGATTTTGATGGAAGTAAGTAACATTTATCAAAGAGACATCTTTATTGATTGTATTGATCTTATCACAGATTTTCCGGTGATTCATAATGCTCCATTTCATAGTCAACAACGTCCATCATCTGTCCACCAGTCGAATTACAACAAAAATACCAGTAAATCATTTTTTATAAGTTATAAAAATATTTTTTTTCTGTTAAGATACTTATTATACTCCTCAATTAAAACGGAAACGTATTCATGATCAAGTGGCATCTTCTTCTCATGATTCATTCACAGACCTACTGAATGCTTTCCAAAATACATTGAATGAAATGAATCGAAAGATCGACTTGATGAACCAGAGAGAAGTTGTTTTTGAGAAGAAATTCGAAAATGTGGAAAAATCTCTTAGTGGCTTGTCTCGTAAAGTGAACAAGGTAATTTTATTTATTTTTGTTAGCATATGTTTTCTGATTTTTTTGACGAAAGAATCACCAAAATAAACATGTTGGTAATTTTAAAAGAAGATAGATGTGATAAAATACGAATAAATAGATTTGACTTTAAATCAGATGATCAAAGATGTAATAAAAGTGCGACCAGGAATACATAGGTACCGACCTTTGCTTCCTTTTTAATATTTTATAACTATATGACAATGATTATTGATATGTACTGAACATTTGAAAAATATTGATTAAAACTCATACATCCTAATACATTTGTATCCTAAGTTTTTTTCTTTTATTTTAGAATCCAACACTCGGTGAACCGCCTCGTGAACTTCCTGTTATCGTAAGATCTTCTCTATTTATATATTTAGTAAGTTTTGTTCTTTTAGGATCATGGTGGCCGAAATTTATTTTCGGGACCAATAGGTTCAACGCCAGCTCATTTAATGAAACGTCTCATTAATGAATTATTCACAAAAGAAGAAATGATGGCTCGTGAACATGAAAAAACCAATGAACGAACAGAAAAAATCAAAAGTGAGTAATAAATATTACATTGCCATTTTAATTGTATCCGTTTAACTGTTTTAGAAGCTGCCAAGCTGCATTTTTTTCAAAATGATGATATTCAAGTTGCTAGTTTTTGGGATTATGAAGGTAAAGTTATTCGTCAAAATCAACGACGAGGCACGATATTTCGAAACAAATTATTGTGAGTCTCTTTTATCAGTTGAGTTCAGCTACTTTTACTTTTAATTCTATTTTTTAGCGCCGAAGATGATGCATAACAGCTCCACAAACAAAAGGTATTTGATTGTTGTTGTCATTTTTTGAACCTTTTATTTTATTCTTTTTCTACAACTTGTCAGGAGCGTAAATAGGGGGNTTCGGTGAAATATAATGACTGTGAAACGTTTTTTTCCTTGTGAACATTTTATTTTTCCTTGTTCTTGTTTTCTCGTAATGTTTCACATATACATTTTTTTGCCTTATTCTGCCAGTGAAACTTTTTTTGTGAAAATTATGGTGTTAATTTCAACATTATTTTGATCTTTTTTCCGTAATAAATAAAAGTGAAAGCAAGAAGCGACAACTTTGCACCACAAATAGAAACAAGTGGTATATCTATAAACCAATCAGAATAAGCATTCATGATCACAACGAACGACATGACGAACGCGTTCGAAACACACGAACACGTTTTGATCTACTTGTTCGGAACACGATCGTTCGTCCGGTCGGAATGCGTTCTTCCATCGTTCATCTCAACACGGGGAGCCTGGCAAGTTGTATGATAGGTGCCGTCGCCATCAATGTGTTCTTTCGCTTTTTCGGTCTTCGATATCTTTATCAGGGAATCTTTTTTTCACTTGACTATTTCACTTCTAGTTTATCTCATTGATTACTATTCATTATGAAATTCTTAGTTCAATATGACTTTGTATTAAGAAAGTTTTACATTTCTGTCTTTCGATGGGTGGTCTTTTTTTCCTATTGAGGAGCCCTAGAAGGTTTCTTCACTTCTGACTTTAATGTAGAAAAAACGTTAAAATTAGTAATAAATATAGCGTTATTTATTGAGCAAATAAATAAAAAAGAGTATAAATAGAAAAAACCAAAATTAAATGATCAGTCGAAGAAAGATTGCAATAAAGATCTAATGATAATCATAGCACAGAAACAAATGAGAGAAACAAAGTTCTTGCTGGCACCATGAACATCCTATCATTGGACCATCAATGCAATCTTGTACATAGCATATATCTGTTTAACATTTTGAAATGTACCAGAATCATCTTTCAAAAATCTACTTTTGTACCATGCATATTTTATCATAGGTTGAAAAGCTATTGAACACATTTGTGAATGTACCAATGACTGTAGTTTAATAATATTATTAAGTTCTACTAAATTAATTTTTATGTCATCAAGTCTCACATGATCGTATATTCATCGTAGAATCATTTTATATTGTCGATTATAATATATATCAAGTGGTTGAATAAAAGACGTCGTTTTTGGTGGAATTATTCGATATTCAAAATTCTTCAAATCTTTATACACTTCTGATTTAGCGTGACTTGGAAAACTATCGGCCAGTAGTAAAGTTTTTGAAGGAATATTTGTTACTAAACAATGATCACGCCAATACGTCACAACCCATGTAAAAAATTTAGGGCAGAAATCAGATTAAAATCGATTGAAAAATGATTGAAAATCGATTTTAATCTGATTTCTGCCCTAAATTTTTTTACATGGGAAGAGAATATGTTAATTTACCACTTTTAGAGCATGTAAGCACAATATTTTTTGCATTAAACAAGGTTTTTTTTTATTCTATCGCTTATGCGACCGGATGGTTCTTTCAAACAAACATAGAGTGGACCGAACACAGTTCCATTCGATGCAATAGTACTCTGTATGGTATAGGAATGAGTAGTGTTGTTAGTTGATCGCACTGAACACCACGTAGATTGTTCTCCCATATGAGTCAATGTTCGAATACCAACATGTTCCAAATTAATGCTCACTTGGTCAGTGTTGAGCACCTCACTAGAGTTGTAGTTTTCGATTAATTTATTTGTTCCAAAACAAAAGTATCAGCTGATTGATTGATTTCGTCTCTACTTTCGATGTGCTTTCATGTAACGAATTGTGTCATCTTTCGACTAGAAATTCGGTATCGATTTTTAAAACTTAATAACTATGTATGAGATCTTTCAAAATTATGCGAATTTTATTCACGAGCCTTCTTCATGCTCCAACGTCGTAAATCAATATCATGAATAGGTAGTAATTGATGTCGTGCATTTTCAAATGGGTCATCAAACAAAAATATCGACATCATCGACTTTTTGTTTTTTTGTACCACCAGTCTCTACATATTTCCGACAACGCGAAATGCAGTGTGAATTTGGAATACGTCGAAAAATATGTTTTACAGTACACCAATTTCTTTTACGCTATCCAGTGAGTGGACCTTTCTCATCAAAATATTCTACAGCATGTTTCATATAATCGAGCAAAAAACTCTTTTCCAAATTATGTTCATCAATGGGTAAATAAGCAATATCAGTTAATTCATTAGGCTGTTCCAATGCTGCTGCTTCTGGTCCAGTATCTTCGAGATCCACATCATACAAATCATCATCATGATAGAGTGTTATTTTGTTTTCAAAAATGTAAGAATTACTTTGGAGAATGGAATTCAAATATTTATAAAAATTTCTAGCAATACTTTGTTCTTCAGCATTGATTAATGATGGCCGATCGAACGGAAATTTATTTAAAATCAAATCTGAGAAGCCTTTTGATAAATTGCTGATGGTGCGACGCGTGGTCAAAATAGAACGTACTTATTCTCTTTATGGAATTCTTGCATATGGTGACTACTTTATTCTGCGACAGAAAAAGTTCACGATCCCAATTGGGAAATACAGAATTAAATTGTTTACGATAAAATAATTGTGCTATAGTATACACAAAAATATTTTCTTTTTGTTTTTCAAAAATGCGTACACGTGATGAGTAGTGAAATAATAATCGGCACAAAACTTCACTTTGCAACCCATCGAATCCAAAGTCATATTGAACTAAGAATTTCATAATGAATAGTAATCAATGAGATAAACTAGAAGAGAAATAGTCAAGTGAAAAAAAGATTCCCTGATAAAGATATCGAAGACCGAAAAAGCGAAAGAATACATTGATGGCGTCGCCACCTATCATACAACTTGCTAGGCTCGTAATTTTGAAACTAAGCAACAATGGCACGAATTCTTTCAGTTCTTTTATGTACATGACTAGTCCTAGCTACCAGCAAAACCTCAGCTCGAAAGGTTGGTATCACTTGGAAGTGTTCCCTCGTCAGTGAAATTAAGATTGATTGCTAAAATAATGACAACGTGCGAGACACAACAGACTAAGAATAATTCTCATATAGCTAAGTGGCTTAAAAGTGTCGATAACGCGATAGTGGTTCGAATTCAGTGCGATATATATTTTTTCCTGTTCTGTACATTGTTTTACCATTGAATTTTGTCAAACCGTTTTTCGTTTTGGATCAGAGATACCCTCTCGAGATCTCAATGGGGACGAGGGTAGCTGACCACGCTGAATCCGAATATGTTATTTTTATTCACCGGCACCATACCCTTCAAAACCACCCCGGGGATTATATGGTAACGAGCGGATTTAAATCGGAAAGAACGCTCTTTGAAGCAACTCATTACAGCTCGTTCACGAAAAATCCGTTCATGTAACTGAAAAGCGATCATGTTAGAAAGGAGTCAAAACGATTAAAAAAAGAACGCATTCATACAACTTCAGAAGTCATTCCTATCATTCTGTGTGCACGCGTTCAAAATCGTTTAGAACTGCCCAAGTGGGCAAAATACTGGTTAAATGACTAGTCCTTTTTCTAGTCAAGTTGACTCGTCCCGTCTAGTCTTTGTCTCAAAAACTACTTGCCCACGACTAGTCCGAGTTTTTATCCGTCATGCATACGCGTCCTAGTACTCTGATTGACGACTAGTCATAAAATCTAATAAGAGTAGTCGTGACGAGTGTCCCTGTCGCCCGTCCGAAAATGGTCTATGAATGAAAACTTAAGGGCGTCTGGGACGAGTATACAACTAGCTGTAGCCTTATATAGTGGACGAGTCTGGACTAGTCTGAATGAAAATATGTAAGGATGAAGATAAGATTAGAACATGTATACAGTGTGACACGTACCCGTCGCCAGAACCATTGAGTCATATGATCGTGAAGTCATATTCTACACGCTCATGATCATTCTAAGATGTTATTTAATACAATTTTTACTCCGAATTTTTAATTTGATGTATCAATAAAATTGTCTTTTACCGAAACGCAATTACTTTAGATAACATTAAATAAAAATAGTTTAAGAAGATTTTATATTTTTTTCGACAAATATATTTTGATTTATAAGCAAGTGCGATTAATTAGTTGCGTTCTAAAAACATTAATTTGAGTATAAAATTAAAAAATATTTGTATGCAATGGAAACTAATTTTTTTCATATTCTTTTTTAGTTTAGTTTTAAATTTAAATCACCGTATATTCATCTAATAATTAAATTATCTTTGATTTATTTTAAATTATTACAATTGATATTTTAAATTAACTAAATAATAGTATTATATGAAAAAGATTTAGATGCTTCTCAATTTTTTCAAATTTAGGACATCTCACATTTTGAAAAAAAATATAAATTAGCACTCCTAGATGCGAGATGAATTTTGTTGCTAGTACTAACCCCTACTATTTTATGTTTTGATACACTCTTAAACTTTTAGCATTAGCTAATGCAAAATAAAATAAATATATCAAGACAGAGATGCACGCAATATATTAAATCTTTTCGAATGCACTATTGATTACAGCAGACTCTCTAATTGTCCTTTTAGCTAGAAAAAAATTCGATAAGCATTGAGTAAAATAAACACTTCTTAACAACGGACTAGTCATGAGGTGTCCAAAAGATGCTTCATACTAGTCAATACCGTTTACGTCGGCTTGTTTCTCATTTTCTATGCATGGATGGGAGTCAATATATAAGTTTAGACTATATATATATATACTTACGGCAGTCTATCTCAGTATCCTAGACTGCCGTCAGGATGTCCGTCATATCTTGAACACTGTCGGGTTGGATGTTCAAATCCACCGTGTAACCTCTGTTTTAATCTTCTTAATAGTCTGGACTAGGTCAACAGACAACACGAACTAGACATGACTGGGCTCAAGGACATGTCAGACTAGTACAGACGTGTTTGCAAGACACTCCTCATTAAGCTGACTAGACAAGACGGGTATGCAAGACGTTTCAGACTAGACTTGACAGCAGCTGCGGACATTTCTGACTAGTCATGTCGGTAGTCTCCCTTCATTTTTTGCTTACTTGGGTGATTACTGAATATTTATCGAAATTCCTGCATTAAAAGTCGACGTCAATGGAGATAATTTCATATTTTGATACAAAAATATGTGTTCTCAGATTGAGCAAAATTCTCCCACAAATTATTAAAAGCTTATTTTCTTAAGGAAAATTATAAATTTTCCTGCACGAACAACAGGAATTTCAATTTCCCGTAAAGGAAAATCGAAAATGTTATTCAGTTCTAACTTTCTTGAAGCAAATATTTGGGACAGTTTATTGTCCTTTTTATTCAGGATTCATGAAATAAAAATTTTCAATGAAGAAAACTTAGATAGCAAATGGCTACTACAGAGTATATAGTAGAAAAAAAAATAGAGCATCTTAAGAAAAATAACAAGAGGTCTCTTTTACAAATGCAGGAATTAATAGGATGGATCATTATTCTGTTAATTAAGTAAGGATTTTTAAACGTAATTATAGTGTACTAGAAACTATTTAATGCGCGGATTTGTGTTGGCTAAATCATGTTGATGAACATGTTGAAGTTTCAAATTGTTAGATTAGAGAGTGTCGTTATGAAAATTTTTTTCGAAAATCCTTTTTTATACACTGTTAGGGATGTGCAGTGCCGGTTTACTGACCACCGACTTTCGCCGACGGTGTTTTCAGTGGAGCACCGACTACACCGACACTGTCCAGTGGAGCGCCGACTTGCACCGACGGTGTTTTCAGTGGAGCACCGATTACACTGTTATCGGTGTGACTGACACCAAACACACTGAGAACACTGAATAATTCAATCAGTATTCAGGAACATTGATTGAACTATTCAGTCTTCTCAGCGCAGTCGGTGTCAGTGACACCGGTGACAGTGTAGTCGGTGCTCCACTGGACAGTGTCGGTGTAGTCAGTGCTCCACTGAGAATACCGTTGGTGTACTCAGTGGTCAGTTTTTCAGTATTCACACCGACACTGCACATCCCTATACACTGTCTAATCTCATTTTTTTTCTTAGCTTTATGAGAATGTATAAAATAGAAATTGCAAAAATTTCGACAGTTTGAAATACTAAAAATATGCTTTGGAAAAAAAAACTAGTGTCTGTCTAAAATTTAGTAATCAGATTTTGATTTGCCATAATTTATTATTTGCTTTTTACTCATTGTACACATGAGGGATATCAAATTCTAGCTAGTTTATATCAAATAAAAAAATTTTCATTAAAATTTATCTTAAAAACAGCTTTTTCAAATTTTACGTTTACTTAAAACGAGTTTGAAAATGTGTAAATTCAATTAAAATTCATTGAAAATTGTATACAATTTTCATAAAAACTACTGTAAATGGATAGACATCGCACAATCATGCATTTTAGTACATTAAATGGATTTAAATTCAATTTTTATTAAACTGAAGTTAGAACAAAATAGTTCCATAAAATTTTTCAAGGTTTTTATTTCAAAATAATTAAAATCCTAAAAGTTGCGCTTTCTTAAAATTTATTTTTCGGTGCATTTAATTTTGTAAATTTAAGTTGATCAACCTTAGTACAAATTTTTCTAGCTGTAAGAATACATAGAAGTTTCTTACAATAACAGTAGAAAATTTAATAGTTCAGATAAACGTAAGTCTGGCCTAATGGAATATTCACTGCTTCGTAACTTCAAGTTCATCTGGTCGATTCTATTCCACCGCAATTTAAAAACGAGTTTGAACGCGTTTAGTGAGAACGAAAATACACTGTTGGAGGAACCGATTTCCTGAAAACATATGTGAATATTGAAGAAACGCGTTCAAAACCCTCGTAGACTTGAGAATAAACTCTTTTTTTTATCAAAAGGAGAGCATGTTCCTGTAAAACGCGTTTTTTCATTCAAGAGCTGCTTTTCTAATGCAGCGCTCTGAGCATATCAAAACGCGTTCTTTTTCACGAAAATAAAGCGTTTTTTATTCCGACAATGTATTATTGTCCATTCTTTTTTCATCTGTATTTCTGTGGAATACGCACACTAAGATAAAGTGAGTCTCACTTAAAGGATGTCCCATAATAACTGATGATAAATTGCTTTTGATATTTTTTATACCTTTTGTTGACCTAGAGAGCGGAAATTTGTATCACATGTACATCTAATCATGATCTTCCATTTCTGAAATTTTCATCTCCAGCTAAAACTAGCCGTGAAATTCAGTGACGCGACTGAAAGACCTCAATTTTCGTAAAAATCTCTTTTATCATCTTTATATATAGTACAGTGAAACCTCTATTAATGAACACCTCTCTATAATGAACATCTCCCATTTGAACAGATGTTTCGGAACCCCCGATCGATTTTTGCTATAAACGTACCTCTGCAAGATGAACATCTCCCAACTATGAACATTGAACACTTTTTTTCGGTCGTTTCTGTAGAAAAACACCTCTCTATAGTGAACATACGCTGACCAATTACGCTTTCGTGTATGAAATATGTAGATGAAAAAATAGATTGCACATAATAAAACAATGATAAATTAAATTTGGACGGCCAATTCGTCATAACAAACTTTGTCGTATGTATGACACAAATAGAACAATGAAAATGAATAGTCCGCGATGAGTGAACCGATTCTGTGTGAGAGAATAGCCACAATTACATTCACTGATTTCTCAATTAGATTCACAACTTACTCAGCTTTCCATCGACTCAAAAGGAGTCAAGCAAGCAATCATTAAAGACTTTTCATAAAAAATGATTAGATGTAAATAAATAGATGACAATTTTGTTCATTTTTTTGTTGAAAACTGAATAGATGTTTAATAGTTCAAATCAATAAAATAGTCGTTTCCTTTGTTACAAGATAAATAAAGAAGTATATACAGTAGATAAAACCGATTTTTTAAAATTTGACATTGGCAGTAATAGATATTAGTATAAAAGGTGTATATTTATCATTCGTATATACTGACCATGTACTATATACAATGTACGCACTTCATTCAACATGACACCTCTCTAAGATGAACACCTCCTTTAATGAACACGTTTTGAACAGTCCCGTCAGTGTTCATCTTAGAGAGGTTTCACTGTATATGAAAACAACTTTACAAGACAACTTTGTGGAACTCACATATATTTTCGAAGAAAATGGTGAGTGTAAGTTTNCCCCCACCTTACATTATAGATATCAGCAAGCACGCAAAAATTAAATAAGACATTTTTTTTCCTCCCGATCGATTTTCTTGCAGCAGATTTCGCACCACGCATTATGCATAAGGAAATTAGGCGAGAAATCATATGTGAGTTTCACATTTTAGCCCCAAAGGGGCTGCGCTAACCCGCTTTTCTCATAAACTTAAGTTCTAATAAAATTCAATAATTATGAACATCTTCTCCATTGTTTTCTATAACTAATTGTAATCGATAGGGTATTCCCTGTATCATTTTTTCACATTTTTCCTTCAAATATGTTTTCCATTCTTTTTCGATTTCTTCTTTTAATTCAACCGATGTGTCAAATAATTTCCCACAAACGTTTCCTTTAACTACTCCCGATACATTTTCGATTTGCCATACATCAGCAAATTTAGCATCACCATCTGGTGGTTCTATACGTTCACTAAAAAGTTGATCCACTGCATTTCTTACTAATTTTGTTTGTTGTTTTCGATCCTGGTCGTCTTGAAAAATTGTATTTCGTTTAGCGTTTCGAAACCTTGCTTTAATTAGCAGAGTAGCCATTTCTTTAAAAACTCTGACATTTAATTGGTTGATTAAATAAATTCTCTTTTGCTTGTCGCTGCTTAAAGTAAGTTGTGGTTCTAACCATTAAGTAAGATTAATTGGTGCTCGTGAGGGAATAAGAGCTTGTGCTGATATTGCACCCCAAAATATTATACCTTGTCTGTTTGTGCATGACTTAAATCAGGTTCAATTTCTTCACATTCCTTGGTTCACACAGCATCGTTTTGTTTTATTTTGAAAACTTTGAACGGTAAAAAACACCTGACAAATCATAATTTACAACACGATTCCATTTCCATTTGTTACAGTTTTTCTTAGCTTCAAATTTTTTTCTTAATGTTTTTGCGCATTCAACACGTTTTATTCTGTTAATATTCGTTAGTTTTTATGCTGTTTTCTTTTTATATCATTTTAATATGAATTTCTTAGTTATTCGGTGGATTGCACTTTTAGATGATGCAAATCGTTCTCTTTTGAGTATAAGATCAGTTTTCCTAATAGACGCACCTTTTTTTCAATCTAATGTAATTATAAATATTTTCTTCAGATTCTTCTGTTGTAACTGTTACAGGATGATCGGATCTTTCATTGGTGTTTATAATTCCTCTTTTTTGATACTCGTGACACACATTTGTGAAGTGGTATGTATTTTAATGATGGTGAACTATCACAACTTTGAATGAAGCGAGTCATACGACCAACACGCTATGTCTTGTTCAGCAGTTTTAAATTTAATAAGTACAACACAGAGACGGACAAGACAAGTCATTTTTGACTTGACTTGACTGGAGCCAAAAAGATCCCTGGCTAGCCATCTCTGGCCCAAAACTTTTAAAATCTTTTCTTTTTCTCGTAATTGATGAACATTCAAGATAAAATTTATTATTAAACGTATCCGATTTTACCCTTAAAGAATGTTCTATATAACTTATTTAAACATTAATCTTAGTCATTTTTGAGCATATAATATCCCTCACCGATATTTTTGTTTCCTTCTTGATCAGAAAATTGCGATAAGAAATGTATTAAGTAAATGAAAAAATCTTAACGTTTACATTCGCAAAAAAATTGTGAACAGTGTTCGTTAGTAATAAATAAAAACAAAATAAGGGAATATGGTAAGTAAATATTGATTGCGCGGTTAAATTTAAGTAGAAAGTCTTTTAAAAGTTGAAGCAGCTCCACCGAGTAAAACAAAAAAAAAGTAAAAAGAAACCATAGTCTTCTCATTAACCCATCATACTGGTCGAGAATGGCATTTCCGTAGTTGTGCCACGACCTGCTGCACAAAATAAAAATCAGCATAATAAGAAATAATGCTACGTCTCAATATTACGCAATTTTTCATACCTGTCCCACCGATTGTTACGCTTCCACTTGCACTAATGGTTAGCGTAAAAGTTCCACCACTAATAAGGGTACCCAACGCTTGTAACGGACCAATAGCAAAACCAGTCAATGGATCGAATATTTCAATACTTACTGATATACTGCTAGAAAACTCACCACCATCAGCAATATCGAACTCGCTGCCTGGAGGGAGCATGATGTAACCACCGCTGCCAACAAATGACATACTACCCAATATAGAAAGTTTAATAGGAAATTTAAATTTAAAACCAGTACTCGCACCAGGTGTCCCTAATTGAAATATCGCTCCAATTGCAACAGTTATGGAAGTAATTTTAAGATTTAATACGCCATTGAGATCTGTTGTGGATAACGTAACGCCTCCGATAACCTGTACACCACAGCCACCAGAGCAAATGTCTGCGGAAGGTGCAAAACCACCAAGAAATGTTCTTGCTGCTTTAAAACCACCACTGTTTATAGCAATAGCTGTCACCGAATTGTAAGTTTCAATACTGCCATCTGCAAGCATTCCACAAGTAAACGGACCAGATGCCGAGCTTACTGTGAAAGTGGCTCCCGCAACTTCTCCATGAAATATTTGAAGCATGGATCCTGTAGCACTGAATCCGCCACCAGTGAGCATTACAATGATAGAATTTGTAGGAAACCGAATAACTTTGTTCTTTGTTTGATCTAGAAGTATTCCACCACTTTGAACAATGATCGTTGGGGGGAAAGTAAATGTGAAAGTGTCACTACCGGAGCCCAAGGCTAATGTACCAGATACACCGCAACGCACCATTTCGAGACTTAATGTGGCCCCTGAAATAGTAATTGTAATACCAGCTGGGATGGAGATAGAGAACGTGCCAGATGGAGCAACTCCGCCACCCCATACAGTTGCATCAGTGAGATCCCCTGATCCTATCGCCAGAAAAGTAATCGAGCCCAATCCACCAGCTACAGAAGGTAAAAGGAATACAATAGAAAATATTATTGAATATCAACATTCGGAAGAATTTCATACCTGTGCCACCCGTTGCTACGCTTCCACTTGCACTAACAGTCAGCTTAAACGTTCCACCACTGATAAGTGTACCCAAGGTTTGTAACGGACCAATAGCAAGACCAGTCAATGGATCGAATATTTCAATACTTACTGATATACTGCTAGAAAACTCACCACCATCAGAGATATCGAACTCGCTGCCCGGAGGAAGCATGATATAACCGCCGCTGCAAACAAATGACATACCACCAAATATAGAAAGTGTAATGGGAAATTTAAATTTAAAACCAGTACTTGCACCAGGTGTTCCTAATTGAAACGTCGCTCCAATTGCAACAGCTATGGAAGTGATTTTAAAATTTAAAACGCCATTGAGGCCTGCTGTGGATAATGTAACGCCTTTGATAACCTGTATACCACAACCACCGGAACAGATGTCTGCTGATGGTGCAAAACCACCAAGAAAAGTTCCTGCTGCTGTAAAATCACCACTCATTACAGCAATAGCTGTCACCGAATTGTAAGTTTGAACACTGCCATCTGCAAGCATTCCACAAGTAAATGGACCGGATGCCAGAGTTACTGTGAAACTGGCTCCAACAACTCCTCCTTGGAATATTTGAAGCACGGTTCCTGTAGCACCGAATCCTCCACCACTAAGTATTGCAATGATAGAATTAAAGGGAAACCGAATAACTTTGTTAGTTGTTTGATCTAAAAGTATTCCACCACTTCGCACAATGATGGTTGGGGGGAAGGTAAATGTGAAAGTGTCGCTACCGGAGCCCAAGGCCAATGTACCAGATACATCGCAACGCACCATTTTAAGACTTAATGTGGCCCCTGAAATAGTAATTGTAATACCAGCTGGGATCGAGATAGAGAACGTGCCAGATGGAGCAACTCCGCCACTCCATACAGCTGCATCAGTCAGATCTCCGGATATAATCGCAATAAATTTCGTCGAGTTCGATGCATCGCTACCGCCACTGCCACTACCACCGGTACTGCTAGTACCAGGTGTGCTGCTGATACCACCGCTACTGCCACTACCACTGGTACTGCCACTCCCACTGCTGCTGCCACCACCGCTGCCAGCAGATGCTGCGGGTGCTAAAATGAATATAATATAATAAAGGATGCGGTCTCAATTTTCGGAAATTTTTCATACCGGTGCCAGTCAGTTCGAAACTTCCAGTTCCACTCACAGTCAGTGTAAAACTTCCGCCGGTGATAGATGTACCTAAACTTTGTGGAGAACCAATATTTAGACCAGTAAGCGGATTGAATATTTGGATATTGACTGATATCGTACTGTAGAACGCACCACCAGCGGCGATGTCGAACTTACTGTTCAGTGGAAGCATTATATTACCGCCGCTGGCAACGAACGACATTTGTCCTGATATCGCAAGGGTAATAGCCGATGAAAATTTGAATCCGCTGCTTGAACCGGGTGTGCCCAATTGAAGCGTGGCTCCAGGAGATACATGTATTAAATTGATCGGCAGAGTCATTACACCATTAAGATCAGCTGTTGATAACGTAACACCTGCTGTAACTTCTATAGCACAACCAGCGGAACAAACATCTGATGAGGGCGCAACACCACCAAGAAATGTTTCTCCTGATGTAAAACCACCACTTTTTATAGCAATAAAGGTTACTGAATTAAAACCTCCGACACTACCATCTGGAAGCATGCCACAAGTAAAAGGACCAGACGCCGAAGATAATGTAACACTTGCACCAGGGCCACTTGACGTGTATGTTTGGAAAATGGTTCCAGGAGCACCAAATCTTCCGCCACTCAGTATTGTCAGGATAGAATTGGGAGGGAAAAGAAATTTTTTATTGCTTGATTGATCTTCAATCATTCCACCACTTCGAACGATTATGTTTGATGGGAAATTAAATGTAAATGTGGAACTTCCGGAACCCAAAGCTAAGGTACCATATACGTCGCATCGTCGCATTCGAATTTCCATTGCAGGGCGTGGAAGAGATACTGTAATACCAGCTGTTATAGCAACAGAACAATTACCATATGGAACGATTCCATCGGCCCATATTGTTGGATCATTAAATGCACCGGAGTTAATGGCAACAAATTGAAATGTTTTTGATTCACCAGCAAAACCAACGGGTCCTATAAAGAGATTGAAACAAGAAAAAGAAAATGAAATACTTTAAGATAACTTTTCGTATATTTACTTGTCGCTATTATTCCGACTAATGAAAGACTGAAACTCAACTGTAATGCTACGCCACCTGACACTATAGTGCATGGAAAACTAGGAATGCTAGTCATTGAAGATAATCGTGTGTGAAGTCGAGTTCTGTGAGCCAGATGACATTTTGATGAAGCGCATGCTGCTGAATAAGCCATTTTAATTATGAAAAGAAAATTCGTTTCTAAAGTTCGTTTTTGACGACGAGAACTTCTAAAATTAAAAGTGAAATAAAAGTTTAAAAAAGAAAATGAAGAATGGATATCGCTACAAGCCGCGTCTTCGTCGTTTAATTCCTGCTTGAGCTGAGCCAGAAGTAACTACTCCAGAAGTACCCAAACTTAAAGCGTTAGAAACCTAAAAGAACAAAGAATCGTTAAAATTAGATTTCGACCTATTATCAGCTCAACTTGGGCAAGATTTGTCACATTACCAGTTACACTTGAAGCATATGGAACATCAGCCGAATATTGAAGAAAAAAATTGTCGTTAGCTAAGCGAAAAAATGAAAATATTTTTGCATTCTAAAATCGATGTATTATACGAGATATCAAGTTAGCAGCTACTGCAGTTTTCTGTGGTAAATAAATGGGAATTAATGCAAGTACAATTAATCCGGCGATTGCAAGTGCAACTATACCCAAACAACATAGTGCTACCAATGGCCATACAGTTCTGAATACGAAAAACAGTGAAGATCATACGAAAATATGTAAACTAAATGCTGTACTTTGTTGCTGTGCCAAGTGGTGCAGACGTTGTATCTCTCCTTGTCTGCATGGATTGTATAAAGTTAGTTTTAAAATTAGACTAATGCCTTTAGTATGTTTAGGCTTATATATTTTCAAAATTTTCATACAAGAAACGATCACCACTTTTTTGTGTTCAGTCAGTCATCCGTAAAAAATAACGAATAACATATTTTGATTTCGAATAGGCATGACTATTCGTATTTTCTCCCTCATCTTGTGCTTGTTGATTATACTTACCTTAGCCTGTCGTAAAAAAATAGTAGTATTATCTGTATCATACCACTCATCAAAACAACATTGAAACAACAAATAATTATAAATAGTATCAGCAATAGTTACTCAAATGATGCCCTAAGTGAAAAACATTTGGACGTATAATCAGATTAAAATCGATTAAATGTGTATCATTAATCAATACTCAAATAAAATAAAACGTTTTGAAAAGAAATACCTTATTTAACTGTCACCAATTGTTTTGAAAATAATATGTACCATACTACTAACTGAAAGAAATCAAAACATCAATTTTTTCCCTAGTAATCGCACATGATTGTTCGCTTTATCTTGTTGAAAAATATTTAGAGTGCTTTTTATTAAATTATTTATTAAGATGATTTATATTTTTGATTCAATGACATATGCTTCTAGCTATAAAACAGGAGAAAACATAAAAAAATTTAACTATTGTCAAATAATTGTAAATCATTATTGTAGGTTTTGTCATATGTATGAATGCATCTGTCTGTCATGAATGGCTTTTATTCTTTTGTAGAAATGATCAATCGATTGAAGCCAAAACGATATTCAAACAAATAAGCAAACACAATTAGCTACTTCAGTAAACAAGTCAATAGCTTCATTGTAATATTAATCACTTTATCTTTTTTCTTTTGTTTTTTAAAATTTCGCTGTATTTATTCGTGACATCCTATCTTTTTTGTGATTTCAGTACAATTTTTTCGGACGCTTACGAGAGAGAAAGATAACGATAGCATATAGAGAACAGAATACAGACAACAGAAAACAAACAAACGTGAGAGGTAGTGATGATGAATGCACGTGTATTGAATTGTTTTTTCTTTCTTGACTATTCTTCCATTATCGAATATCTTTGAAGCTTAAACATCATACCAGGGAAGGAATCAAACCTTCTTCTATCTGACTAAATCATATGCATAGAACCACTATACCATCTCTGGCATCCCACTTATCTTTTATATGTTCGCACATGCATAAAAACACTAGTATAGCAAGAAAACAGAATAAATTTCAAAATCATAATCATACGTAGAAGAATACCTTTTCCATTGAATAAAAGAATGGTGTGGGTGGATGTGATTGTTATTTTCTTTTAATCCACATTCACACAACCGACACTCACATCCACACCCACACCCGATTCACTCGAATCTATCGATCGAATATCAGATGAAGCTAACAACTTTCATCCAAATATTAAACTAGTGCGACAAATTGGTAGAAGTGTTCCATTTTTTTATTTATTCATCGTGAACAGTAACGGATCTTTAACAACTTTGTTGTATCCCAACGGAGCAGTTGAACCGTATGCCATGCCATTTGGATCAGATCATCCTGGTCATGTTTTTCGAAACACTGTTGATACTGCTACAAATGAGACTCATATTTCTCTATAATGGGTAATTTTCCGGTACACATTCACGTTTCTCATCTTTTGTATGTGATTTATAGGTACCCGCCAAGACATCGGCTGGCGACTCACTACATTATTCAGTAAATCTTTTTCCAGGTATTTTATTTTGCCTATGCTCCACAACTCTAATGACTTTGGTTATTGACGTCACCAGTTATTGACGACAACAACAAAAACAACAACAACAACAGCAATAGCATACGAGAAAATAACTAAAATCTTAACTACCAATCAAACATCGAAGACATGAAAAACAACTAAGAAATAATCATCGGCATATTCATGAATTGTGGAAGCATACTTTTCATGAAACAGAAGTCATCGACACTGCTCTAATCGTTGGAATTTATTTGAATCCCAATTTAAAACATGAATTGATAGCACCAATAAGAAAGCTTACTCCACGTGGAACAAGCAGTCAACAGATCAATCTACAACATGACTGAAACATAGCAACAGCTAATTATGAAGTAAAAAAAATTGTCTATAACTTGGTCCATCTATAATTTCATCTTCTTACGTATCAATAAATATTCACCTGAATATTACTCTAAACCTTCCCTATGAAATAGTAGATTAAACCAAAATACAACCGAAATAACACGCGCAAATTACCATCATCACATCCACGAATTCAATAAGTATTCAGTACCACATGCTAATTTCAATCTATGCAGTCCGATACTTTAGAGCACAATATTCACATCCAACGAATTTCAATATCAAACATACGAGGAATTAAGCTATTGTCTGCTGTACAAAAAAATATTAAAGAGAATTAATAAATAGTTTCGAACGAAATATTAAAAAACACTTCATGATTGGCCAACTGATGATTAGTAACATATATTGAGATATACCATGGACAAATCCAATCAAATATATTTGTTATTTGTGAAATAATTCGATTTAGTTCACACATTCGAATGAATTATGATTAGGAAAACTTTCAAATTAATTAAAGTGCCTAACTTTTCTTGAATACATACTCAAGAGAATAATTGCTACTAGAAGTGCTGCTAGAAGGATACAGCATAACACAGTCAGAATATTACAGCAGCAGCAGCAAACTGTTATATATGCACCGCGTCTTCTAAATTATACTCGATATAAATTGCAATAAGAGCATATTTTATTTAGAAAAATACTCGCCTTGTCTTCCTTTGATTCTCTTCGTCATTCACTCCAGTTATCCAATAAAGAGTGCACCGAGGATACTGTTTATCTTGCACAATAACTTCTTCGTTCATGGATGCAATTTCAGTTTTGCCTGTGGTTGATATCGAGAAATCATGCCTTGGTATAAAGTATACATCTGCGGACTAAAATGTGCGTGAAACATCTAACCTATGAAGTCTACGCTGTAGAAAAAAAGGAGAATACTTAAATCTAGTACTTAAAGAAAATTTTCCTAAACTCATAAAAGATGTAGATTTTTAAGTGCCGCTAAATATATGATGTTTGATTTAATAGCTTCTCTTTTTTAATAATGATATTTCGACAAATTCATACAACGAATGTCATCTTCAGATTATCATCGATATTTGTACAAAAAATTATTATTTTTCTTTTTCTTTTGTTTAAATTATATAATGTTGTTAATGATGTTGATTTTTCTTCAAAATTTGTTGTTCGTTCTTTTTTTTATCATTCTTAATACTTCATTATCACGACCTGATGTTTCTAAACCTAAACCTAAACCTAAACCATAAGTATCTTGTCAGTTGTTATTTAACCATAACGTTGATATTGATTATTTTTGACCCACGATCTGTTGTTGAATTTGATACATTGAAATTATTTGAAGAACTGATGTTATTTGTTTCACATATTCATAATCGATTTGTATGTTTTGGTTTCTGAAGAAAAAATGATGATATTCAATTGATGTTAACTTATGGTGATTTGCGCGAATGGAGAGAAATAATAGATTTAATGAAATTGGTTGCTTGAGGCGAGCTAGTGGTTGATCGTTTTTAATATTACAAAACTATGAGTATACGTATATGATACGTTTAATTGATGTTGAGGTTAGGTGTTGAGAAGAGATAATAATGTTCGCTAGATTGTAAAATGTGTTGTTGGTCGGTTTTAGTTGTTCGATTGTAGTTGAAGAGTAGTGTGTTACCTAGAAAATAAAAATCATATGATTGAAAATGTTTAGAAGGAATTGTATTATCGATTTTGGGAATAGATATACGAGTTGTTCGTATTGTTATGATGAACACTTCTTGCGTAGCGTTGCAGATGGTGTTTCTGTTGTTGGTCGCATTGCTGTCGGTTAGATTCGAACGTTTAAAGTGATGTTTCGACGTTATCCATTTTATTGTCGCTTCAGTACGGATTGATAACTGAGAAAGTATTTGTGCTTATGATGTCCTATGGAGTAAGATTTTTTGTTTGACATTTATGTGTCTTTGTCAATTATAGCATTATTTTTGTCGCACAGAAAACTACTGAAAAAGTAAGTTTTGGGATAAGTTAAAGCTAGAGAGGTTAATTTCTTTCGTTTTCGTTTCCGCTTTCAGTATGGCATTATCGAATATAAATATCGGTGGATACTTAAATTATCATTTTAGTCATAATATTTTTTAATGATTTATGATAATACGAAAAGAGCTCATGAACGTTTTCAGTCGTTATTAATGGATCTACATTTTCTCAAATACTGTCGATCTCAGGATGTTATTCCGAAATTTCTTTGGTTCAAAACGGCGAACAAGGTGCTTTCACTTTCGTCAGCTTATAAGGAATGTCAAAGACGTTTACTGAACGCTGAAATCAATTCAAAATATAAATACCTCAATATCCTGAAAAAAAATTACTATTTGTTTTTGGATGAACTGAAAAATAGTGTACCTGATACTATATTTCAACATGTTTTGGAGTATATTATTGATCGTTCACGTGCAGTATTATATAAAAGGGAGAACAAATTAAGAGAGAAGATGAGTAGACATGAACAACTTAATAGAAAATTTGATCCCGTCGATGGTAACGTCGTTAAGAACCTCTCTTCCCGTATATTATCAAATAAAGAAGTTGAATGTCTCGCGCATGGCTTAAACTACGGTCTTATTCCTAGAAAGGTTGATGATATTAACATTATTAGTAATATTGAAAATTTTTTCCATCGAGTTACTGATATTTCTCAACATCATAAGAAGCTGTTTTCTGAACTTAAGGAAAAAAATACAATTGTTGATTCTGATGTTCGTGTTATTACTTCAAAAGAATTGACATTGGCAAATAGTCTACGTTCAATTACTGATTCATTTCGTTCTCATGCTTATCATTTCGGACAAATACAAAATAGGATCAATGCTGAACAACAAAAATATCGTAATATATTAGGAAAATTAAAACAAGACAAGTCGATTATTGTTATTCGTCCCGATAAAGGCAGAGGAATTGTTTTATTAAATAAAGGCGAGTATTTATCAAAGATCCATGTTATACTTAATGATTCTAGTAAATTTAAATGTCTGTCAGATGATCTTACAATTACCCGTGAAACTAAATTAACAAAGTTGTTGAATAGGTTACATGATGAAGGACACATTTCCGATCAATTTTGGGTAATGGCAAAGCCTACTGGTTCTATTCCTGGACGTCTTTACGGATTACCAAAAACACATAAAAAGGATGTTCCACTTAGACCAGTGCTCTCAGCAATCGGGACGTTCAACTATGGACTTTCTAAAGCTCTGTTACAAATATTGTCAAACATCATAAAAAAAAGAATATGATCCGTGATTCATTGTCGTTCGTTAAAGAATTACTGGCATTACCTAAGCCTATGTCTCAATATAAGATGGTATCTTTTGATATTGCTAGTCTATATATAGGGGTGTCAATTGACAGTTTATTTAATTTAAATTTAACTTCGTGAAAAGTTAATTTAATTTTAAATTAAATTCTATCAAGTTAAATTTAAAATAAATTTGAATTTTTCTGATACAAAAATTTAAATTTGAATAAAATTTAAATTTTCAGAATTTAAATTTAATTTAAATTAAATTTTTGAAAATTTATTTCTTGATTTAATAATTTTTTTAAATTTAAATTTTAAATTTAATAAATTATTTGGATGGATACACATGATTGCTACGAGAGAAATACGTGACTTTAACAGTAGTAAATACTAAATGAGAGGAAAACCTAGTATTTTAGGTTAATATTTATTCATAATAGTCAAAATTTCTCTACAGATTATGCAGGGTCCGTCATCTTTCTTCTTCAGAAGACTGGGATACTCATAAAAATATATTTAATAGCACAATTCATAGAAGAATGGCTAGTTTTAACTTTAGAAAACAGGAAACACACTCAAATTTGACTTTAAATAGTAGCAATCAAGTCAAAAACTATTTTTATCTATTAGTTTTCAAAATTCAACTAATTTGAATTTCAAACAATTTAATTTAAATTTAGTTAAATTTAAATGATGCAAAATTTAAAATCTAATTAAATTAAAATTTTTTCAGTTAAAATTTATTTTAAATTTAACTTTTCATTTAAAAAAAATTTAATTTATTTTAAATTTAAATTTTTGAAAATTTATTTCCCGATTTAATAAATTTTTTTAAATTTAAATGTGACACCCCTATCTATATACTAATGTACCACTCGATGAGACAATAGGCATAATTCTTAAACAGTTATGTGATGGCAATATTAAACCTCCTTCAATGAATCGATCAGATATAAAAGATTTACTCGATTCAGCAACAAGTCAATCTCATTTTCTTTTTGATGGAGAATTATATGATCAAATAGATGGAGTACCAATGGGATCTCCTTTGACTCCACTTTTGGCTGAGATTTTTCTTCAAGATTTTGAGAGAAAACATTTATCATCTTTTAATCAAATGGGTATTATTTATTGGAAACGCTACGTTGATGATACTTTTGTATTAGTAGACTCAAAAGTGCCTATTAAGGGCATTTCTTATATTCTGTATCAGTATCATCCATGTATTAAATTTAGTTATGAAGAAGAAGATCGATATACACACAAACTCCCATTTCTTGATGTACTGGTACAACGCAAATCAGGTGAAGGTTTTCAAACACGAGTTTATAGAAAACCAACATTCACGGGTCTTATTACTAAATGGAGCAGCTTCGTACCAAAAATTTATAAGTATAACGCATTGTCAACGATGGTGTATAGAGCTATTACGATTTGTTCCTCATATAATGTTCTACATCGTGAATTTAAATCAATAAGATCATTAGCAATTCGAAATGGATACCCTAATTCGAAGCTGGATTCGATTATTAGGCGTCAACTTAATCTTATGTATGAGTCTACTACTCCTATAACACCACCGGCACTCACTATTGATACTGTTGTTCTTCGAATACCTTATTTTGGACCATTAAGTCAAGTCTATACAAAGCGTATCACCTCAACTATTACCAAGAATTATCCATTAAAACAAATAAGAGTTGTCTATGATGTTCAAGAACGAGTTGGTGATAGTTTTACCTTGAAAGATCCAATTCCAGAAAACATGCAATCAGGAGTTGTTTATGAAGCCACTTGCCCAGAATGTAGCATAAAATATATTGGTAAAACATTTAGACATCTTAAGACACGTGTACATGAACATATTAATGATCAAAAAAACGATTTATGTGTGAAAAAAGTTAAGAAATCAAAACGTACCTCAAAAATAAAACCATCCATATTTAAACCCAATATTGAACGCAAAGGACCGATTACTAGATTACAGACCAGTAAATTCCAAAGCCAAATATTATAATGAACCAAGAAGACATTGACGCACTATTAAAAAATTGTGAAATAAAAGAAAAGCAGCCACAACAGAATACAGCTAAATCTTCTATAGTGAAACACTATCTTACTACCGGGCACATGTTTGATAACCATAACTTTCAAATCAGATTGAGAGAAAGACACAAATATAAATTAATAATAAAAGAATATCTTCTCATAAAAACAACAGAACCACAGCTTAACAAAGGCGTTCGATCAATACCACTATATATTTATCCTGATGGACTTCAAATAAATTATATAACGAAAAAACAATAATCGAACACTTGTCATTGTTCATCTTTCCGACCTATCACAACCAATAGAAAATAAATTACCTTCGCCCTAACCAAAAAGAAAATTTCTCCATCAAAACTCAATATCTATGAAACCAACCATAAAAACATATACCCAAATACATAAATATATATGAACATCAAAAGACTGAAACCACTGATAACAGTGCCATAATTATTTATCAAAATCCTGCTTCATTATCATACTACATCACACAACCATACTCAGCTGCAATATCCACATACCTGTGCTTCTACATAATAACTTCATTCACACCGTATCCACTTTACACAAAACTTAAACCTCAAATGATACCTCCAATTATACCAACAGAGCTCAAGCAAATCATAAACAACAGCCAACAACAGATCAAACCATATCAATTCATCCTCTTCCAAAATATTCGAGAGAAAAAAAACAACAACACATTTTACAATCTAGCGAACATTATTATCTCTTCTCAACACCTAACCTCAACATCAATTAAACGTATCATATACGTATACTCATAGTTTTGTAATATTAAAAACGATCAACCACTAGCTCGCCTCAAGCAACCAATTTCATTAAATCTATTATTTCTCTCCATTCGCGCAAATCACCATAAGTTAACATCAATTGAATATCATCATTTTTTCTTCAGAAACCAAAACATACAAATCGATTATGAATATGTGAAACAAATAACATCAGTTCTTCAAATAATTTCAATGTATCAAATTCAACAACAGATCGTGGGTCAAAAATAATCAATATCAACGTTATGGTTAAATAACAACTGACAAGATACTTATGGTTTAGGTTTAGGTTTAGGTTTAGAAACATCAGGTCGTGATAATGAAGTATTAAGAATGATAAAAAAAAGAACGAACAACAAATTTTGAAGAAAAATCAACATCATTAACAACATTATATAATTTAAACAAAAGAAAAAGAAAAATAATAATTTTTTGTACAAATATCGATGATAATCTGAAGATGACATTCGTTGTATGAATTTGTCGAAATATCATTATTAAAAAAGAGAAGCTATTAAATCAAACATCATAAAAGATATTTGAGCCGAAGGGTTTATCAGTCGAAACATATTTAGCAATACAAAAACGTTTAGAATAAGTGAAAAGGGTTCTTCATTCAAGAGTAAAATTATTTTTAGTATTATTTAACAAAAAAAATAAGTATCCACCAGACAAATTCTATCCTAAATCTTTTGGGAGAGTGTATGAGAGGTGTCGGTATGAATAAATCCTTTTATATACCCTTGCAAAGAGTTTAGGATAGAATTTATATTATTTTCCTTAACCCTTATAAGGGTTTATTATTCTATGTTTTCTTTTTACAATGTAGAGTAGAGGTGGACCGTTGATTTTAATTTTAGTTAATTAAGAGAGTTAATTAAGTGGTTTTACTTAACACTTAATATTAAGAAAAAAACGTTTACATTAGCGACTTAATTACTTAATATTAAGTGTTAACTCGATACTTAATATTAAGTAATTAAGTGGGTAATCTACACATTTTTTTCTTAATATTAAGTATTGCGTTAACACTTAATATTAAGTAATTAAGTCGCTAATGTAAACGTTTTTTTCTTAATATTAAGTGTTAAGTTAAAACTTAACACTTAATATTAAATTAACGTAAAGTGCCACCCCTAATGTAGAGTAATAATCTATCGTTTAAAAACATTCTAAATTTAATGAAACACTTTTCTTTCCTATACGTCTCATCTTGGGTGTTCTAGTCTTTTTTCTCTCTGTTATCTTTTACCATTCGCTCGTTTACTTAGACATAACAGGTCAAGACTGATCTTACGAAACCAGATAGGATAGTACAAACAAGTAACGTTCATCGACATCGAAAGTCGATTCACTGAGCCCTAGACTGCCAGTGCTGAGGAGAAGAAATGCATGGACAGGACAGAAAATCCGTTGTTTGTGCCAGTAGCTGTTGGCGATCTTTTTAAACAGATCTGCAACGGGGCGGGAATAAGTGAAACTGAAGTAAGAATTAGACGAAAATTAAGGGTTTCAAGTAAAAGCACTAAAAGGGAAGACGAAAACGGACAGAATGGTACTCAAAAGCGCATAAATCGGCGGAGAGATTGAGTGTTACCTAACCAAAAAATACAGTCTGGAAATTTCGTGATGGTAAGCTCAAAGTTCCGTAGGGGGATCAGCTCACCCCTCCACTCAAGACATATCCAGAGCGGACTGTTTTCCGTGACCATGTCACGCAGACGCCTATGGTTTCTGCCGTATATATGCCATAGGGGCCATCAAAATGGTCATTTCTGCCATAGAATTGGTCATTTGTGTCATAAAATTGGTCATTTGTACCACAGAAATGGCCATTTTGTACTGCTTGAATGTTCATTTGTGCCATAGAAATGGTCTTTTGTGCCACAGGAATGGTCATTTGTGTCATTGTTACAGACGGACAGACAGACAGACACAGGTGAATTACGGTTTCTAGACCCTATCCTTTCAGTCTAGGGAAAAACCATCGCCTCGGAAATCTTACGATACAGTAAGATCTTTCAAGAATTGGATGTTACACAAACATATAAGACCAGATGTAGAATCCTATAAGATATTAACATCTGATTGTTTGGTTCGGCCAAAGATCTTATCAATTAATTTTCATGTTATTTTGCGTAAATTGCTATTTGAGATCGAGAGAGATCTCCTATTCAAGAGAAAATCGTGTTACTTTGCTTGATGGGCTGAAACTTTCTTCCCGCACTGGTGTTGGACTTATTTTGTACGGATTCCTCAACGGCATAATTATCTTCTTCCGATAACTTGATAATCGGCTTATCCATTGCACACGAGCAGATGTATGAAATCTATTCTTCTCGTGGTTCAAAGATTGACTTCGCCTTTTCATATGGCATGGCATCGCAGTTGTCTTTTCGACATAACTTGGCAATTGATTTGTTTGTTCGCTACTTATTGGGTGCCAAAATGACATTTCTTGATTGTTTGATGATGAATTCATGCTTTGCAAATCAAAACGTGAATATCTTGACTGATTTGAATAGCTAGGTAGAAGATTTGTCGTACTGTTATTGCTCGATGTTCGAGATATTCTTTGTACATGAATTGATGAGTATCTTCTATTATGTTGATCAATTTCCGGTTTTTTATTGTCCAGACTCTGATTAGTTTTTGGTAAACTAAAAGGATGATTGTTGATGGATGATGACTTCTGCTATGGCAATAAGATCTTTTTAGTATATAACGGTATAAATATGAGTGATTACATACGATTATTTCTGATCTATTGGCACGGTTCACCGTTACTCTCGGAACTGATGATGCGATTTGCAAAATTACAGATTTATTTATAGTCTAAAAAATCTTTCAGTCGTTTCAATTCTTAATAATATCAGTATACTTGCAAATAAAGAATGATTTCTACATAACCTCGATTTTATGATCTTTGAATATTCTTACCATTATTTCAAATGAGATTATGAAATGAAAGTTAAGTCTAGCACTATGACTTTATGATTCTTAGTGGCATGTTTTATTTTATTTACACAGAGTAGAATATTAACTACACCATTTGTAGAAGTGTGAATTCAAAAGGCTAAACTATCTGCGTCTGAGTATATGTTTTCTATTTTGTTCTAGTATTACTCAGACTTGCAAACGAATCAAACAATTAGTAAAAGAAATGACCCATTTTCATTCTGTTTTTATCAATTCTTTTCATACCAAAGCTAGAGTTTCTTGCTAATTTTTAATAGGTTTTTATGACTTTGAAGGTTGAATTAACACAATCTTTATGGAATAAAAATTTGAAACATGCTGTCATTGCTGTTGCTGATTACAGAGGGATTTCCTTATTCAATCTATTTTCGGTTGAATGGTTTCTCCATCGTTCCAATTCATTCTTCATAACTCTAATAAGAAATTAGTTCACATATTTCAAAAACCGTTATTGACATGTGGTCTTTAATGGGTTGTCAATATATTCTCGCAAGATATGTGGCAGAGTTTCCAGGGTGCTTGCCAAAATTTGAAAGTAGAGGAGGAAATGAATTCAAATTTATACCCTATGTACTTCAACACTTTTTTTTATCGATAGATCTGGTTTAAAAAAACAATTTTTTTGAAATTCTGAACTGACAAGCTGCTAGCTGTTATTGAACTGTCCATTTATCTTCTGTGAGTTGCTTTCGATTGAATGTATGAAACTCTCAATGGTTAGTAGTTTTCAATTTCTCATTCGTTAAAAAATAATATAAAAAATTCTTTTCTATTGAGAAAGTTATACTAATCATTAGGATGATAATACTTTTAAAAGGTTTTCTTATCGAGATACCTATATATATGTAAAAAAATTGAAAACCCTACAGCTGTGTATTGTGTTAAATTAGTGTGGTTCCTCTATTGTTTTTCTGTATCGTTACTTTAGCGTATGTTGAAGTTTTCTCTATCTTGAGGGTGTGGGTGTGGTCAGTCTTCTACTGACTCCCACCTGCCCACACCCCATTTCTCTTCAAGCATCTCAACTTCCTCGATATCTGGGATACGCAACAGTGTTGGCTCTATGAATAATTTATTGTCATGCCATGAAATGTAGAATCTAACTCTGAACAAAGTAGTGTAAGTGTTAAATTAAACAGTCTAACTATTTTGAATTTAAAAACACTAATGGCATAGATATAATATGGAATAACCCCTTTCAATGATTTCACAGTTTTTACTTCAACAGTGTTTCTTCCAAATATTTCTTCTGAAATTCTCAAACGTACATAAAACGATGCAAATTTGACGAATAATTCTGTGAGATAGTTGAAATTATAAAGCTATTTCCTCATCGTTTTTTTTTTGGTTTTTGATCATCATTTGTGTTGGACTCGAACAAGAAAAACGTTTTTGAAATAAAGATTCGTCAATTTTGTATAGTTTAAAATTCTTTATTGCGTGGTATGTAAAGAAAAGTTTCTAATTCATAGAAACTCAGAGAGAAGGGTACCACGATGTAGTGGAATTCATTCTGAAATAGCTTCTAGGAGAACTTACGCTGAATAAAATAAAATTTCTGTAAGATAAAATGTATGCATATAATACAATAGAAGCTTACTACTCTTTCATGTATTTGGAGAAACAAAAGTAAAGGACATAATCCAATAAACATTTGTTAGGATTGAATACTGAAGTATAAGAAAAAAGAAGACTTTTAAACTTTAATAAAAAAAGCAAAAAAACTGCATTTTGCTAGTTGATTCAAGATTCAATTTAAAGTTATTTACTCCTATTGAATATATGCGCAAACATAGAAGAACAATCGAAAAAAAATACCTTGGCTCACAGTTAGAAGAAGTCGAACAAAGAAAATATCCTCTTTCAGCTTTTTTTTTATCGACCTATAAAAAGAAAACAATCAATCCTGCTTGAATATATATAGAAAAAAGCATCTATCCATAGGTCTTTGGCCAAATGTATCTTTTCCGTGTTACTTAATAATTCAAATCCTCCTACGACTAATAACAAATATAGTTCGAGTACTCTATCTTTACCTATCTTGAGGGTGTGCTAAATGCAAGTTTTCTGATTCTTTTTGGCAACATTGATTGTCTCATAGAAATTCTGTTGCTATTTCAGATAAAAATAAAAATTTGCTTATGTGAAATGGAGATATTTTTTCAAAATAGAAACATTTTCGATGAGATCTAATAGAACTAGTCAAAAATAAGAATTTTTCTTGGTTTTTCAATTTTTTCAAAAGTATTCAGATGTTCTTCAAATAAAAGGTTGAAAATAAATTTTTCATGTAAGGGATCGATAATTTATAAACAAATGATATATTCGAACTGTTCGATTAAAAATTGAGAACTTGATTTTTAAATTGATATCATGAATGATAAACAAAATACAGTCGATTTCCATACAAGTGATATCAACAGATTTTTAGGATATTATTCTTTTAGAAAAATTCTATTTTTTATCAACGAATTTAGACATCATGTTTTTTCCTTTAATACTATATGAATTGTTTTACAAATTTGTTCAATCTTACCATCTTTCTACTTCACAAATAATACTCAAAAAGCATTAAGAATGTATTGGAACTTCGTTTGTGCTACATTTATTTGAATTACCTATGTTCTATAGAGTTAACTGTCATTGTAGAGACACACTATATACAGCCGATCGAAAAACAGCCGTGGAATATATCTTCAGTTGTGTTCTCATGGTTCTGTTATATCAATAAGATAGAATCGAATGCATAGGAAAATGTCAAAAAACACATATCACATAGTAACTCATGATTAGCAGGCTAATTAGAATTGTAATTTCAGCAATCTAACTTTTATTTCAGAGATATCTCGTGAAATATTTTTTTTGATTGGAGAATTGTTTCATCTGCAAACAGTATTCGAGTTTTATGCGCTATTTTTTGGGAGCCAAAAACAGCACGAATGCATATAGAGTCAATCCATTTGATTGAATTTGCTATGTGAAAGCATGAAATAAGATTGCTTTATCGAGCATTCATTTCTGACCATACTCTAAAAACAAACTTGAATGTAACTCCTTCAACTGTATTCTAGGCATTTTTCTATGAAGTGGGTACGACGTTTTGTTCAATATTTTTTTCATGGTCAACAAGAATCGTATATATTCTTATTCATAAAGTTCTATTGTTATATTTTTTTTATCGCACACCAGATCAACGCTAATCAGAAGATTTTATCAATAGGAATGTTCATTGTTTATTTTATGGTCTAACCAACGACTGCTCGGTATATCGACGATTCATTCTCTTATCTTTTGAACATTGAATAATTCAAAGCTAAATTAAATTAAAATTAGGTAAATTGGTGTGTGGGTCAAGACAATGGTCACTAATCATGCCCTCACACCCACACCCACAGCCAATCATATCTGATTGCATGCTTATTTTATCGTCAAATGAAAATAGCATCGAGTTGTGCATGTTTCTCTCTTCATCATGCTTGACTGATCACTGTCGTAGAATAAAGATAAAAAGGAGTGCTGCTCACATTCTTATTCAGCTTTTTATTTTCATTTAGATTCGGAACCTGTATATTCAGCGATTCTTCTTCGACTCCGATTGTCCTTCGGCATTAACTAACGGCAAATATTTCTATCGCTAGATTGTTCATAGTATACACTCTTCGTTTGATATTTGTTCCTACTATTGATCGCCGTCCTAGTGAAAAGTGTGATACTAAATTCTACAGTATAATTGTTCTTGCTAACGGACAAGGAAAACCACAGCATACGAGAGAACCGACAATACAAAGGTGACTCCTATTCTTTAAAACCCTATTGCACAATTCAACTTCACGAATTGAATATCGTGTCCTATCTTTTAACATACGTATGCTTCACGAATCTTGAACAGTGAAAACTACTGTAGCTACTTGTTCTAATACTAGGAAAGATCAGTTCACTGTCAGTGAATCGAGACCGAACAACAGAAAGGCAATTTCTTCAAGACGTTACAATAAAATAGCACTTCGCAATGCTATTTGGAGATGAGTAGCTTCGTGAGCTGGTCGGTACGTACCTGAGAGCGGAGTCTGTGTAACACGATGGGCTCCGATTCTCTATCATTGATATCATATTATTCTCTATTAACATGAAATGCAAGGCATTTTCTCACATGTACCTAAAAAGAAGCATATATGTTAATTGAGAGCTAGTGACTGCTCGAGAGCAGCGTTGATTGCATTAGCATTTAATATTGTTCATTGTGAAATTTTGTTGAGATAATAGCGTTGCAGCAGGTCGGAGCAAAGGTTTTGATCCGAAGCTGATAACGGCCCAGGTCGAACAGTACGGTCCGTATACGGCCGTTGACGGTTACTTTACGACTATTTTACGGGCGAAAGTTTGCCGTAATATCTGGCGCAGTAATACGGACCGTATTATCATGAGAGTACGGAGCACAAACAGCCGTAAATCATGAAAATTCAATCCCGTTTACGGTGCCGTATTACTGCGCCAGGTATTACGGGCAAATAAAGCCTATTTAATGCCGTAAATATACTGTTTTGACATCGTTTACCGTCGATAAACAGACCGTAAACGAGTCCGTTTTGATCAACCTGGGCACACCCACATTCGCCAATAACTAATGATATCGACCTACTAACAAATTCTTTTCGTTGAGAAGCATGTTGAAAAATGTAAGCACTATTTTTATTCAAAATTCGTCTATCTCGAGCCATTCAGAGAAAGCTCAATCAAAACACAATAAAATAAATGAAAATTGAACGAGATAGAAGAAAAACAAATCTCTAAGAGAGCATATTTCTTTCTTGATGTGAAAGATCGCAATATCAAAAGAGCCATGCTGGACAGTTCCTACCACACAGTACACTTATTCACACGACTATTGCCTTGACCTGGTTGACAGCCAAATACTCTATCGAACTCTGGGAAATTCGAGGTAGAACCGAGTATTCTAGATCGAAAAATGAACTTTTATATCATCTGAAGAAACTGTAGAATAAAGATGTTACCTGAACTGACTTGGTGAATGCACATCATGCAAAACTAAATTTCTCACGTATTGATCCGTCATCTTCGAACACCATATTTGACCATAATTGAGAAAGAACATTTGTTCGACTGAGTATTTCGTTAGACCTGGAAGCTTCTTGTCAAGATTTCGATGGATGTGAGTCCACTTTTGATAAGCCTACACTTATCTAGGTTGGAATCGAGTAAAAGATACGCAGAACTTACAGCAAATGCTGCTTTCAGTCCACCGTTATCAGCAATATTTTCACCTTGAGTTTGTTCACCATTAACCTGAACGTCAAAGAAAAGTTTTTTATGTTCAACAAAATAAAATAGAACAAGTCACCGGAAGATCAATTTGAGTCACTGTATAATTGTTGTACTGATCAATGATGCAAGTCTTCCGTTGGTTAAATGCACTTAATGTCTCATTATCCCACCAGAGTATCTTATTTCCATCTTTGTCATACAGTCCACCGAAGTTATCGAAGCCATGTGTAATTTCATGTCCAATGATCGTTCCGATAGCTAAATTTAAAAATTATTTTCTGTTCTATTCGTTACTTTGAATTGTGTCTCACCGCCATAGTTGAGATATCTAGAACAAAAACAGAAATTTTCGAATAAGACAACTAATGCAATCTCACTTGGGTGCATCTTTGTAAAAGAAAGGCGTTTGAAGAATGCCAGCTGGAAAAGCTAAAGGTAGATTCATATATGACATATTACTCTCGGAAGAGTTTTCTTCTTCGTACAGATATCATTAAATGAGGGATTATAAAAGGCATTGACGATAGTGGGCGTATATCCAATCCATTCTTCTCGATCAAGAAGTTGTCGAAGCACTTGAAGATTTTTTTTAGCATTTAGTTTGAGCATGAGCAAAACGTTCCGTGCAAAAGACGAATTGAAATTATACTACATTTTGAAACAAAAAATAAAAGAATCACAAGAATCATTGTTGGCTATTTTTTATACCTCGGCATAATTTTTCTCCAACTTTGTGTTATTATTGTCGTCTAAATAGGCTGGATAGCCAACTTTTGCGTTTATAGCCCGGGCCTGTATAATGGAATCTGTCTTGTCAACGTCTAGATCATTTTGATATTTCGCTTACTTTATCGATTGCTCTACTTTTCGAGATGGAGTTCATCCATGTCGATTGGTTAATAATATCAATAAACTGATTTCGAATATTGTCAATCATTACAATTGACTGTTAAAAAATTAAAAAAATAGAAATTCATCACCAAATTGAGCTTTGAATACCTCTATACGAGCGTCCTTGTCAAAATATTTATCTATATAAAGTTTTGAAACAGCAAACCCCATATTGTAATTGACATACCTAGCACACTTCATTGCGCGTACTTGCTCAACAGTAGTACCGAGAAATACTTGATCGAACTGTTGTTTGATGGTTCGAAATCGCCGTGGTATAATCCATGCCCGACTCATCATGAACCGCCATACCATATAGTTTTGTAAAACTCGTGGTGATTGTTGATCAACAATTAATGAAACATTACGTAAATAGTCAAGTTCACTCGCAATTACAACATCCGTATCAACAAGAGATACATTTGCCAAAAGGTAGAGACGACGAAGGTGACGAACAAAGTCAAACTGAACGCAAATAGGAAGATAGAAAGATCAAAAATAATACTCACCGTAGTGTTGATTGCAGACGAAAGATTGCCGATGGTCGAATGGATAGTCTCAGTATGCCGAACAATCTGTTCATTTAACGTCCAATGATACTGTTCAATAAGTGAACGCCGTGAGACACAGAATGTATGAGAAGAAAGAGCGAATTACCGTAGCGATGGTTTTTTCAAAATTAAATATATCATTAACATCATCATTGATCATTGATCTGTCTGTAGCTAATGCCAAAGCAAAGTTCTGTATGAATTGCCGATAAGCTTTAGTGACGTCGCTTTCGTTAACATAATAGCTACGATCTAGCAAACCAAGATCACTTTGACCAATCTGAATCATTAATATCGATTAACCATCCAAGTTTACGATAAATCTTACTCGAATGGCTTGAACCGATGAATTCATCTCATCGATCTCTGTACCTGCAATATAAATTACGTCGCTACTATACTCGGCTAATTTAAGCAGTAACTGTGAGAAGTTAAATGTTGCATCGTCCCACATTGGCCCTTGCAATATGGGCCATCCACCTAGTTCTGTATTAACAAAGGATAGTAACACATTGACAGAGTCTGCCATAATAGCTGTTTCATTGACGCAGGAAGCGAATAAGCGCTGAGCATTAAGAACTGCTTTTGGTATATTGGTATTGTTCGATGTCGACAATGTCAGAAGATCTGCAAACAATAAAACTATCAATGGAAAAGCATGGTTGACGTATTCTCTACCAATAATAGCATCTTGCAACCGCGTCTCCAACGTGACAAATATATCTTGAGAATTGGCTTTTTTTTTATAGAATGAATTGAAGTTTAATTCTAAAATGCATAGAAGAACAGAGAAAACTTACCATCATTTGGTATTTTAGTGTTCTTAAGTTGCGTACCACAGACAAATTCGTAGAAGTTTTCACACGGATCGACTGTCTCATCAATACTCCCGATTAGAGAACTTGCTACAAACAGAGAATAATATTTATCGTATCCATATAAAGATTCTGACCTGCTTTCACACAATATCTTGTTAAACACAAATCACTGTTGCCATCGACTGAAATGAATATTCATGTTCAAATACTTTGTTTGATTTTTTTCTATTTCTATAAGATTCCCTAATATAGACCTGTTATCGTTTGATTATTCATTCTTCGATTTTGTTCGATACCATACACGACGGCAAACGCCATACTTCCAATGAACGAAAAGCCGACAACAACACCGAGAAATATCCAGAACAATCCTATGCATTGCGTCCGTGGCGATGATCGACTAGAAATCTAGTTTACCAATTTCTTCAAAAAGCGCTAAACATTCCACTTACCGGTCAGAATGAACTATGGGCATGATGCTCGTTGTTAAGTCATCAGGGATGTTTATTGTTTTTATCATGATTAGATAGTTTACCTTTTAGAATACAAATCTTGGCAAATAAATATCATTCAATAGTTCTTATCGATGCTTGATTGGCCATTTCCTTGCAAAAGTCAATCACTTATCTATGTTATGAAGCAATCAAATGATGTGTCTTTCTTGTTTTTGAGAGTGCAAATACCTGTCTTTTACCCAAGTAAGACATGCACGGTTGCATGCCATTTAGATGGAATTCAAAATATGAATTGACGATAGCAAGGATAGAATAATCGTTAAGAGGGAGACAAAAGAGCATACATTGATTGGACTATGATTATCTATCTTCTACAACAATCTTCCAAATACTTCACTGACTTTATTAAGAATAAAAGTAGGAATACTATCGTGCTCTGCTGTAGAAAATGAAAATTTCCGACAAGCAGTCAACCGAGCTGTCCTGATTTTGGGTGTGAGGTGGATGCGGGTATTTTCTTGGCATCCTAGTAGATCCTGGTAGATCTTATAAGGGGTATTGAAAGAAATTACTTCACATAGAATTGCTTTATTATTTATATGCCATTCAGTGCTCTCTCACCACATATATAACTTCTCTTTTATCGAAAGGTAAACTATACAGATATTTGCCATTTGATAAGATTTCTCGTCAAATCAAAACAAAAACTTCTATTGTGGTAATTTACTATATTCATACGAGCGCCTCAAGTAACGTTCGCGATTGCACTTAAATGAAAAAGGACCTCTGAAAGATGAAAAAGAACTTCTGTGCTCCGATAACTTCCTACGCATATTAGTTCTAGTGATAGGATCGGTTTGTTGTTTTTCTGGAACCGAACCAAACCACCAATTAAATAATACAGAGAAAAGTATCCATTTCTCGTCGTTTTTATGAATATTCCTTGGAATATTCACTTGGAACAACTTATTGAAGACATTATTATAACACTTTCTATAGTTCTAAGAGAGACTCAGAATACTGAGCTGCAGATAAAGTTAAAAGCATACGTATTTCGCTTTTATTTTAGAAATATCGTTCCATTGAAATGCTTGCAGCGTATGTTCAGTGGATATGTATCCACTTTTTCTGTCAGTCAAGAACGATTCGCTACATTTTCGTTCGTCATTGAGTGCAAAGAACACAATTTGTTTTAACTAGTAGGTTCTTATTCTTTGAGTGACGTTCTGTGAAAATATCATATAGCCTAGGCTTCAATAAATAATTTATATATGTTACGCTTTTCCGCGTTTGTTATGCACTTGGTTACTTTATCATTTCGGAGTGATGGAGCACTTGAAAGTAATATTGTAATAATGACGGAAAGCGTATCTATTCAAAATGAAAGTGTAGTCCTACAAGATATAAAGAATGTCAAAATTTTTAATTTCATTTCGTTTCTTACAGTTTAAAAAGTAATAATCACTATGACTGGCTAAACTTGAAAGTTTTGCACTTACTACTAAAAGATTGTCTGTAAAAGTATATACTGAATGATGAGCAAAACTATTGCTCGTCGCTGAAGATCTATGAAACAGTTGAGTAAGCCATAAAAATGTGCTATCATTTTTTCATTCACTTTAAATGAACAGGTTTACAAATATATTCGAATTTATATTTAGATGAAATCAGTTCCCAGTATTTGGAACCGAACCGGTCGCATTGCTGATCAGCTCAGAAATGTGTAGCATTATATCTCAAAAGACTGCCGTTGTATCTATTCTAGATGTTGAATGAACAATAGAAAAGCAACAATGATTCAATTTATAACAAATTTTAATGATAATTCTTTAAGAAGAATGTAATTTGCCCGTTGCACACAAAAACAAACTAGCCTATCAAAAAAAAACAATTTTTTTTTGCTCAGACATTTACACATACAAAGAGATATTTGATCATTGTTATAACCTGTACAAAAAAAGAAAACAATATAGTAGAAAATGTCTATTTTTCCGATTGACTTCGACTTTGATCAGCTGGTGATGACGACGAAGCTCTTGATGGATTATTGCCATTATTAAAAGTGTCATTTGTTGTCAAGGAATCATTTTTATTGTTAACTAATTCCGTAATACGAACTGAAACTCCATCAACTGTTATTGTTGTTGTTGTATGCGTTGATGACGAATTTGATGATGTTGATGACGACGACGACATGGACGAAAGTGATGATAGTTTAATTTTTTTTCTAAAGATGAAATTCAATTTACCAATGAAATACTTAATAAAATTATAATTTACTTTTTTTTCTGTACATCATTTTTCTTATTTCGTTCATTGCTCGTTACTTTAATTTTTTGATTATTATCGTTCGATTGCCTTTGTTTAGGATCTTTCGATTTTGATGATTGATGTTTGATGATTTTTTTCTGGTCATTTTCATGATTAGGCTTTTTATTAGTTATTGGTATTGATATTGATTTGGTTGAGCGGGATAATGAGCCAATGGTTGGTCGTTTCTTAGTTGTTGATATTTTCGAAGGATCGTTTATTTTTGATGATGACGATGGTGAAGCGGACCGATAGGATCGTGTTGTTGTTGTAGATGATGCTGGAGATGATATACTTTCATTGAAATGATCATTCGGAAATGATCGTCGTGTATGATTATTATTATTATTATTCGAATGAATATTTTTACGTTCTTCGTGTTGGAATTCTTCATCATCATCGTCGTCATCATCTTGACCATCTGTATCATCAGTTGTCGATGGATCAGAAGAATAATCGTCATCGGTTTTACGTTTCGATCTTGGCAATTGCTCAACATGCCCGCTTAATACAAGTTTTGGTTTTCTAAATGCATACATAAAAAACAAACATTGTTAGCTTTCTTTTTTCAACAACACCGAGTATTCCAAGGGATAAAAAACGGAAACTTCTCTCTGAATCATATTAATATTTTGCGGTATCCTACCGAGTAGCTGTTCCTTTTCTTGAATCACACATTTCACATCGAAATGCTACACATGGATTTTTATATGTACACAATGAGCAGTCCCATGTTCCATCATTAAGAATTACGCGTGATCGTTTTGCTCTAAAGGAAAATAAATCAAAAACAATAATTCCCCCTTAATTTGTTGTCCCTACTTTCGATCTGTCATGATTTCGAATGTTGACGATTCATAAAAGAAAAACTAGTTCATCTAAAAATAATCAATTCTATTTATAAAACATTCATCGATTTATGTTTCTTCAGAAAATTTTTTATTTTTTTCGTCATCAACTTTTTTTCTTAAACGTTCTGTGTGTTCAAGTTTAGCTTGTCGATCAGCAGCAAATTGTCGATAATTATCAATACCTTTCGGTATTGTATTAAGAAATTCTTTTACATTCGAATATGTTCCTTCGACAGAATTGCCCATACGCATTTGCATACCAACAAAACGAGTGCGACATGATTGATCACAATACGGAGCTCTCTCTGTCGATTTACACATACATAATTCAGCCACTTGAAATTTTGATGAAGTAAATTTTAATGGACGTAAATTGCCTCTCAACTGTTTACATGCTTGATCGCAAAGAGCCTTCAATAGAGACATTATTTACCATTACAAAAAAGAATGAAAACGAGCAAATTGAGATTTTTACTTGATGATGTGCATAACCGCATGAACACCAATAGTATGTTCGATTAGGCAGAAGTTCAACTTTCATCGGTTGAAAACCGCCAATACGTTTTCTGTGATTGCTAGCTTCGGGATTTGAGCGTGCTTGAAATGCTGTTTTTAAAAATTCCCAAAACGGTATACGAGCACGCTAAAGTAGACAACAAGGATAAGAAAAACAAAGTATTAACAACAAGGAAAACATTATTGAACAACGTACGCACACGTATTGGCTGAATGATTTGATTGGATCCAACGATTAGTCGATTGAAATTTGATGAACGATGAAACATGATTATCTAAAATTTCAAGAAAAATCAGTTAACTTTGATAAGAGAAAACAAAAGACTTCGAAAAAATTTATATAGATTTTATATTTATATACACATCGCAAAAAAAAAGAATGAAGTACAATGAAAATTAAGTTATGATATACGTATTTATAATCATGGCGGTTTGCTTTTTCATTGATTATTTAGAGGGATGTATTGAATGCTTCTTTAATCATTGTTTTCATGTGGTTGACAATGGTTGGTGAATCACTAAAATGAATCTAGAAAAAAAGAGAAATAAAATAACGACACTCGCATTTTATTATTGTAAGTTACTTTAAATAAATATGGTTGAATATCAGTATATGATGTATCAAAAACTAAATCGAGTTCAGATAAATGAGGTGGTTTAGGTACATAATCAGGTTTATTACTTGAAAACAAAAAATAATGCATTAGTTGAAGAAGTTTCAAGAAATTATTTTCTTACATTATTTCAGTTATTTGAAAAATACGTTCTGTAAGTGAATCAGAAAGTTTTTCACGCATAAATTGTCGTTCTAAAAAAAAACAGTTCGAAAATCTTCACATAGATCAACGAAAAAAAAATACCATTTTCACTGGATAATTGCATTTGTTCAATTTTAATAGTCCATATTTCCCATGGAATCTCTTCTGGTTTAAACATCCAGCGAGATTTTTTCTTCTGATAAAACTCCAGGGTAATCTATTCGAAAAAACAAGTTTTGAAATCGGCGCTTTCCCTTCGTTTTTCAATTACCTGTCCACTGCGATTTGATTCTGACGAACGAAGTTTATCATGGAATTGATTAATCTTTTCAGCGACAGTACGTTGAAGTTCTTGACTAGTTACTTGTAGCTAAAACATTGCAGATAATTCAGAATATGTTATTATCGAACGAGCTGATATAGGAATCAAAGAAAATTATAAGATATTCTGTACAAGCAGCATTATGAAAATAGTCGATTGATTTAGTTTTAGACAGATTGTGATGGCAGTCAATCAACACGAAGAGATGCCAATTTTATTGCAAGCTAATCATTGAAACAAAACAATGGAATTAGGTTTACTCAACGAGATTACAGTTGGTAGCTCTGCTTCCGACGTATGCAATTGAGCGCTGAAGGTAATGGTTGGACGCTTAGAATGCTTACATATGTAAAATCAATATAATCACAGTCGACATCAGTATAGCCTAAAGTTCCAACTGAATAACTATCTTCACCGTTTGTATGATACTTGAAAAAAAAAGAAAAGCAAAGAGTAATTTCATTTATAAATAAAAACTGCTAACAAACCTTTCCAACACAACGATGAAATAAAATACTATGAAACATACAAGAAACAACTTCGTCTATTTGTCGACCTTCGACTGCAAATTCAAATGTTTGTGATCGTGCATTCATTTTATCTGAAAATTGAGAAAAAACACCGTTCGATCACAAACAAAGAAAAACAATCATCAAGAAGATGTTGGGAGTTTTTTATTTTTTTTCAAAGCACAAGCTTCTTCATAGGCTGGGTGAATGGGCGGTTGAACTGGTTCAATATAGGATTGATCTTGTTCTAGCGGATAGGTTTTATCAGAATCAAAACCATCTAAACTGCCGCATGCAATAAATGGAATTATAAATGATGAATTTTCTTGTTTATCTAATGTGCGTTCGTAGGCATAAATAAATGGTTCGTCTATATTCGGAGTAAAATCATCCGGCAAATGAAATTGTCGACAAACAATAAATGATTCAATAGATGAATTTCTTGATGAACGCGGTTTAGCAATAACAACATCATCGAAAAATAATTTGAATTGTTGATAAAGTAGATCGATATTTTTTGTACGAAATATTTTCGATACAAAATTACCATTATCATTTAAAACATGAAGACAAATATTTAATGCAGCTAGAACAAGATTCCCTTGAACGAACTCATCAATATCATGTAAACCTGTTACATCAGGTGCACCATCACATATAACAAGATCGGCTTTATTCATTTGATTATCGGATGTTTTGAAGCAACCAAGAATTTCTTCGATTGTTGAACGTTTCGTTATATCACCTTTAATTTGTATCACACCAGGCAATGGAGCCATGGTTTGCAAATCGACAGCAACGATTTTAACTTGATCATCAACTGAATCAGTTTTGTATAAAGTTCGAGAAAGAACTTGAGACCAACTTCCTATAAGGGTAAACTAAAGGATTCACGGGACTACTTCTAAAAATAAATTCCTCATACCAGGTGCAGCACAAAGATCCACAACTCGTTTCACATTGTCATTTAAAATATTAAATTCACTGTTAATCTGTAAAAGTTTAAAAGCTGATCGAGCTCGAAGGCCTTGTTCTTTTGCCAGACGATAATAAATATCTCGTTTATCTTTTGTTGATTTACCCATCTGAAAAAAATCACAAACGACATTATATAGACAGGAGAACAAAAAAAGGAAATATTTTTCTCTTTTATTTAATGATTTTTTTTCGAAGTATTTTTAAGTTTAGGTCGTTCAAAAACTTGTTTCAGGCCGCCGCCATGTTCTTGAAAAAACTTTTTAGTTGATTGTTTATCCGATGCCCACGGTGATTCGAATATTGTGGTATCTTGATCGACCAAATGCGTATATTTGGTACGTCCAGCCATACCAAAATTTTTCACTTGCATAACTTTCGGTAGAACGGTTTTATCGAAATGATCTTCAAGTGTCGGTGAACTGTAATCGCGTTTGAGTATATCTTCATCTTTATCCTAAAAAAACAAAAAATGAAAATAAAGAAGAATTTTTCTAAACGAATTAAACAGCGAGAACTAACCATAAAGAATGCACCACGATGATAGTATTTTTGTAAAAATTTGTATTTCGCTTTCGGCACTTTGTTGTCGATAATTTTCGGATTCTTTTTTAATTCGGCTTCACGTTCTTCTTCTGTCATGTTATGCCAGCGTTCAAGTTCTTGTTTTTCGCGTTCACGTCTTGAATAGAAAAAGAAACGAAATGATTTGCTTTCTCTTTTCAATTTTGACTTACTGATCACGTTCTTCACGATCACGTTTCAATCGTTTAAGTTCACGTAACTTCCATGCATCATAAGCAGTTTCACCATCTTCATCATCTGTATTGAAATCACATTCAATGCCATCGTCAGTCTCTTTTTCTTTCAATCGCTCTTGTCGAATGGCTTCTTCAACGATCTATAAAATTTCAGCATAGAGGCAATCTAATTTTTTTTCTTCAAAGTTTTACCTTTTGTGTCTGCATTTTTCTTTGATCAGCAAGACGTTTCTTTTCTATTTCTAATTGTAATTGGTGTTTTTCTTCAGCTTCACGTTCAGCAACTGTACGACGATCAGTTCTATGAATAAAAATAAATAAATCCTAGCAATGCATCAAGAGCTTGAACTTCAAAATTATTTATGAGAATATCTACATGTAGATCGGAAGTTGTTCTTCTATAAAACTTACTTTCGAACGAAAACAGGCTTCAATCTTGGTACACCATCATCATCATCTTCTTCCTCTTCATCGTCTTCTTCACTTTCGGATTCTTCCGATGCTTCAAGTTCGTCTTGTTCCGGTTCTTTTTCATCTTCAACTTGCAGTAATTCCTAGAAAATAAATAAAATCTTTAAAAAAATACCATTCTTTTTTTCTTTTGTCTATTACTGTACTTCTTCTTTCACTTTTGCTTTCAAGCGTAATCTTTGTCGACGTCGTTCGATTTGTTCTTCATCGAGTTCTTCGTCATCATCAGATGATTCAATTTCCATTTTAACTCGAGTAGACGTAACATTATCATCCTCATCCATTCGTTCACCTTCGTCGTCGTCGTCTTCGTCCTCTTGCTGTTCGATCTCTTCGTCGGAACTCTGTTCTAAAACTTCAGGCTCGATGATACGTCGATGTCGACTGAGTCTAAAATGAGATTTATTTTCTCAAAATATAATTTTCTTCATTTTTCAAACTAAATCATACCGATCATCATCATGAATTTCTTCTCGTCCTTGCAAACGGCGAATACGACGATCTTCTTGTTCGATACGATTAACTAAAAAAATAATATAAAGTATAAGTTGAATAATTCATTTTTGAAATAAATTTATTTACGTGCAGATGATTTCACATGGTCATGTTTCAATTTGTGTTCTTTTCTATCGTCTTCTTCGTCATCACTGACATGTACACCCTCAGCATAATCTGGTCTAAAGATATATAATCTTCTGAATAAAATAAACAAAACAAAAAACAAGTATGTACCGTTTTCCAGCAACATATCGATGAACTTTGACTTTTTGTGTGACCAATTGTCCTTTCGCATTTCGTACACTGATGGCACCAGCCGTTGAGAGCGATGGTGCTTTGAAAAAGCCCTCGTCTATATCGATCATAATCGTAGCAGATGACAGATAGACAAACTTATGCAAGAAGAAATCATTCAATAGAAATAAAGAAACTTGCTTCATGGACGGTCGTTTGAGATAATCGAATCAGATAACAACACTTGTAGATGGCGCCAGATACAAACATTCTTCGTATTTTAACATTACTGCGCAAAACTTGGAAATTCGACTATCAATTCGATTTTTCTCATTGTGACAACATTATTTGTTACTACGTTGAATTACTATCACTAGAAATTAAGCCGCAATGCACGCGAATTAGGAGGGTGATATTTTTTTTTCTAAAGTACTATGTGTCTCGTGCGTTCTTTACTTCACGTTCACGTAAATGCACGTGGAATTGGAATTCATGATCAGAATTCTTTGCGATTAGAATTTTAAAAAAATAACGTTTTTGATCGAAATTCTAATGAAAATTGTTTTTTTCAGAGTGGCATCTGTCAAATAGTTTCTTTATCTATGTTTTTTTTATATCTATTTACGATTTTCAGAAATTCGAGAAAATTTCATCGAACTCGACCAAGCTGCTCTGAATTTACTAGTAGTACTAACAAAATGGCTGTAAGAAGCGAGCAAATCTTCGACAAAAAAAAAACATGGCGGCATGAATATGTTCTCGGCTGTAGTTGAGTAAATATAAGATAAAGATGTTGTCGGTAAACCTTGCATAATATTTAGCATTGGCTTACGATGATAAGTGAAAGTACTGACGATTATAAATTACTTTATTGTCCACCAAAAAATTACTTTAAGGGCTTAATAATTGCTTTATTTATTCTCAGTTCTTTTATTCTATGTTGGTATCATGCTTTATTTCAAATTAATTTTACAAAAACAAGTTGGTACGATATCATCGGAACATTTTTGATTTTGGAATTTTTATACACCGGCCTGTTTATTGCTGGCCATGATGCTATGCATGGAGCAATTTGCAATCGTGTGAGTGAACTAAGTAATAATGTGTAGGGTAAATTGATAGATAATATAGGTTAACTACATTGAGTAGAAAGTCTCGTATTATTATCTCAATAAGACGGTCAAATTTCTAATTTAACTCCTTTTAATATATCGAATTTTAGTATCGACAATTAAATGATGTTATCGGTCATGTATGTTTGTCTGCATATGCTTGGTTTGATTATCGAATTATGTATGAAAAACATTGGCTACATCATAAGCATACTGGCCTTGCCAATGAAGATCCTGATTATCACGATGGTCGGTGTATAGGATTTTTTGCTTGGTATACTCATTTTCTAATTGGATACACTACTAAACAACAGCTATACAAAATGACCGTATGGGTCACTACTCTTCAAGTAGTATTTTCTGTTCCATTGCTGAATATTATTGTCTACATGTTAATATGTGGATTATGTAGTTCATTACGTTTATTTTATTTTGGTACTTACACTCCACATCGGCCAGAGTTAGTCGACGGTAAATATGACGAAGCGATGCCATGGGAAAAATCAAGATCAGCTAGTGCAAATCGATTAGTTAGTTTTTTATGTTGCTATCATTTTGATTATCATTGGGAACATCATCGATGGCCATATGCACCTTGGTGGGATTTATGGAAATGTAAAGAGCTCGCAAAGAAAATGAATTAATTTTAACATACATTTATATGTAAGCTTTTTTTTTAGAAAGAAATAATAAAAAGACATTAAATCACTGAGTGTTATTTATATGTTTGTCTAAAATTCTATTAAACTGAAAACAATAATATAGTTTATCAATCGTCATTTTTCTTTTTCTGCCATCGACTCGAACACAACAGTGCCAAACCAGGCTTTCTTCGGGAAAAGGACAAAAACTCGACCCATGGCTACAAATAATATAAAATTTGCAAAACCTACTGAGAGAGTCGTTCGATGGACAGTGCAGATTAATAGTACAGCAAGTAGTATTTCACTGCTCAATAAAGCCCAATAGATAAAACGACGAACATGCACAATACCAGCTGTTAACGTTGGCGTATTATATCTTGATGGCACCGCAGCATACATCAAACCAGTGATAACTATAATCCATGAATTCCATAAAAAAATGAGAAAAGAAGCCAATGGAGTTATTTCGTTTTGGGGTTGAAGAAAAATTGAAAGGAATAATGATGGATAAAGAAAGACAAAGACAATAACACCAACATTTGAAGTAGCTTCAGCTAGGAAAAGTAGACGAATGGGTTTATCATTGACTACACGAAGACCTCTGACGTCATCAAGTGAAATTTGTTTTGTCATAAATTTGTGAATCTGAATATGAAAAAATATATTACACATGAAAATCTAATTTTTCTATTGTTCAATAAAGTAAGAATTTTTTTAAAAATCTTTAATGATATAGAACTGAATTTTGTAGCATACCTTATCTTCTGTTTTGTCAGTTGAGTACTTAATGCTATCGCGAGTATGAATGGACGAATCTTTAGGTTTCATTCTAAATAAATTAAAACACATCTTAACCGAACGCATTCACCTATAAAATACTAATTAAATTCATTACAGAAAGCGTCCTTCAACACGTGTGAGTGAAAAATAACAAGGCTAATACTTTCCATAGAGACGCAATGAATGAATCGAATCGTAGTCCTTATTTTACCATCATTCACCTATACTTTTCTTTCCTGTGATTGACAGGTAAACTAAACGAATCATAGTTAAGCTGGTATGTTTGAATTTTCAAGAAGATTTTTCGCAGTTCAAATACTTGCATTCTGCTTTCATTTCATGCTAATAAACGTTTGGATATGATTAAATGAGCTACGCGAAATTCAAAATAAGATCGAGTTAATACTGATAGGCATCATAATGATCATTGGTACAGTCATGAATACGTAGGCCAAAAGAGAACAGAAGTACTAGTTAAAACAGGGAAATAATGAGATTTCTATGAAATAAGTTGACAGAAGCCGAACTGATACGCTTTCATGATGAATAATCAAGAATTGCGAGAATATAGAATTAAACGCATTTGCAATTCATTTCGATTGCAAAAACAAATTAGTATATGATTAATTCAAATGAATAACCATTGGCGCAAAGTCTTGATACAAAATTTATTTATTTATTTTTTCTCAACAAGAACTTAACTTTTCAGTTAATCATATTAAAAGAAAGTACATATACACATGTACTAAAAATTAAAATGAGCAAGCTTCGAATGGTCCTTTATCCGCGATTTTTCGGATACTAAGTCAGGTTTTTCTGGTAATATTAGTTTCCTAGAATACCATAAGGGTTTCTGAGAATATGGTTTGGTTTCAAGCACCAGGGAAAAGGTTTTGTAGAATACGTTAAGGGCATCGAAATCGGTATTGTTGAAAACCTGAGGGTTTTCGAGGTCTCGGAAATGAAAAGCGTATTTTTGAAAACGCTTGAACCCAGGTGAAAGAAAACGGCCCGTAAACGGCCTGAAACGGCACAAAAACGATGTAAAACGTTAAAAGACGGCGCCGTTTTCCGTCAGCTCGGAAAACGAAGAGAATAGTGTTAAAAGCGATGGCTGTTTTCTAGCAAAACAAAAACGGCCCGTAAAACGAGCTGACGGATTACGGCGAAATAGGGTGAAAATTAATGCTGTTTTTTGTCGTTTTATAGCCGTTTCCGATGGTGTTTCAGACGGCAGGATGATCCTCCTGGGAAGTTCTCAGAAACCCTCTCAGAAACGGTTTTTCAGAGATTGCCACAGTAGGTTATCAAAATACACTGTATTCACTGGTACCGGCAATAACCGCATTCAAAAATATGCGATGGGCTCTTGAATTAGTACAACAGTCTGTGAAAGTGGAACATCTGGTTCATTTTCCACCCAGTTGAGGAATCCCTCACAGGCGTTGGTTGACTCGAATGGAGACCTTTGTGTGGCCGATACAGGAAACCATGGAATTCCATTGTTCTATAATGGCTCATCATCTGGAATTACCATTGGAAGTATTGGACAGTTATAAAATAGTTTGATGAGAAATATTCATTTTGCACTATTTTCGTGAGGCTCATTGCTTCACCTATATAATGTTGACAATTCTATTCCAGGAAAGCCTTCGTCAAGGAAAGCTGTTCTGATGATGAACCAATGCTTTTTTGATTTATCTGATATGCAAAAAATATTTCGTTTAGATCGAGCTACCAGCGAAATAAGATACAAAACTCGAGATGGACAAAAGTTTTCCATGAAAAAAGAACTATAAATCTTCGAGAATAGAATAAGCGTCAGAATCTGATACGGCTAGACTAAACTACATATTATTCAATACTTCGAATCTAATGTTTCAATTAATTTGATAAAATTAAGATTTTATCACGAAAACCTCTTTAGAATGTTTATTTTAGGTAACATGGGTAATTTGAGCAATTAATCTATGAATCCCTATGGAATCGCATTTGATGCAACTTCCGATTCACTATACATAGCAGACTATGGCAATAGTAGAGTTATGTTCTACGCATCAGGAGCATGATCAGGTATTTTAGTGGCCGATGGGAATGGTAACGGAATAAACATTACACAGTTGCGAGGCCCACTTCGTGTTTATTACAATTCGTTCTCGAACAGTTTAATTATTGTAAATTATGCAACCAGTAACATCGTTCGCTGGCCGCTGGGTGGTGATAGCTAGTCACTACTAGCTGCGGATGCCAATGGAATTTCTGGAAACAATGAAAACAACGTTAAATGGCCCGATGGACGTCAGTTTGGATTGTATGGGTAACATTTACGTTGCCGATAGAGCTAATCATCGAATACAATTATTTATGAGCTGACAAACAGAAGCAATAACTGTTGTTGGAGTTTCAGGTATATGCGGCAATAATTCTACTTTGTTATGTGGACCCTGGTCTGTAAAACTTGACAGTCAACTAAATTTATATGTTACAGATACCAGTAATCATAGAATACAAACGTTTGTACGATATTGACGAATACTTGATCGATAATCAGTACATTAAAGAAAATGTGGCTGTATACCCATGTCGTACAAACCGATCGAAAACCGTCGGTTAACCGATTTTTATAAAAATTGACCGCGGTTAACCGACGGTTGTCGATCGGTTTGTGCGACATGGGTATGTTTTCGTTCATTTCGTTTTAATCAATGTAATATATACCACTTTTTATGTTACAGCCTTTCTTTACATTATATATTTCTAGCATACTACAAGTAACAACAATATTTAGTTTAGCTAAATAGAATCGCTTTAAGTGCAGAATTGCATCATACGTGAATAATAATTCTTTTAAAAACTGCACGAAATTCTGATAGCAAACGATATAAGTTTTAGAATATTGTCATAGAACACTCGCAATCAGATGTTTTGTGTTAAGATGTTCTTTATATTCCTCTAATGAGTACATCATTGAAGTTGGACCACAACATAGAACACAAATCTGCACTTGTTTATGTTTTGCGTTAACATGAGCCACAAGTCCATTCGTTTTGAAATACTTGAGATGACGGCATGAATCGATTGGGCATAGATTTGTTTCACCGTTCGTAACAGCGGTCATTTGATTGCCTGACAATAGCACAATTCGTATTTTTGTGGCTTCCACGTTTGGGCACGTAATAAAACCTTTATTGTTCAGCATACATTTGTACTTCTTGTTCCTTGATTTATGTGCGTGAAATTTTTGTGTAGCCATAGCTGTCGATGAACATGTGCATGTAACAAGAGAAATATCATGTTTGGCGATCGTATGTCGATGCATATCTTCGGTTGACGCAAATTTCCTTGAACATCGCAGACAGTTGATATTTTTTTCAGCAATCAGCGATTTCTTCGATAAAACAGTTTTACTCAAATCAAGTGTTGCATGCTTGCTGGCAATATGCTGTTGAACTCTTTCCATTTTTGTGAATATCTCTGAACACATTGGACATTTTATTTGACTTTCTACAACGTTTTTTTGTGCGCTAAGTTGATTTGAAGTCATTCTTGATGTAACCATGTAATGTTTACAGATAACGTGCTGATTAGCATTGAAAATACTGAAGAAATTTGCTCCACAGATTGGACATCGATTGTCTTTTATGCTGATTGTGGTTTGTGTTATTGACGGCAATGGTTGGCCTAACTGTTGTACATTTGAATTCAATACCATTTTTGTTTTAATTTCTTCTATATTGAAAAATAGGTCTGAGTCTCGTATAGCAACACTAGGCCACGATTTCAGATGATATTTATCGGCCACATTCGAAGAAGCGTATTTGTTGTTCTGCTGTTCAAGATGACTTAAAATTTCGTTGAATGATGCACTACTAGGACTTCCAAGTTTTTTTAGTTCTATCTTGCCATAACCGTAATCTTGATTAACAGTGCTAACAACTTCTTCGAAAATTTCATCGCCACCTGTTATAAGTAAAACAGAAGAGAATTCATCGACGAGTTTGCCAAGAAAATAAATAAGTTTTCCATCAGTTGCATTTTTTTTGTTAGTTTTGATTGATGGATAACAGTGGATATGTGGCAATTTTCTTAAATCATTGAGTTTATCATTGATAACCTTATCATTATTATTCCAGAATAGGTAGAGCTCACAATTGCTTGGCAGGTTTGAAAGAAGAGATTTCTCATCAAAAATTGCTCCACGACCACCGTCACAATCAACAAGGATAAGCTGACGATATGGAAATAATGTCATGACAGTAAAAAAGACAGCGTTCTTGATTTAAAATATTGTGTCTGTTCCAAAGTTCCAAGAAGAAAAGCAAAATGTTTCTTAACTTCAATCTATGAAACTGTTGGCTGTTCTTTTTCTCTCGTGTTTTTAGTTATTTCTCACCTTTTTTATCTCTTCTTTGTCAGTCTCGATGTGAGAGAAAATACTTTCCCTTAGACACGAGAAGCAAAGATGAGAATAGATTAACAATAAAAAAAAATAGAGAAATTTTATACTAAATGACAAGGGTGTGGATATTCATCTGTTCTTCCTTCACACATCTACAATTGCACCCCACCTGCCACTTCATTCTTACAGCTTGAAGTATTCGAAACTTTGACATCTGTACTATTGACATAGCTTTTGTCATCTGCAACAAGAATTTTCCAAACTGACGGAATCATTGTCCTAGAAAATTGTGATCATTTATTTTTATAGTTATGAATATTGGGGATTTTTAATTAACATATTATTCCTGTTAAAAATAGTTTTGCATCCATGAAATGTTTAGTTAGATATGAACATGGATTTTACACTCGAATTTTGCGAACGGCACGAATTTATTTCTAAAAAAACAACCAACCCGCTTACGATTCGATTGTTAACCAAAACAATTAAAAACTGATGCAGAATTATAAAATTTAATATGGTAAACAGAAAAATATTCATCATGCTAAATATGGTTCGAGATATTTCACTATTGTCTACTTGTTGTTATCCGCCACGTTTAGTTGTTGCTGGCGTGCTTATTACTTGCGAGCCACTTGTTGTAACAGTGACAGTCTGGAGCGTACTAGTGAATGATGTCGACTCTTCTAAAATTATTTAAATGCAAGAGTAAATATTCATGGATATTATATACTCACTTGAGTCATGTAGATATAAAGTTAATACTGTTGCGAAGACAATGCTGCCTATCAAAGCGCCAAGTAAAATTCCAACGAGTAAATATTTTGAAAAAAAATGTGATCTTTTAAAAAAAATCAAATGTATATTTTCTTCACAAGAAATTCAGCCAGAGAGAGTAGACTTACTTTTTCATATCGACTTGTTCACCGTGATTGTACTCCATTTGCTCGACAGTATCCGATATTATTCCTAAAAATTGCTGCTGCGATGATACCATTGTCGATCTATAAAATAGAGCAAGAAAGAAATCAATGTTCATTGTTCATTCATTAACATATCAATGTTTTTCGCTTGTTATCTCTATGACCTCGTTCGATGCTCAAAAACAAATACTCTGCCAAGATTGCACGTAATGGTGGCGTTGTTAATCTCGAAGTTTGAAATAAAAAAGGAGTGCATATAATACGTGTTTTATTAAACAGAAAACAAGGATTCAGCTTGCTGTTCGAAGTTGAGTTAGTTGTTTTTTTTTAATTATGAATAAAAGATCAACACTTTTTTATTCCCCAACTTGTCATGTATATTCAAGAGAAAGAAAAACAGCAACTTCTCGTCGATAAAAAATTGAGGTTGTTGAAAAACAACGATGCCAGCCTGTACTTTAAATTCATTTCAGTGTACGTAGATCGAGTAATAGGATTGCTTTTACATGAAAGGAGACTCATAGCAATGGTTAAATCAAAGAATATGGGTATTATCCACCCAGCACTCCTAGAATCTCGCAGAAAATCTATGTTCCATATCTAGAGTAGACAGATATAGAGACCTCTTTTTTTGCTTCGATATCATTTGTGTCGGATGGCATCACATTCTTTCAGTAGATACTACGTATTACTCTGCTCATTGACTCATCGACAGAGGTCGCTAGTCCACAAAAACAGGAAAAATTGTGAAAAAAACTTCGTATTTTTACATCTAGGATATTTTAGTCTTGACAATTTTGTTTCTTTCTTGTTGTCTTCGAATTTTTTTCAATAAATATAACGATAGACTAGGTCATTGCTAAGCAGTTATTCATGAAAATGGTTGTCAACATTCTGACAAACTCAATCTCAATAGACAGCCATTGTATCGGTATAATCAACTTGTCGATTTCATCATCAAACAATGTCAACTCCTAACAATCAACAACAAGAGCGTCTAGATAATTTGCAACGTCTCGAACTTGAATCAACAATTGGCTTCGAAGGTTCATATTCATTCGAAAAATTTCTTCCATATGATTATTTTATTTTTTGTATAATTTAGGAAAAATTCCTAATGGCCTTAAACTTCATCCAGATCGTATTCATATGATATATCCATTAGGATGTAATTTAGTTATTGAAAATTTACAAACTCGACAACAGGAATTTCTTCTCGGACATAATAATAATATTTCCTGTTTGACTATATCGAATAATGGAAAATATATAGCCTCAGGTCAAGTCACATTTATGGGCTTTAAGGTAAGTAATAGACAAAAAGAAAATTCCTTTTTTTTCCTTCAAATCAATCAATTCTCAAAAAGATACTTGAATTAAAATAGGCCGATATTATCGTTTGGGATTATGCGACTCGTGATCCATATGCACGACTTGTTCTACACAAGGTCAAAATTGAAGATCTTGCTTTTACTTGTACCGATCGATTTTTGGTTTCATTGGGTGGACAAGACGATGGTGCTATTATAGTTTGGAATATGGAAACCAAAGAACCCGTATGTGGTAGTGCCGCTCAACATAAAAGTGCTGGTATTACTTATTGTTTGGCCACATCAAAAGAAGATGAATTTCAATTTTACAGTGCTGGAAGGTATTTAAAAAATAATTTTTTTCTTTTTCTAAACAATAATTCAAAAATTTAGTGGTACACTTCGTTTTTGGCAATTGGATGTAGGTAATCGAAAAATTCGACCAACCGATATTAATACCGGCATCGTGAAACGAATTGTGAAATGTATGACTGTAAGTATGATCAAGAAGAAAAACTATTTTACTAATTAACTCTCATTTTCTTCTTCGCTATATCGAAGGTTTCACTTGATGGTACCTTTCTCTATTGTGGTACAACAACAGGAGATATACTGATGATTTACATTCCAGCCTGTCAATTTAAAACAATCGGACCTGAAAAGAAAAAATATTCTATGGGTATTTCAGCTATGCAAGCATTAATAAACGGTGATGTTTTAATTGGTACAGGCGAAGGCAAAATTCATATTACAGAAAAGGAAACATTCAAATCATTTAAGTAAAGTTTGTTTTTCTATTAATCGATAATGAGACTATTTAAGTTTTATTTACTTAGAACATTACAAGCGACGGGCAGTATTACATCATTAGCCTTAAGAGGCGAAGGTCATATGGTACGGATAAACAAGAACTATTTTGTTTTGTCCTCTAATATTGTAAAATGAAAAGACTCAATTTCTCTAGATTTTTATTGGTACTGATCGATCACATATTTATAAAGTAAATTATGCCGATTGGAAAATGGAATTAATTAACACATGTCATAATTCACCAATTAATGATATTGCTTTTCCATTGTAAGTTGAAAATTGAGTTTTATGATCTAATTTGTTTGAGTTTTTTTAGTGGAACATCGGAACTATTTGGTACTTGCAGTTATCAAGATATTCGGTAAGACAAATAGAATCTTCTAAATAATATCTACAAAGAATACATTCTATTCTCCAATGTTGAACATTCCGGAACCAATTCCATCTAATTCCGGCGATTCCGTTTATCTCTTCCGACTCAATTCCGGAATTACTTCTAATTCCCACTGATTCCGCTTTTACCGAATTCCGGACCGGGATCGGATCATCACTAGATGGATAAGAGAAGATAGAATAGTGAAACAAGGTGTAATTCCGGAATCGACGGAACTGATTCCGGGGGCGAATCTGGTTCCGGAATGTTCAACATTGCGGAATAGGATGCCTGCTCTATCTGAGTGTGTTCTTAACCAACCTTTAGCTTAATTAGTCTAATGAGTAAAGATATGGAAATTCTTACTAAGATTTTCCCTCAAGCGAATGAAGGGCGATGAAACCATCCTTGATATTCTGAAATCTTCAGTTTTTCTCGTACATACGTACCTATCAACAAATAAAAAATGGGATCACAGGTTAACTAACCGTCCATATTCGCTTGTTTTAAATAGTATTTGGCACGCACCAACTGGTAATGAATTATTACGAATTACAGAAGCCAATAAAACATGTAATTCTCTATGTTTTACTCGCGATGGAAAAATGATCATCAGGTATAGATATGAGGTTTTTTCCTCGTTTTGTTTGAACAAAATATTCTATGCATATAGTGGCTGGGATGATGGTCGTATTCGTGCGTTTTATCCTGAAACAGGTCGTGAAATATTTACAATCAACGATGCACATAATCGTGGCGTAACAGCTGTTACTGTGACCAATGATTGTCGACGAATAATTAGTGGTGGTGGCGAAGGCATGATACGTATTTGGCAAATAAATCCGAAATCACGTGAAATTTTAGCAACAATGAAAGAACATAAAAATGCTGTTGTTGCTATTCGAATTAATAAATCAGATACGGAATGCGTTACGGCTTCACTCGATGGCACTTGTATTATTTGGAATTTGAAGTAGAAGAGAATTTATTTTCATTTTATTTTTTACGTACGATTTTATTTTCAGACGTTTCGCACGTACTCAAGTTTTATTTGAAAATACACTTTTTCAATGTGTTGCTTATCATCCGGAAGAATATCATATATTAACAGGAGGTAGTGATCGAAAAGTCGCCTATTGGGAAGCAGTCAATGGTACACAAATACGTGAACTAGAAGCATCGAAAAGTGGAACCATTAATGGACTTGATATCGATAGCGTTGGCAATTATTTTGTCACTGTTAGTGGTGACAAATTAGTAAAGGTGAGTCAATTATTTTTTTTTCAATTCTCATATAGAAATTCATAATGTTGCTTTTCATGAACCTAGTTATGGCGTTATAATGAAGGCGACGTATTCGGCATTGGTATTGGTCATGGTAGTGAAGTAAAGAAAGTTAAAATATGTCCAAATACACAACATATTGTTTCTGTGAGTGCCGATGGAAGTGTATTTCGATGGAAATTTCCTAAATCGACAGCTTAATCGATCACCTATCAAAAGAACATTTAGTTTGATTTTCTTTTGAATACATTACATTTTTATGCCTCTTCTTTTTGAAATGTATATGAATAAATAACGAGTTTTTTTTACAAGAAATATAAAAAAAACATATTTCCCTAGTGTGAATGACTTAGCGGCCTATATCTAAAAATGGCCCGAACGCATTTTTAAGTCTTATCATAGTGATATCTCTCTATAATCATGGGTTGTCTATATCGCTTCTTTTCCACAGACATGTGGCATCGGGCAGACAGCGCCCGTTAGATTTATGTAGCTAATGTAAAATACGGCGTGTGAAAAAATCTTGTTAATTTCCAAAATCTCGCTTTTAAACTTGCCTAGCATTTTCTTCGTAAATGTATGAGATAAACGATTAAAATAAGAAAACACTAGATTGAGTGCAACTGCATGATATCGATATTGTTGAAGTACTAATGCTAATCACTAATGACAAAAAACACTGTCTTTCAAAAATCAATCGGTTTGAAACAAGCGAAACTTAAACCGATTCCAAGAGAACAAAAATGTTTGTATGATTTTTGTTTTTATAGAAAATATTTCCATAAATGTTTATTGGAACGAATTAACACGTCAAAAACGACGTAGATGTGGCCCTGGAAGTTCTGTCAAAGAAAACAAAAGACCTTTCCTGCCTGACCAATAGGAAAAGAGAGGAAGAGTGAAAATTTGTCGAAAAATTTATAGATAAAAATTAATTTGTTTTTATCAAAAATAGAAAATGGTACTTTGAACCCTGCTCGAAGTAAATGAAGATATTTGAGAAAAATAGTATTCTCCTGTTTTCATAGTATATTAACTTTTTATATAACCGACGAAGAATATTTTAATCTAATCATTATTAGATCAGTCAAATCGAGCCTTTTGTGATAGATGTTATTTAAAATGTATGAGCTTATTTGAGGTAATGTATGTCTATAACAACTGCGATATATCCGACACACATGTGCTCTCTTTGATATCAACGATTTATCTATCATTGCGTGAAAATTCTTTTTTTTGTCACTATTTAACTAATTGCTGTCAACTACAAGTTCTACTTAGAAATTCATTTTTTTAAATTAAATACGACTAATTTCCGTATGAACCAATTAACGTCGATTAATTTTCATACACTCGAAAAAGCACATACATATTTGTGCACACATAAAATGAATAGCTTGTGATTTATTCTTTAGTTGTTGAAGTTTGTAAAAAAAGAACGCTCACCTGACTCAACACCTTCTGTAACATCAGGAAAAAGTGAAATTGACGACAGGAAGTCAATAATTGCATGAAGAAGCAGCTGAAAAAGATAATGATGATGAACAGTGTTCAGTATATCTTCCAATATTTCTTTTTTTCTGCTTTCGATTTAAACATCAAGATGTTTGTTATCAATAAAAAGTTTAAAGTGCATCACACGTTTTTATGTAATGACTTAAAAATTCGGGACACTGGATTTTTTCGAATTGCTCCGTCCCGAAAAAATTTCGGGCCAGTCCCGCAGGACTATAGTACTAAGGCATTAATCTGCGGCTATCACTCGCTTCAAAAACAATATTAGATCGAATAAAATTGATTATTTATAACAAGTAGTTAACCAAACATGGTTTTAGTTTTATTTCGGAAAAAGAAACAAACTGAATATTTTCTTTAAGCACTGATTGTTTTAAAGATGTTAAAACCGGATAGAGCAGTACTAACTAATACACCAGGTATTTGTCGATGCCAATGTACTTCTTTTATATCTGTTTGTCCCATATGAATAAACAGCAACTGATCCGGTATGTTTTCCACTTGATTATTATTATTACTAGCTGCTTGTTCGTTTTTCTCTTCGTCATCTTTTTCTACAGCTAAATCCCATAATGTTATTTGATTATCGGATCCAGCTGCAGCAAATACACTTGAATCTGTATGATGCCATTGAACACTCGTTATCGATGAACGATGATGTTTAAACGATGCAACTGGCGTGCTTTTCTAAATACAACGAGAAAACTTTCGGCGTGAAGATTCTTTTTTTTTCTTTACATACAGAAAATTGTCTTAAATCCCAAACTTTAATAAAACCATCATCACCACCAGATACAATAAATGGCTCATGCTTATTCCAACTGATAACATTGACATCGGATGAATGTGCGTCAGCTTCGGTTAACATGCAAGCTTTCGATGGCATAGCACGAATATCCCATATACGAATACTTCGATCAACACTACACGAAGTAAAAACCTGTAATAGACAACAAAAAAAAAGAAATGCAAATAATCGTTTTGTTTCTGCATTGATATTTACACTTTGTTCATTTGGTGACCATTGAATATCTTCAACAGACGATGTATGGCCAGTGAAAGGTCTTTGATCAACATGCCATTCGGTTTCATTTGGTTTCCATACATGAATATTTTTTGAACAATCACCTGTTGCTAACATTCCTACTCAGAGAAAAAAAAATAAAAGTTAGCTTTCGAAATTAATCAAGTATTTATTTACCTGGAATTGTCGGCGACCAATCCATAGCAAAACCTAAGAAATAAAATCTTCGAAGTGTTTTCTTTTTTTGAAAATGAAAATATTAATTTTACCTTCATTTGTATGTCCACTAAATGTATATAATGGCCTTGGCGATTCTTGATTACGAACATAAGCAGCCATAACAGATGAATCATTGACAGCATGAATTAATCGGCTTAAATCCCAAATATGAACTTTTCCTGCATCGGACCATGTCGCCGCTATTTTACGATCATTAATAACTGTTGACTGATGAAAAGAGCCGATACAAGTATTTTCATTTCGAAAGCTCATTTCTAGTAGTGACTTACTCGTATTCGATTCACACCGCCAATGTGCCTTAAAGAAACTGATTCAAACTCTGGTTTTGTATCTTCTTCTTCATCGTCATCGCCATCGGATTCAGATTCTGCTGCATTTTCCTAGATAGAAATTTGTTCGTTTCATCAAAAATCATTTTCAATATCGGCAGCACTGGATTGAGTCAAAATTCTTACTTTTAAAGTTTTGGTTAAATTTGACAATTTTACAACCATGACACTATTTCGATCAGATTTTTCTGCTTGCGTTCCGCAGACGATATAGACTGTATGCGGATATTGACTTCTATCCATACCCAAACTATCAGTTAATATATCAAAACTTAAACATGGATCGCCTAGACAAAAAAAAAGAACTCATTGATAAATTCCTTTCGATGTTTATCATACACGTACTTGCCTGTTTGTGCTTCATGAAACATTTCGTATGCACTTTCTTCTCGAACAAGTTCTTCGTCTTCATTTAGTGGATCACCTGGTAAGTAGACTTGTTTCCCGGTGGCCTTTTCTCCGCCAGCGGCAGCTAAATCTTCTGATTCCATATCTTCGTATTCGTTGTCTTCGTTGACTTTTTTTTGTGCTTTTTTCTTCTTATTTTTTCCTTTTGTTTTAACCATTTTCTAAAAGATCTAGAAAGCGCAATATCCACAATAATAATAATATAAAATAATATGCCACATAGAAAAACAATACGCCCAAGCAACAGCAAATTTTTTATCAAGAATGCGTTAAATTAAAAATTACGAAAAATAATCGTTTAAAAAACAAATATTGTCTTTATTAAATGCGACTCCGTCATTATTAATTGCTTCAATCTAGTCTGTATCGATAGCCGGCGATTCTTGTAGACCTTCGGCCTTTAGTTTTTCGAATGCTGCATAAGCAGCTGCTTCGTTGGCTTGTTTTCGTTGATTACGTGTTTCATAAGCTAATCTAAAACGAAAAATAAAGTAACAAAAAAAGCAGAACTAAATTTTCTATTAACAAACCGATTGTTAATGATACGAGTTATAATATCTTGTGTTGACATCGGATTTCCAGTATCGATCTGTTGAAATTTTTCAAGACCCTTCGGAACTTCATAGGGGTCACGTCCGTCTACGTCAGGATCATAGGGTGTTCGTCCGTGAATCACAACTGATACCTTAAAATGATTCATTAATTCCAGTGTAATAGCGTACGGTGCGCTAATAACAACTTCATCGACATACTATCAAAGCAATTGCCAAAATTAAATAAATTAATGCATTTTGTTTTTCAAATCTTACTCGACAAGCCAACAAACTTAACACACGTTCGTGAATATTCATTATTGGATGGTTACTTCCTTTATATTGATTAACAATCTGAAGATAGAACAAAATAGTTATTTGGCATTATTATGATCACAAATATTTACTCGATCGGAATGTATACCAACAATAAGATAATCACCAAATGTTTTGGCTTTTTCAAGAAAATCAACATGACCAACATGGAATAAATCATATGCACCAGCGGTATAGATTACTCGATCACCAGGCTAAATGAATAAATAAATTCGTGTAAAGATTGAATCTCAATCATCAGTGGTGAACACATGAGATAAGTTCTGAATCGGAGCTGAGCTTTAGAATGTTATAACTTGATGGTCAGTTAAGTTTGCGTGAGGTGCGACACCGGTCGAATTAAAAAATTCGTGCAGAGTGAGTGAATTTAGTAAAAGTCGGGCATTTTCATTTCCGACAGGTGCTTACGATTAATGAACTCACACTGTGTATCTCTAATCCAGACTGCTTCATGCACATTGGATACATAAATTTAGGAGATCTCAAACAAAGAACACCGATGAAGATCATCCGATCGCTTCTGAAATACGATTTTTTTATTTACTTTTGGCTCTCGACCATTTGAAAATTGGATAATTTTATTAGTGGTTGGAAGAAATTGTGAAGCACCTGTCCATGGATTGACACTTTCTTTGCATAAGCTCATTCGACGTGTATTTTCTCGGTCGATCGATATATCATCTGGTTCATGATGAGATTTTGTGACCAGTAACATTCTAAACCATGACTCTGAATAATTTTCAAAACACGATTTCAATTCTTCATTCTAACCTTCCGACAAGATCCGTGGTTGATATGCCTTGCGTTCGTTTACATTCACGATATCGACCAGCTGCTTTCACAATATGATATGTATCAATACCATCAGCAGTTACCTGACAAATAAAAAGTTTTTCGTGTAACAAAAAAACTACAAATAGATTTTTCGTTGTTTTTTTACAGTTATATCATCTCCGTGTACACAAAATGCGCAATTATATTCTTCTAATGTTTCAAGTGTTGTTACATAGGGAGCATTTTCGACAACTTGATCTACCCATTTTATTGCTCGAACCATTTTATATCGTTCTTGTTCAGTGAACACTGGTGGGCCTTTATGTTTAGTGATTTCCTCTGAAGAAAAAAATTACGTAAGAATAGATTATTCTCTATGCTGAAATTTATATGAAGACGAACCATCTGAATGAACACCAACAATTAAATAATTGCCCATTTGTTTTGCTTGACGACACGCATTGGCATGACCATAATGCACCATATCATAACTTAAATAAATTCAGGGGGGCCATTGATTTTAGAGAAAAATTGAGAAACTCACCATCCATCCATCCATATTCGCAAGTCGTGATCAGGTTTCTCACCGGTCGCATAGGCTGCGCCCATATTTCTTATGTTTATACAGAAAGAGAATTATTAGAGTCTATAATGAAGTAAAAACATTTCCGATAGTAATCAATTACACTGTAAAATTCGCAAAAAATCGATCGGGTGAGCAGGATTTCATATCAATCATTCGCTCATTCGTCATTCACTATAGTACAATAGGAATTTACGAATGAAATCCCCCATCCAGTACACATTGGGGTGCTGATATTTCTAAAAGAAAAATCTACTTGAATAGATGTCGCCGCTCTATTGTGTCTTGAGAGACAACATACAGTGTAACTGCATGCAATGCTCAGAATCCACAGTGGTGGTATTCGGATGTTGCTGTTTAGTCACTCAGTTTGTTTCCCGCTAATTATTATTACTGACGAATTTTTTAATTGCTGAAACATATTTATGAAGGTAAACAGTTTATCTTAAACAAAATACTAATTCTTTGCATTGCTAATTCAGTAAAAATCTGTTGAGATTTCTTGTTTCGAAATAGTAATATGATTATGATGGAAAATCCGTGCAAAAATTAATCTCAAAAGATAAAATTTAACATGCATCCATCGTGAATCATATTCCATTGTAAAATGTAGAATACCAAAAGAAGAGAATGACTACTGCGAGTCAGTAAATATATGACAAAACCATTGATGAGTCATGAGAACCAGAAGATGCAAAAGAATAAAAAAAACAACGCCAGCAACCATCTTCTGCATTTTTACTACGAAATACACACGCACACTGACATTTATATGCAAGTAAACGATGGTTCTTGATACACAAAATCTCATTTTATTGATTGTTTTCTTGATCGTGGGTATTGGTCTTATAATATGTTGCATCTATTGTTGTGCTTGCAAGCCAGCATGTGTCAGTTTTCGTCAACGCATAATTCATCGGCAAATAGCACGAGACGAAGAAGTGATCGAACAAGAACGTGAAACGGCTCAAAATCAATTACGAGATACATTTGCGGAAAACCAACAAACACGAGATGACATTCGCAATAAGTATCAACTAAAATAACTTCATTGAGAATTCTTTTTTTTGCAATAAATGTTAACTTTATTTCTTTATCAGCTCGAATCATCACCGGAGGCGTAAAAACTAAAAAACCCTGTACCGCTTACAGGTTACATATTTTTTGATTCGTGCACTTTCGTTTAAATTAATTAAAAATTTCAAATGTATTTGATTCCTTACTGTTACACGGGGTTTGAAGTACCTGATATAAATTACACCTGCTTATTAAAGAGGAAAAATTTATTCGTAGAGTTTTTGAAGGACGATGTTTTCAATCTGTTCTAATATGTTTCAAGTAAAAATATATACTTTACAGAAAATAATAAATGCGCTTTTTTCTCATGCTAAAGAATGCGCCGTCCATCGTTTGTTTTTGGTAATTATTTTCGGTAAGACGCCCAGTGGCGGTAGTTGCTGTTCTAAATGCGTGGGAAACGTAAGACGAAGAATAGGTACCGTTGTAATAACAGCAAATGGGCCAGACGAAAAATCTGCTGTAGGCTTTTTTTGCGGGTTTTGCGTTTGAGTATTGTTTTTTATTTTAGACCATTTAGAAACGGATTCTATTTTTGTGGCTTTTGTTCGTTTTATAGGTGGTAGTGAAATGAATGATGACGTAGAGCATTTCAACTTATCTTTTGTCACATTTTCGCGACGTTTTGGTCGCCGTTGGATATATTTTTTTCTTGGTTTTTCACTAGGCATTTGATGATAAATCTTTGGTTTTGAAAGACGATTAACAGTTTCCATACTGAATACTTTGATTTTACTGCGTGTAGATCGTTTTGTAGGCGATGAATTCTGTTGTAGACATTTTGGTTTGATATTCGTTGATACATGAACTTTTACTTCATCGATATTTTTATTTGATATTGGTCCTACTGATAGTTGAGATACAAGCGGCGGGTTCACAATTGTTTCTGATGTATTTGAAAGTGTAGTCGATTCAGTAGCCATTGAAGATGTTCTTGATATTGTACGATTGAATAATGGTTTATCACTGGGCGCATAATTTGGTGGTCGATGAAGATATCGATTTTTTATGATATTGCGGTGAAAATCTTCTAATGTTTTAATCGATCCTATTTTTTTATCATTTTTAGTAATCGCAAATAAAATATCTTTTGTTGATTTTTGTTGTTCTTCTTCTGAACGAACAATATCTCGTAGTGGGTTTTTTGCGACAGAAATTTTGTTATCGAAATCAGATAAAAAGTTTTTATGGCACTTTGATAATTCATCAAATCGATTGAAAAGACTATCGATCGAACGTAATGCCGGAATCATATTTTTGTGTGTTAAGCCAACAGAAAAAAAAACAAGAAATGAAATGTTATTTATCAAAATTACAACAAAATAAAAAGTTTAATTTTCTTTTTGACATGCATCAAGAAAAAAACACTCATAGATTTTGTTAGTGTTTGCATATTTAACTTTCATCGTATAAAGCTTCTTTACTTAATCAAGAATTAAGTAGGAAAAAGTGCTGCGTAAATAAAACATGTGAAATACAGTTTACTACGCGATTGCATGACGTGAGCAAATTTGAATTTAAGTCAGATTTTTACATAGAGTTGAACGTGTATTTGCTACTTCTTTGGTGGACGATGGTGAGCTTTGAAAAATCATGCTTTTCTGTCTATATTATTGTTTTTAATAAAGACGAATTTTTATTTTGTCTGATACTGTCTGGCAAAATTTAGCCCTCTCAGCTGCTCAACCGTGGTATCCACGTCCCATATGAAGAACTGTACACCTCGATATATATATAACTTCGCCCGATAGATGGTGCTAGATTTCAGGAAGATTTTTAGAAAGAATTAAATTATATTCAAATCTCATTTTTCTAAAACATAATCGGATAAAAATGAATTCTTAGCAATAAAATTTTCAAATAGTCAAAAAAATGTAATTGATTATAGATGCATAGATGAATATAGAGGTGGTCGAAACAATTGGATGATTCAAATACATCTTTGTCGTTAATGGAAGATGAATTCGATTAAATAAGTATGTATTTAAGATATAAAATGTAGATTCTTTTCTTAGTAGATTCATTTTAATGGATACGTTTGGTTCTGACTGGCACACTATCATATGGTGTTGTTTTTTTTTAAATAAATATCAAACCGGGTCTAATAAATTCACAAGTTGAACTCTCTCGGATGTTCAGTGACGGAATCTTGTTCATGGTTCTTGTTCGAATTTTCAATGCTGAGAAATAATAATGTTAAACTGTTGATGAACTTGAGATTTATTCTTATATGTAACTCGAGTTAGTGCAGTTTCAACAAACTATTTTATACATCGATGAGAGCGTAAAATCACAATTTTCCTTCATATTTTCAAAACAGCATAGTCTGAAAAACTTTGAGGAGATCGTTTCGGCATATTAAAGTTGATTGAATTTTACTTCTAGATCATGCCCATCGAAGATTTATCTGAAGAAGGCCTTCCTAAAGTGCCGAATCTTGAATTGGCACAATTAAAATTTCTCATAACACTTCAACCCAATAATAAAAGCTTAAAAGAAAAATTATTAAATGAAATCAAAGCAAATAATATGACACCATTTTATCTTGAATGCGTCAAAGATGGAGAATTATCATCTGATGATAAACTTGTTCAAACGATGCGTAAAGCCAATGAAGACAAACTAAAAGAATTAGACGGAAAAATCGAAGACAATGAAAAAGCATTCGGCGATAGTGAAATACGTGAAAGTTATTTAGCTAAATCTCAATATTTATGTTTGATTGGCGATCGTGAACAAGCTCTAACATGGATACGGAAAACTGCCGATAAAAGTGTTGCATTAGGACATCGTTTGGATTTAATCTTCTATCAATTACGTTTAGGATTATTTTATATGGATCAAGATTTAATTGCAAGAAATTTAGATAAAGCTAAAACACTTGTTGACGAAGGTGGAGATTGGGACAGACGCAATCGTATGAAAGTTTATCAAGGTCTACGAGCCATGTCCATTCGAGATTTCAAAGCAGCTGCGGAATTGTTTCTTGATACAGTCGCAACATTTACATCGTATGAATTAATGGACTATCAAACATTTGTTACGTACACCGTTATTTGCTGTCTTCTGTCTTTGGAAAGACCCAAATTACGTGAAAAAGGTATCCTTTTAGAGTTCGAAGATTTGTACTGAGTATTTAGTGAGAATGTTAATAATGCATTTTTTTTGTTTTCTTGTTTAGTTATTCGTGGAAGTGAAATCTTGGAGATTCTTCATGGTTTACCTTTGATTAAAGAATATTTATTTTCACTTTATGAATGTCGTTATGCAGATTTTTTCCGTTGCCTAGCAACAATCGAACAAGATTTACTAGTTAAAGATCGTTATTTAGCCGTACACGCATCATATTATGTACGTGAAATGCGTATCATTGGTTACAATCAATTGTTACAATCATATTCATCGTTAACACTCAAAGGAATGGCACAATCGTTCGGATGTTCGGAGAATTTTCTCGATAAAGAACTATCAAGATTTATCGCCAGTGGCCGACTCAATTGTAAAATCGATAAAGTACGAGGAATTATCGAAACAACAAGACCCGATTCGAAAAATTTTCTCTATCAGGAAGTAATCAAGAAAGGTGATTTATTATTGAATCGTGTGCAAAAATTAAGTCGCGTCATCAACATTTAATTCAAACCGATTGGCTGAAAACAATTTTAACAGACTTGTTTAAGTTCTTCTTTTTTTTTATATATATGAGCAAACAAAATGTGAATAAACAAGAATTTTAACGTTATATGAATATGTTGCGTTTTTTTTGTTTTGTCGTATATATGATTATTTAACAATTACAATACAATAGGAAACAATATTTTGAATACATATCATTTCGAATCAATGAAAAAAAGAATAAAGCGTAAAATTTCATTTTAACCTTGAATAGCCTATAAAAAAAAACCTATTCATTTGTGGTGCTAACAGACTCACAATTATTACCTGGCGATGGATGCTACAATCATTCATTAGTCGCCTGTATCCCCCCCCCCCTCGAGTTTATAATTGATTTTTACAAACGACATTACTTCGTAGACATAATTGGTCTATACGGTAAAAATCTCCTTCAAGAAAAAAACAATTTGATTACCTTTTTATGATTTATTTCTTTTGATAAATAAGAGAAAAGAATATTTGTAAGTTATCAAGTAACACACCTGGAAACATTCATACGTTGTTTAGAAATTAGATCTTATTTTTGCTATTATGTACTGTATGGATCAAGTTACTGAGTAAATATTATTTGCATAGCGGGATATCTTAGCTACTTATACGTTTGTAAGAACTTCCGGAATATTAAGAATACTCGAGTACTATTTTTATTAGGCTTAATGTATATAAGCTAAGTGTAAAAAACAATGTTACGTACTGCTTTATTTCCCTACGATTGCTTACATAAAATATTATTATTCTCACCACTCGACTAGGTCGATAAGAGCAAAAAGAGTAAATAGTTTAGATATATGTTGCCAGTTATAAATTGATTTCTGATCGGCTTCTATATGAAAATACGTCCAAAGAGAGAAAAAAAACATGTTACTCATATTAGACGCTCTTCTCATTTTACGCTCGTACGTTTTAAACATGGGTGACACGCGAGTCGATTTTTTTTTCGTACCCAATATTGTTACCTTTTTTCTTCTTGCTACTTGTCATGAAGATGTGTTGATAAAAGACAAAATATTCGAACTTCGATATGGGTAGGCATATGAATCGACAACTGAGGTTTTCTTTTTGTTTCTTAGTATTATTGTGTAGAATCACGAGTTAACGATCCGACATGTTTTGACTAAATAATGTTAATGATATTATATTACGTGTTTGGTCTAGACATCGAGAAAGTAATACTTAGAAGAAATAAAAACCTTGAAATAATAGTCTCTGTAGATTGATAATACTTGTGTAGCATATGGCGATTTTACATTAAAATAATTAATAAAAAAACGAAGCAGTTAACAGCTGATTACAAAAAAAAATGCCAAGGCTAATTATGACGTAGGTAGCTATGTGAACGATAGATAAAATGAGTAGTAATTCTATGACGTCAATTGATGTTAACAATTGTCTAATGTCTTGTTTTCTTTTTGATTAACTTTCGTGACCGGATACGTAAGTAATGAATACTTTTTGGCGCATATATAGTAAAAACCTATGACGATATTCACTCGCGTCCGCTTTTTATGTTTGCATATATAATCCATTGATAACATGTATGTTATATCATCAGATCAAATGATCTTTTTATTTCCTAAAAGTGTATATATATATATAGAGAGAGAGAGAGAGAGAGCGAAAATATTCTTCAGTAAATCCTTGTAGTAGATGAAGCACTTGAACGGATAGACGTTTTTTTTTCTGCTCGTATTTTCATTTCCTTTCTTCTATTAAAGTTCACTCGCCAACGCATGTTTCTATTTTCTATTTTTCATAGAAAGGAAGCATTACGGATCATTACATAGGGGACAATCGATTGATTTTAAACTAAAAGTTCAGCTAGAATTGTCATCGTGCTCCATAATCATTATTATTCTATCGCGTTCCATTTTGCTTTTTTGACAAGTGAAAACAGCGGCCGAGGACCCTCTAGAATGTTTTCCGATAAAATAAATAACTACCAGCTTACACTAATGAATCGATTGTCGATAACCAATTCGATCTTAATCATTTTCAAGTCAAAGTTACCTAATTCATGCTATAATATGTGTTTTAACATGTCGTTCGGTATGAAAGTATGCAGAGTACATGTTATGGGAATATTAAAAACAATATTCCCTAATGTTTTATAGAGAAGTGTAGACGCAGGTTAAATATAGCAGTCTTTTATCTTTTTCTTCATATCGTCGTACATCTGAACTTGCGATGCCTAAATATATATACATATGAACACATTGATACGTAGGCGTTAACTTATAGAAAGTCACGAGCATTCCGAGGTAAGATTGAAACTGTTGATAATACTTCTTCTTCAGTGAAGTGACCATAATATGCGTTCGTTTTTAATTGTGGGTGCAGAGAGAAAATAGAATATAAAAGTGAAAAAAACGGAAGTAAAAGCTAAAAATAGTTGTGATGAAAGAATTTTTCTAAGGAAGAAAAAATAATTTACTTTAAAAATATGCTTTTTGAAAATTCCCTTGTCAAGTCATATCCTGATTCACGTACGTATATATAAAATTTATTATAAGTTGTTGACAGTGAAAAAGAAATTGATTAAACGACACGCATTCTGGTAAAGCTGACGTCATCAATCAGTCATAAGGGATGAGTAACAATAGACATTAACTAGTAAATTCATTCTTCAACATCAGTAAATACGTATATTGACGCAGTATATCTTGTTTATTATGCGTCAGAATTTATTGGCGCAAAAATGACTTATGTAATATTACAGATAAAAGTAGCAACCAATCTTCTATTTTTACTTTCATGTTAATTTTACAAATGTATTTTGGTTCTGTTTCTGCTATCACAATAATGTTGATGTATGTGAAAAAAAGAAAGCGAAGCCGAGAGAAAAAAATAGTGACGTCAAATACTTTTTTTCTCCTTCTTTTTCTTGAACCGTACGCCAGAACTCTCGCTGTCATATTCTTTCCACCGTCTTTACCGTTCATTTTTTGATTCATTGTAATGCTTTGACTATTGTCAACCATTGTGAGTAATCTTTCGAAACTAAAAACGAAGGAAATTTCTAATGAAAAATTGATGACAAATATTGTTATCATTCAGCAAATATAAACAGCCTTTTTTTCTACCAACATGAAATTGACGTATGTGAATGGCTTCGTGAAAGGATTAACATTTTCTATTTTGCTTGAGAACGAGATCAAAAAAATGTGTCCCCTCCCCTCCCCCCTTATAATCATCATAGGCAACATCAGGATGTTTTTCAAATGGCAAAAATAGATATTGCTGATAGGGACGTCACCAGAAAAAAATTGTAGGGGGGAGAGCTAAGTCGTTGGTCAAAGCTATCGTGGGGGGGGG
>CAJNYU010002656.1:0-15880 GCA_905331475.1 Rotaria socialis | reverse complement strand
TTTTCACAGAATTTTATAGGAGAGCTCAGCCCCCCTAGGCCCCTCCTGGTTACGTCCCTAACTGCTGAGTTATGTTTCATCTTTTCACTCGTCTCCATGATCGAAGGATTCATAGTCATATGAGATTTTTTTTCTTCAGATATTTAACCCGCTGTTGCCATTAATATTCGAATAAAAAATAATCATTCGTTATGCTTTTTTTTCTCTTCAGATTAAATAAAACTCAATCAATTGAAATTATGTCAAGCAAGTGGCAAATAGTTCCAGATCTTGCTGCTGCTGTTCTAGGTGCAACCGAAGAAATCTTGATTAGTTCAGAAAGTCCATCGTTGGCATGCGATCGTACTCGATTGATATCATTAACCAACTCTTCAAATGACTTTCACGTTCCATTATCATGCTTAAATTCACGAACAATGTCACAAGTCAATGCAAAAAAAGCATTTACTTATTTCGATAAAAATCGCGATGGAAAATTGAGTATTAAAGAGTTCAAATCAGTTATGCATGATTTGGGTTATAAAACTGTTGATAAACAATTAATTAGACAAATGTTTTCAGAAATAAATGGTAATGGAAATCAGCATGCATTGACGTACGAGGAATTCGTTGAATTTCTCGAATCAAAATTATCGTCAACAACCGACAATAATCATTCACCTTCGACAGATGATTTTAAATTATTATCATCATCGCAGAAAATGGAATTTGATATTGAAACATTATTTAATTGTTACGATCTTGATAAGAATGGCTTCATTGAACCAAAAGAATTACGAAAAGTTATGAAACGTTTAATAGGACAAAAACTATCTAAACAAGACATTGAAGAGATGATGAGTGTTGCTGATATAAATGGTGATGGACTATTAGATAAGACGGAATTTGCACTTCTATGCCGTGGTTTTTGTTGAAAACAACAAAAATTATTTTCTTGTTCATTTGTATATTAGGGCAGATATAATAAATGTGCGTTGTTTGATTTTCTCCCTGGTTTTGTTTTACATTCTTTTCTTCTATTATCGTCTATGTCCTTGTCTAACATGTTGTGTGTTATAATCGTATTGATTCGATAGAACATGTCAATTTCATCGTTTCTGATGTAATCCATCTTGTTTATCTGTTGCTTCCGGGATGAAAGTCTTCAATATAGTGAGCAATTCTTTTCTTATTTATTGAGCATTTTGTATATGTTTTGTCGATGTTTCTAATGATATTATTTCGAGATTTTTAAGTACTAAGACGGAAATAAAACTAAGAAGAGCAAAAGCACAATAACTTAATTATAAACAAATTGTTTTTTTCAAATTCGATTCGGAAATCAGTCAATTTATTTCAACATTTTCGTGACCTCCACAGAATCTAATTTTAGCAGTACCTTTTGCTCTCATTGCAACAACCCGAGAGAGAACAAATATCAGAATTACTTCAGCTGTTGGCTACGTGTAATACATAGCTCGACGAGAATGTTTTGATGAAAGAAAGCTTTACGAGTTACTTCAGCATAAGCGAAAAACAGCTTGACAGCGTGATAAATAATGCTATTATGTTCTTGAGCAGTATCAGGTAAAATTCTGAACAAAAGAAGCATTTACTGATTATATGATATTTCTAACGGCGAGTTATTTTTGGCAGGAACATGCAGCACAGAAGCGAACAATCTGAGCTCCTTTCACAGATGAATTGTTTTCTAAGCAACCAGCTACTACTTGTATTTGATTGACAACAATACTGATCATCCATGCGACTAACTCCTGTAAAAGAAATAGTCGCAATGAATAGAAGAAGAAAAACCACAAAGTTATCTAGACGATTTGAGCACGACTTGCACAAGGATCCGGTAGAAAACAGGCTCAAATTATGTCGATCAGATCAAGAACGATTACAAGAAAAACAACAGATTTTGTTCTTAATCACAGTTTTGTATTCCGAGTACAAAAATTAAGACTCAAAACATGCGTGCATTTGTCATAGGAGCTGCAAATAGAGTTTTATTTTTTTTGCATCGATCGTCACAGAAAAAGTCAATCAGGAAAAGTATTTATTAAATTTCCATGAACCCCTCTGGGAAGTCATTTCTTTAAGAAAATTGTAATGCAAAAAAGCAGTTGATGTCATAACAAAAATATCGCCACATAAAGTCAGATGCCCCCCAGCTTTCCATGTTCTATTTTAAACGAGTAACAATTATTACTCCACAGGCGCCCGAAAGATTGTTCCCTGCTTTTGAACTTAATAGGATGTTGGCTGTGCTATTCTTTATAGAATAATTGTTGTTCGCTCAACATCAATTATTGAGGCCTTGGGAATATCTGATTTTCCATAAAGATATTCTCGTTGTGAGTGCCCATATAAGCATAGAGGAGAGCAGATAGTTTTCCCCCCTATTAAAATACATATATTTCTATTGATAGGACAATGCTCAAGATAAAATGATTCACTGTCGATTCAGCTGAAGTTGAACTAAACATGGAGGTGAACAAATCTCTGTTTGAGAGATCGATTGAAAAACCATTAAAATACAGTACTTTAGATTAAATAAAACATTTGCGTATCGTTTGTTTTATTTTTAGAATTGACCACGATAGAAAATGTTGTTCTGTAGACAATACTAATGGTGAAAACTTTTTTTTTATAATTGAATGCAAATAGATATTGAGCAGTTACAGAAATAATATTTACGGATATATTTTTTAGAAAAAAAAAACAGTATCAATTTTCCCGATCTGCATTCAAGTTTCTCCATTTAATAATATAATTATATTTCCACGATTTCAATGTCCACAAAATTTAGTCCATCTTGACATGATTTACATAGGTTCCATTCCCCCATTGTTTAATCCGCTGGTAGAAAGATGATTCTGAAATAGATCATTTTCAACGCTATGATCTTTTTTTTATAGACAGCTGTCTTAACATAGATATTAATCAAGAAAAAAAATTGCCTTGGCCTGAGTCATTGCAACTTCTTTTTAAGAGGTTTCGATTGCCATCACAGTAAATCTAGTATCTTGCCATAGGGATCAACAGAATCGCTCTTTTTCTGGCCCGAGTCTCGGTCAAAATAATTTTATTGTTAATGGTCCAGCTGGGGTGCATCAATTTCGATTCCGATTATAATTAATGCGGTGCGAAGCACAGCATTCATGTAGTCCGTCGCGAGTTTTTTTTTGTTTCTTTCTAACTTGAGTACGCATAAAATTTCTTATAAAGTAACGTGATAATCTAAAGAACCGTTATTGATAGAAGATCCATTCCAACTAGATATGAAAGTATCGAGATCAAAGTTGTTACATCTTTTTGCCAATTCACAATACTAAGTCTCGTTTGTCTAAAAATTTGATCCGAAAATGATGATTTTGAAAGGTTTTATTGTTTGATAGTTTCGAGATAATTAAAGTGACGTCATCAAGTAATCTTAGCCAATAGTCTATTTCTTAGCATCTGATCTAAGATAGTGAATCATTGAAATAATTTAATGTTCAATCAAAAATATTCTCTAGGATTATGGTGATAATCACGAAAAAAAACGTTTTCTCAGCAATGAATTCTATTAGGATTACTTGAGAACTAAAAAATATGTAATGATTTTTTGTTTTTTATTACAACTGCTGAAGACAGGAAAAGGTGTATATTTCAAGCTAATATGAAACTAATCAGGCCATAACGATGTCTAATTAATTTTAAGATTGCTTGTTCCATTTCCGTTAAATTTTTTATTTTTTCGTGTACTCGACTCGTGCTTCGCACCGCATTTTGTATACGAGTGAAACTCGAATACCATCTAGTTTTTAGTTTGGTATTGATTAGAGTCAACGCTAGAATTGACTTTTGTAGAATTACTGATTTGGCACATATTCAGATGCATTCATAATTTTTGCAAGTTCAATTCAGTTCCAATGCATCTGTCAGAGCTAGGGATGTACAAAACCAATAGTTTTCTTATTACACGTAAAATTTCGCTAGATTTCTAACCATTTGACTTTTCAAATTTTCACAGACTTGATAGTTCTTCAACAAAATACTAAGTCTACGTGGATGGTCTTCAATTAAACTGGTGTTAATTCATCTATTTGAAAATCTATAAAAGCTATCGAAATGCTACAATTGTTGAAATAAAAATCAAGAGAAATGAAATGAAATTTTCCGACTGATCTAAGTAATGGCTATCGTTAAATTCATGTATTAGAAGTAATAAATTCTGTTTGTCAAAAATCGGGAATAGTTAGTATCAGTTTATTCGTGAATTTGAGTCTTTTTCAAAATAATGTGAACAGAAATAAAAAATAAAAATTCTATTTAGCTTATAATTTCTAACTAAAAGCAATCAGGCCAGTTCCTCTTTTTAATTGGTTTTTACGTAATTTATAATCTTTGATTGATTATAAGATAGGACAAAATATAGTTTACATATAGCACAATGAACTACTCACTTGCCAATAGAAATAAACGGATTTGAAGGCTTTTTCATGTTTTATTTAATATTAATAATTTGTTAGTTCTATTATTGGAAAAAATTCTTTGTCTAATACAAAGTTTCATTTTTCTCTAGCCCTTTTGTAATCCATAGCGAAGTAAGCCATTTAAAAAGCATTATCATATTCCACAATAGTGTCAATGATCTATTTCAATTCAGAAAATAATCTTGTTTTTCAATGAATTAAAATTTTACTAATAAAAATATTACAAAGTTTTTATCGGAGAGTGATTTTCATACTTCGCGAAATGTTTCATTCTGTTTAAAGTATTCTGAAAATTTTCGCCATGAATAATCATGATTTTGAAAATATGTTATGATACTCTGTCTGCAATAATTTCAACTACTCAACGAAAACAAAAAGGTCTGATGATGCAGTTCTTGATCTTTCTAATCTGTAAAAACGAATACAATTAGTAAATATCACTATGGATAATGTCCATATTTTAGACAAAGCAAGATTCATTTTGATTGGTCTGTTTTGGATGAAATAACTCGTTGAAATACTATTCTCTTGAATTTAAGATTGTTCATACAATGAATATATAAGTGCAATACTGAATTGTGTACACGCTCAAACCAGTTTTCTAAAAATCTTTATTATTTATTTATTTTGTTAAGCTTTCAAATCCACTTTATTGTTAGTATAATTTCAATTCGATTGTCTTTTCTACTCTCTCAAAACTTACCAGCAGGATAAACCAGAAAATACACCACGTCTACTTGTCAATTTTCACGCGATTCAAAGTACCCGTTCATTACTGGTATACTGAAATGAAAAGATTAAATGTAATTAGCTGGTGAATGAATGAGTTCGAATGAAATAGAGAAGAAAAGAGCAATCGTTTTTGATTTTCATTGTAAAACAAAAACTATGTTTTTTCACCACTATACTTCTTTCGCTCGAACAAATATCTCAGCGTTAGTAATGAGCTAATCGATTTCACGCACAAAAAAAGTACTCACACTATCCTTGCATCAATTGCTTGATTTTTATATTGTAAACCGACTATTCAAGGAAAAATAGATATTAATGATTCGACACTTAATTTTCCATGGGGTTCGATATACAAACACGTTTTTCCAGCAAGAGCAGGTCTTGCTATTTGTATTAACATTTTTGGAATTTTGATATGACTTTCAATTAAAATGAAACATGTATCACTTTTGCATCAAGAACAATTCTTTACCGAGATTGCAAAATGATCTAGAAATAATCGTTCGCATTTTCTATTTAATAAATATGCATATACCTCAAATAGAAGTAGATTAAATGTTCCGGTGACTTGTTATTCTGTTACCAATTTTATTGCTATGGGTGTTGGGTGTGGGTGTGGGTGTGAGTTACTCGTTTATCTACCCCCACCCCCACCCACACTCCACACCCTATGTGCATCCCTATCGTACAAAGATCGAACTTAAATTTATTACTATTTCAATTCTGTTTTGTTAAGAACGTCTATCAACAAAGTTGAAAGCAACACAATATACTTGTGAAGCTATCAACGCTACACCTTTATTCAATAATATTTTGAAAAATCATATTTACCACCACCCCGGAAAAAGGTAAAAATAGGCAATGTGGAAAATTTTATATCTGGTATCTTTAGTAAATTCGACTCTATTTTCAGTGACTGTTATTGCCATGCCTTGTTTTCAGAAATGATTCCAAGGGATTCAAAATTTACAGAACGCTGCACAGCTTTTGAATATGCTGTAACATACGATCACGCTAGATGTGTCGTAGAGAAAAATAAACCATAACGATTGTCGTAAAGCGTGCATAGACAAGTACTGGTAGATAGGGGCGCTCATTTATTTCTCCTCTTTAACATATGAACTCAAAGGTGATTGTAATGTATGACTAACTTGATTGATGAATATCGCATGGAGTAGTTTATTCGCAAAATTCGCAAAATTCAATAACCAAGCAATTCTATCAGGAATTATCACAAAAAATAAAATTTAAACAAACTATTTGTTTCAGTGGCCAATTCGAAATGGGTGTGAGTGTTCGAATAGAAATAATAAGGCACAACCACTCATAATCTCAAGAGAAAGGATAGCTAGATCGAAAGTCACACAATTCACAAACTAGAGCTTTGTTTTTCAATGAAGTCTAATTAGTTCAAGTTACAGTAAATGAAAACGTTTCAGGTTGAAATATTTCTGGATCAAGTTTGGTTTCCAACTTCCTTGAAAATCATGATAAACAAGTGCTTCTTTATCATTTCTGCCTTTTGCACCCAAGCTAATAGCAACTGGAGAAAATGCTGCTACCGGTAAATAATAAACATCGCCAATTAGTCGACCCTGGTTCAATTTTGACAATGTAGAACTATTAATATTAAATGTTTCATTAAGATAATCAAATATAGTATCAGTCCAAAGGCCTGGACCTGTCCAATCCATAATAATGGTGGAAAGATCTTTTTTTGATTTGATAAATATCTTTGTTTTCTTTTTGATATTATCTATCATTCGTTTGAGTATTGGATGCTTTGGTTTTGCAGCAAATGTCCATTGGCATAATTGAAGTTTTCGAGCTAAAATAGCTCCTCCTATTGCAGTGTCGCCTTCCACCCCAACTATAAAACTAACATTCGTATAATTATCTGTCCATACATTAATAGGTTGTAAGCATTCTGTATCAATATCCGAATAAACGCCACCAAGTATGTAAGTTGCAATATATCTAAAAAAATCTGCTTTCAACACTGCAAAAGGCAAGATATCATAGACAGAAGCTATGTCTGGTGGCATATGTTTATGCACGAAGCTTGACGCTTCTTCATCATTAAAAAAATAGTAAGAAGCATTTGGATTCAGTTGTTTCCATGATGTAGTATAAGGCCAGTGAGTACTACTGTATAAACCTGTTTGAATGATATTTTGAGGAATGTTCAATTGATTATACTTTCTTGTTGCTGTCCTAAGGTTATGACTAGCAGTAGTTGTCATAAAGAATTTTGAAAAAGTAAATGCGAAATAACATAGGAAAATAATGCACCATAAGCAAACAGCTAGAGTGCGTCCAGTATAATCAGACGATTCTTTTATATTAACATAGTAGTTGTTCGTCATATGATACTAGGTATCTTATAAGATAATTCGGTGGTAAATTTCTATGATCTGTAAAAATAAAAAGCAGGGTGTGGGTGTGGCTACATTAAAGAAGTTATGATCGGTAAACCCACACCCACACCCTCTTTTCATGTAAAATAATTGAATGTTAACATTGCGCTAAACGAGCAGAGACTTACACAAATCGTTTAATATATGAAGAAAATTTTACTGTGCAATTGAATGATTTAGTAGATGTTGGTCTTTTAAATCTTAAACTGATAAGAAAAACTTATTTGAAAAACAAACTGAATAGTTTTGTAGAGAAATGAATTCTTTATCCAGCAAGCTCAGAATCAGATCTTAAGACGATTATTAAGTGTCTCAAAGACAGAAAAACAAAAGTTGGTCATTCTTTATGGAACGTCTGTTATATTTTTACATGATTTCATAGAACTCATGGAACTCGACAAAATTTTATATATATATACATATTTATTTATTTATGAAAAAAATTTGAAATATCACTCTTTTGAATACGATTTTTTGTTTTGTTTTTTCTCTTTCGTTGTCTTACTGACAGTGAAACACATATATGCTCACCTATAACGAAAAGAAAACAAAATACAAGAGTCACGTAAAAAAAGTTTGATAAACATATCTCTTTCTTCTTGATTTATCTACTGTTTCTTTTTCCCTTGGCTTCTACTATGTGATTTATTATTACGTGTTTCGTGAACTTATTCTTATATTATGTGTAGAGTTGAAATGAATAGAAAAATCTATCTGATCCAAATGATATTGTGGCTCATATGAAAATTGTTTTTTTATTGAAAAGCTGTTAGCACAATCCCTGTGGAATTAAAATGCGAAACACGATGAAACTCATTGTCTGAAACCCATCTGCCATGTTCTGTGAAGCTTCTCTACCGCGACCTGTATTATAATGTATGGAGTCTCTAGAGATTATCACAGATTATAGCCAAAAGGCTTCATATACGTATGATTACAGACAGTGGCTGAGAAACTGAAAAGACTCACAGACCGTGGTAGACGGGCTCCAGCAAATGAGTTTTATCGCGTTTCGCATTTTAACCACACTGGGATTCGTTAGCAGCTTTTTTCAAGCTGAGTTTCATTTAAAAATTTTTCTGCAACAGTATAAGATGGTGTAATGATCAACATAATGAGGCACGTAACTCGTGATAAAAGGGCGTGGATATGGGTGGGAGTGTCGGTGCAAGTGCGAGTGCAGGTGATGCTGAGGTTGTTGCTCAAATGTGGGTGCGGGTGCGGGTATGGGTGTTCGTGTAGGTGGTAGGACTATAACAGTTCGGAAACAGTTCCGAACTGGTGAACTGTTCAAACAGCTCTCTCGAACTGAGCTGAACTGTTTGAACAGTTCAGTTCAGCTCACTAGAACTGGTCGAACAGCTCTCTCGAACTGAGCTGAACTGTTTGAACAGTTCAGTTCAGCTCGCCAGAACTGTTCGAACAGCTCTCTCGAGCTGAACCGAACTGTTCGAACAGCTCTCTCGAGCTGAACCGAACTGTTCGAACAGTTCAGTTCAACTCAAGAGAACTGTCAGAACAGCTCTTTCGAGCTGAGCTGAACTGTCAGAACAGCTCTTTCGAGCTGAGCTGAACTGTCAGAACAGCTCTTTCGAGCTGAGCTGAACTGTTCGAACAGTTCAGTTCAGTTGCAAAGAACTGTTCGAACAGTTCAGTTCAGTTGCAAAGAACTGTTCGAACAGTTCAGTTCAGTTGCAAAGAACTGTTCGAACAGTTCTGGTGAGCTGAACTGAACTGTTTGAACAGTTCGGTTCAGTTCCAAAGAGCTGTTCGAACAGTTCTCGTGAGCTGAACTGAACTGTTCAAACAGTTCAGCTCAGTTCGAAAGAAATGTTCGAACAGTTCATCGGTTCGTTTGAACCGGGTTCGTGAGCTGGAGCTGCCGTAGTCCTAGTAGGTGGGAGTATTGGTACGAATTTGAGTGTAGATGATGTTTAGGTTGTCGTTCAGATGTGGCGGTTACGTCTTGGAGTTCGAAAGGTGGTTTCTCGTATAAGTTTAAGTTCAGTGTGCTATCAATAGTTCACGATATCTGTAGCTGGGTTGATCGATTCGGAACGGGGATTATTTGCTGACTTAGTAAGCTTTGTATCTTGACATATAGTCATACGGACACCTGTACTGGTGGCTTTCTGGGCATTATATAGAAGCCATAATATCATAGTTCATACTGTAAATTATTCAAATTGATTTTTGGATTAACAATTTAAAACTCTGAGTGATGTTGGTACATTTTGTCCTGTAACGATTTGTCCATGTGACATTTTGTGCACGGCCATTTGTTCATCCGACGTTTTGTCCTGCGACCATCTTTCCTAGTGCCTACAACACCAAGTACAACAGATTACTCAATGATTTTTCTATTCTGCTCGTTACATTTTTGAGCAACAGTTTGCTGCTCTGGTTTATCAGAAGCACCGAAACTTCATATTTCAAATAAATACTGCGTAAAAAATTCACCCCAGCTAGCACTCTAACCAGTAATTTGCTATCGATCTAATTTTGATCCAGGTCGAAAAATCAGACGTAAGATCTTGAGCACCAGGTATGATCGTACAAAAAACAAAATAGTCGCTTCAGACATTTTACATCAATTCGTATTGTAGTATTCTTTTATGATCTTACCATTGGATAATATTTTCTATAAATTTACAGTAAGATCTGACAGAACAACAAGATCTGCCAAGAATATTACAGTGCAAATTGATATAAGTTGTCTGAGACGACGATTTTATGTACGCTTTGCGTCTAATCTTACAAGATCTTACTATCTGATTGTTCGACCTGAAATGTAATCAAGTGGGGAAAGCGCGGCTTCCGTACTTCGAAGTACAAGGAGAGTACAAGGAGCGTACGTGAAGTAAGGAAGTGCGAAAGTCGCTCTCTTTCATCCTTGCGTATTTTCTGAATTCAACAGAAATCCTCGAAGAACTCCATCCAAAAAAAATGCATACGCATTGGGGCATATACAGATATATGAATGCAAAATTGAGGTTAAATCAGTCAAGTCAATAACTGCGAAGATTCCCTAGCCCCTTAGTTCTTTTTAAAATGATGGGGCTTGTTTTTTGTGCAGAATTCAGATTAAAATCATATACCCCCTTGTATGACAATCATGTAGTTGGCTATTTTCAAACAGTGAAGACTCGACTATAAAGATAACTGAACTTGATTAAAGCAAACATGGTTTTCTCGTGTGTCGTATACATACGATCGTTACTAAAATTGTATATTATTCAACTGTAGATCGTTTTGAAGTCAAAGAGAGCCAAAAAATATTTTCCAAGCCCGTATAAAAATACACATTTCAAGAAACAATAACTATAAAAATGACAGAGTAACTTAAGAATCAAATATTACAGTGGGAGCTTTTAATGTATCGATTTTAGATAAAAGTAATGCTTGCGTAGATGAACTTGTGCTTGTTCAACTTTTTCACATAAATAATCACAGCATCTACATTCACAACACTCCTTTATGTACGAAAACAGAGAAAACAACGAAAAGAGTATAGAACAAAAGACAAAGGAAGAACAGAAACGAAAGGAAAATGACGCTGGAACAGAGCCATAAGAATTATTGATGTAATGAAAAGAGATGACAAGAGAATATTGAGCATCATATGTATAATAAAACCAACGAGGTTTGTTACACACATTTCCACATAATTTTCGATTAAAAATGAATTTCCTGACGGAATATAATCCAGCTCAAAAATATATACACATCCATCTCCATATTATTTTTAAGTCAAATTAAATTATCTACTATTATTTCTGAAAAATCTATCGTAAAATTTCAAGCAATTTTTCTCATACTCTTCTCAATTAAATTTCTTGGAAATAGAAACTTACCATCTCATGCGACAATACCGGCCCAATTGCTATGGCTGTCTTTTAGAAGTTCAAGTAGCGTTGAATATAAAAGACGCATTGATTATGTATCGAAATGTTCGTTTGTTTGTTTTTTACGAGAGCAACACACCTGGCAGCCTTGTACTTCTTTTGCGTTCTGTTTCTTCCGTTTTTTTTTCTTTTTGAATTCTTCAGTGCAACATACTCGATTAGGAAGAATAGCCAATGGTAAGAGTAAAATATTCAACATAAAGAGCAGAAAAGGACTGGTTACAAAAAGGTCATACTCTAAAAGAAAAATGCAGTTACCAGAACGTATAAATATATATTTGAACCATCAGTAATGGACAATCGGTCAAAAATAGACAATAATTAATAAATATGCGCCTCTTTGTGTACTCAGCGTGTCTGAGGGTAGATTGTAATATAACCTCTTTACGAATGAATATTTAAGATAAATGCTATTCAAGACGTGTCTGTTTTATTAATATGTTCTTCTACTGTTGCTTGTGTTGGTGATTCCCTTGGCTTGATGTTGTACAACTGGTTCGACTTTTTTTTATCTTCGCTTCACCGCTTCTAAAGAATACTCTCATGCAAGTTTGGCTATTCCAACTTTAACATTTTAACGTTCAATTGAAACTTTTATCACACAGCTTCTAAATAAAACGATATTTAGAGAATTTTCTAAAATCGTAGATTCAATTATCAGTGAACCTTAAATAATTTGATAACACTCGTCTTTTATCAATTCATCTTTTCCACTGGATTTTAACTCTTCTGTTGTGTATAAATGATCCATCACTAGCGTCGTAAAATGCCCCGATTGAGTTCTAACACCGTGTAATTGAATTAACTCAATAGTTTCTCCATTTTGATTTTTATAAATCTAGAAAAGAAAAAACAACCATAGAATGAACACGATTAAAGTTACTAATGCAGAATGAAACGATACATCGATCTCGAGTTGAACGTGTTCACCAACATGAGTTCTATTCAAAGACGCATTGATCAAGGAAATATAAAAACTTCTTGTTTATAATAAAAAAAGATCTAGCATATTCATAATTATTGCTTGCTGTTTTTGATTGTCAAATAATATATTCATTTTGGTATTTAACTTCTCCATTGATACCATCAAGTAGTGTTTTAACCAACGGGAGGACAAAGGAAATTTTGCCATCCTGAGACGACGTTTGCCCTACCGAGAAAAATGAAATAAATAATTAACTTTTATATAACTCACAAAACACAAATCCCTTGAACGCATCAGTATGATAGATTCGATATTACTCATGGTAGTTCGCCCCTTAAAAAACTTTTTTCTACCCTCCCGACAACTGAATTTGCCCTCCAGGAGTGAAAAATCTGGATGAAACGCTGGCATCAAGTGTTTTATATCTTTTGATGATTGATCCATAGATGTTATTACATCTTGATACAGTGATGCTTGTAATAGCATTATCATTTCTTTATTTTGATCATCCTCTGATGGAAACAATTTATTTCATACTCGTTTAGAAGTTTTTCCGCGAGCTGTTGTGTTAAATGAATTTGAAAAAAGGGCGTTTAGACGATCGAACATTGTTTTTATCAATTGTTACTGATATTGATAATGATAAATTGTCTAAATCAATAACTTCTTCATATGATTTATCATCATTACTTTCATCTTCACTAACATCGTATCATCAAATGTTGATAACATTCAAGTTTGACGTTCATTCTCTTTATCTTTCACCATATATTGAACTTCACGTAATGCTTGATCGGCAGAAACAACATTTGCTAAAAATAAAACAAAAAATGCACTCAATGACCACGCATTTATATTAAAAATAGTCGTAACTAACTATGCAAATTAAATATATATATTCATACTTTGTTCAACCTTCAGTCAAAAAGCCTATAAAAAATCGAAACATATAAAGTAAAACTATCATTCGTATTTTTATGAAAATTGATAATAAAAGAGTTACTTTCGAACAAGCAATAGCCAACATAACTTTGACCATTATCTTTGATATTAACTAGACCATGAGTATTAGCACCACGAAGACGTGATTTCCCTTTTATTATAAATGGATTGTCAGACTTGAAAAGTATCAATGCATATATATTATCGTAATTGTTTACATGAAGATTTCTCAAATAAGATTTTTCATATACATTCGTCAATAGAGATGTCAGCAGTACGGCTGAGCGACCGCAGCAGCCGATTTCTCAATAATATCAGCCGCCCCAGCCACCAAATTAGTAGTAATTTTAAGAATTTTGGGGGAGCCGCCCGCTACGAAAAAACAAGTTTAGCCGTTGCGCCGCTACAAGAGATAAAAATTTTTGATAGCGTTATTTGCCGCCGCTGACATCAATACATATGCGATCGAATCGAACATTTTTCTTTTAATTTTCATCAGTGAATTTTTAACTGAGCCACCGCCGTCACCCATGTCCAAACAACCGACCCGGGAAACGACCAGTTCGTTCCGGTGCGTTTCCTGCATGTTCCTGGCCGGTTCCAATTAAATCCGCTCATTTCCGGAGGCCGGAAACATCGTCCTGGGCACATAAGGACTTACAAATATCAGCCAACGCCGCCGCTGTGAAAAAAATTTTAAGAATTTGTAGCTGCCGCCGCTGAAGACATTACTCATTCAAATAACGGGCCGCTGGAAATCTTCAAAAATTGAAAATTGTTGCCCGCCGTCGCTGTCAAAGCCATACAAAAAGATTTGAGAACAAAGTGAGACCAAATAAAAATAAATCTAGAAGAGAATACATATTTGCAATACAAACCTAAACGACTATTGAATTACATGTTAGAAAACATATTCAATCATGTTCAAAGTCTACCCCAATTTCAGATACACGAAAAACATATTGAAATTCTATCGCTAAGCATTTGTGACGCAATGCTTCAATTGAAATAATATCACAATCATTGAACAGTTCCATTATTGGGCACAATTCATTTAATCTTTGTAATATTTCGGTTGGTAATTCAACAAAATCTGAAATTTGTTTTTTCGACGTCCGATATTTTTCGATGAATGCAAAATATTCACTATCATAGTTATAAAACACAACGATAATTTTTATCCTTGATGTATGATATTACGAAACTGCAGCATTTAAATGGTTTACCGTACAATATGGTATGATACGTGGTGAACTGATGCTTGTATCTTTTATAAAATTTCACTTGCTTCAAGTGTTGATCATCGATTTGGATGAAGTTAATAACTAATGTGTGGATGCGTATTAAACTTACTACAACGCGTTTCGACCTTGTTTAAGGGTTTCATCAGGCACCTTAAAATTTAAAAGCTATTCGAAATGATCTTAACATCACACGTAAATTACTTAATCGTAATCGATTTCAATTCGCAAACAGATTGACTTATCTCTTAATGAAAAAAACAAATCTAATATGGAATAATTTCTAAATGATGCGCTTCAAATTTAAAATAATGAAAGAAATCTAGAGTTTAATTTTGCCGACGCATTTCGTTTTATTTATTTAAAAAATAACAAAACCTTTTTCAGGACTCTGCATGACAAATCTTAAGCAGAGATGAACAGCGTATTGTAAGTAAGTTGTTCAAACGAAAACAATAAAATTATAAAATATTGAAAGAAAAAGAAAAGCTAACGTAAAACCCAAAATTCCAATGAAAATCATTCCTATCAAATATCAGAACTAACAGGTCGATACAATATGACTGTTAGAATATTCTACATAGTCAACCGATGATAGTCGAAGATACAAATTTTGAAGCCTTTAATCAATACTTTCAGTCACGCAATGAGTGTATTATTGTTTTCCAGTGTTCGTGCTTGTGTTAAACAGTCTCACTTCATGATTCAGAGTGCGCCCGTGTGAATCTTCTCTGGCAACTAGGCAACTCAATTCACGACTGAAAATGTATCTATGTAAATCTTTCCTGGTGACTGCGTGTTGTAATTCATGCTAATCATGCAACCGTGTACATTTAATTCTTTAAATTAATCATCGTCGATACTTTCCATTGATCGTTATGGATATATTTCCCTTTTTTTTAAATATTGACCGTGGACCAATTCATGAGTGAGAATATAATTGTGTAAATATTCTATGATATGGTTAGAGATTAATTGAACTGATATGTATGTTTCTTAAGGTGAAATTGGCAAACAGTTCCTAAGACCTCTATTTGAATTGCTTTGACGGGTTATTTTAACATGAATAGGACTGCACTTATATTTGAATATCTTATCCTCATATTATTTATCAATGTAAAGGTGTGGGTGGCCATTAGGGGTGGACCATTTTTTTTAACGGAACTTAATTAATGACATTAATTAATGACTTCCATTAGCCATTAATATTAATGGTTAATGTTTTCTAAGAAAAACTTAATTCATTAATATTAAT
>CAJNYU010002650.1:0-36599 GCA_905331475.1 Rotaria socialis | reverse complement strand
CAAAAAACGATAGGACCAACAGGGTCCACGATGAAATATGAAATCACAACAAACAAAGGGATTATCCGAGCTTCTGAAAGAACCGAAGTCAGTGGACCGCAGATTGACAACAGCAAGCAGATTAGTAATATTCCCATAGTCGCTGTCGAAGATGATGAGACTGAACCAAGCCGTGAGGTGGCAACAGCGAATCCCACGACTACAGCAATCGTTCCTAGGCAACCACAAATCCCGCTGAGGGGAATAGATTTTGTGCCTATTCCTATGCAACAAGTGGTTTCATTGGCATTTCCTATTGATCCATATAGTTTCGATCATTTCAGGAAATATATCGGTAGTAAGTTGTGCTATAATGCTGCACCTCTCGATCAATCAAAAATAATCAAGACGCAAGAACGAGTTGCATATCGCGTTGATATCTGGACGCTAATGGAAAACCGCACTCTCGAATGGACAACAAAACCATATCGTGACGAAGACACACCTAATAGAACCGTTGGAAATATTTTTGACTGGGACGATATCTCATTTGATTGTCCTAGAGCTGATGTGGAAGGAATTGTCAAAAAATCGTATCCGTTAGAAGATACGCAGGCTAAAATAGTGTGTGGCTTTTGCAGAGGACAAGGTGCACAAAAATGTGCTCAATGCTATGGACAGGGACATTTCATACCTCAAAATGGTTATAGCACACGATGTTTAGCCTGTAATGGTCAGGGTACACTGAGTTGTGTTCATTGCGATAGATCCGGTTTTCTTCTTAAAGTGGCTACACTGAAGTTCGAATGGGAATCGATCAACTCAGTAAATTGCTATCAAAACACATTTCTACCTGATAAATTGATTCGCCTAAGACGTAACAAACCTGTTGTGTTCGATGGTGCCATTAAATGGAACAGTAGTATGGTCTTAACAAATTTTCCAGAGTTGATTGAAACACTTCAGGGGCAAACTCCTGGTGACCTTTCAGACAAATTAATTAAAGATATTCAAAAACAATATCTAACACATTATATTCGATTGAAGAAGCCCACCCAATCCAATAGAATCACTAAAATAAAATGTTTGATTCGACAAGTCGATGTTATCGAAATAGATTATCGATTAGATGGCTACATCAATAAGGTTGGGCGAAATAAAGGTGAGTACCGATTTACAAACTAAAGGAAACTAGCAGGTGTTAGGGCTTGTGCTCACGAAGGGCGCCAAACACAAGTAAAGATGTATTCTCTTTTCTCTGTTTATTCTTAAAGAAAGCAAGTGTTTATATATGTGTATGAAAACAAGAAGCAAACAGAAAAGAATACAAAGGTTAACCAAGGTCAAAGAAGAGAAGTAATAGAAACGAAGAGATAGAAATAGAAATATAGCAAGAAGGATAATAGATAGGATCGAGGTGTATGTATAGAAATACATCCTAACAGCAGGTTTTTTCAAAAGTTTCATAAGAAATTTCTTTACTATGATACCGAGAAGGATCTTTAAAGCAGTGTCATCATTAAATATGACAGCATAGAGGTCAATCTCAACCTATAATAATAAAAATATGAATTTTTTTCTCTATGGATTCCCATATTATCCAAATTTCAGTAATTAAACTGCAACAATTTTACGATAAAATGAATTCTACTCATAAAATATTTCGTATTCTTGAGCTTATCTATTATGGAATATTTTTTCATGAAACTGCATAAGTGTAGAAGATATGTCTTTCACTGTGTGAAATGGAGCATTACACATTTGTTAACTCATTAACTCATATCGACGAGCATAAAATAGTTTATTTATATCATGTGTTAAATCTTTGCTTTATGTCCTTAAATCACTAGTTATATATATAATTATATATGACGATAACGAAGAGAAGAAGATAAAGAAAAGAAGAGAGAGAAATACAATCCCAATAACAAACACAGTAAAAGACATCAATGAAAGAGAAAGCAGAAAGAAGATATCAAGGGAAGAGAGAGAGCGAGAATGAATCATCGTGAACAACATTGTGTGAAGTGAAATTCTCGAATTTTACCAAGGGTAAAATTACAGTAGACAATTGATGTTGGCGAATGCCTAGTTGACGAAAATCTCATTGGGTAAATTCAGCTATTTCTGCGAAACTTTGTATAGTGATGTCAAAGTATGAGAGCAAGCACAGCCCAACAGAACATAATTCCATTAATTTCTTTTTGATTTCTCAATTCAGAATACACACGGATTAAAGATCACCTGCTTGAATAAATTTGTTATTCCAATCTAACCCTGAAAATAAGCATAAAAAATTTGTCAATCTCGGTCTACTGCTTTTCGCCAATATCTATAAGAAGCAAATTGTTTCTGTGTCCGAATCAAAGATTTATCTGACAAATTCTATAGTAAGATAAATATCTTTGTATGTTTCTAATTTTTTTTCGTTTACTGGTATGGGTAGGATGCAGCCGAATTTTCATCGATTATTTTTGCTTCTCACATTTCTCTACGATTTTGATAGCCCTCGCAGCATTTCCTAAGCATATTATACTTCGAATATATAAAAGGATCTTCTTGTATCCATTAACCTTTTCTTTTTAAATTAATCGATTATATTGATGTAAATCTGTTTTTTTTCTTATAGGGACTGATAATTTTACTTATTTAGTTTATGGTGTTGAAGATAATGGTACAGCAATGATCTACGAAAATGACTATCCTATTAACTGTTGTGGTTGTATAGGCTCGAAGGGTTGTAGATGCAACTGCACGATATCTTAATGAACAAAGCAATGCCGACAAGGGACTTAATAGAAATGATAGTCTTTTAACATCTCATTAGAATTTTCTCTAAAACATTATCATAAAGTATTTGTTTTCATATCAACTGACATTGAAAATGTGTGCAAGCAACAAATCAAACTTATTCAGCTTGCCGTATTTTTCCATTCTTTTTATTCGAATAACTCTATAGAACATATGAATATATTTTCTTATTAGAGGATACACTGCTGAAATATTAAGTATTTTAATAGTGTGGTGATGAAACAGGCATTTATGAGTTGAATTTTGAGCTTTTTAGAAATAAAATCGCATCAACTAGCTTGAAGTGGAATTTTTAGCATTAAATAGAATGCACTCTTTATTATACTTTAATGGATATATCAGTAGTGTTTTCGTTATCGTACGGCTCGTTTTATTCGAAAATACAAGAATCAGGGGAAATCAGCAGCTCATATCTCTCGTGATATCTCTCTATGAGAACATCTACATACGTATATGAAATCCCAGAAGAACAATAGTGACAGTTCATATTTAAAATAAATTTTCACGATAAAAATATATTGATGAATATCGAATCTAGTGAATATCATCCGGTCTTTCTTCGCCGACAAGTTCTTCACATAGCATATCACGTGCCTTACACTCATATTGTTGTATTTATCGCCAAGCGAACCAGAAAAAAGAACTTTGATTAAACCACTTATCTCGTGTTCTTGATAGAAATGGCAACAAGTGAAGAAGAAAACACAGTTCGACTTTGCACCATGATAGAGGAAATTTTCTTGATATTCTTATTCACATTATTTTAAATATCATATGTCCTACGCAGAAAAACTTCACATGCACAAAACGTAAAATTGCCAGGCATGAAAGAGAAAATATGTTGTTCTTGTTAAATTGAAAATTACCTATAAACTCCAGATTTTAAACCACATCCGCGTGACTACTATTGAATTATAGTTAATAGTATCATTTGCAATAATAACCTAACGAGAATATTTTACAGGAATCAAACGTAATACTTAGACTTATTGATCTTCTACAATGTTGTTTATTATGATGCTCATTGGATTCATATGTTTTAAGCATGTTTTCGGCTTTTCATTGAAAATTTCTTTTAGAAATTAGCTCTATCAAAAATATCTGTGCATCATACCGCTTAGATTTAAATAGTAGTTTGTATTGGTTGAAATTGTGAAAATCAATATTTGTTTTTGATTGATATAGAATCATTCAATAATGTTTTTAAACAAAGAGAAGATATTTAAAAAATAGAATCGTTTCAATTAAAGCTGTATTCTTCACAATGGATATTCGGATATTGATTTAAATTCAAATTAGTAGCATAAATTTTCTTAAAATTACATCCGAATCAAGTTCATTTTACTCTTCATTCCTTCTAAACGACATGAAAATTTTATGCTAGTCTCATAAAAAAAATCTTGCCGATGACTATTGACATGTATTTTATCGAAAGAATACTAGAAAGAACTACAGTAAACAGTAGAAATTTTATTTACTTTTTAAAAATATGCCACACGATAGAAATATAATAGGTTTAACAAAATTGCCATGAGTTAAATATAATGTAGAAGAAAAAGTGCCTCATGAGTATCTTATATAAAAAAAAAGAGATTTCTTATTCATAATTAAAGATTGATTTTCATGCATTAATGCTGTTTTAAAAGAAGAAGAAATTATGAAGATAAAATATGCTAAAGATAAAAAGTTTATTTGATTAGCTTTAGCCAGTTTTTTTTTCTAAAAACGTATCCTTTAGCCAATCGTTGGCATAGATGTTACGATTCCTTTCTTATCAACAAAAATCCGAACACGATCTGTACGATAATCCAGCGTAACTGGTGATCCTTCGACAATGGTCTTGACATTGGTGAATCCTATTTCGATTTATAAGTAAAGTAATTTTCTATGCATTTATGAAGATACTCTTACCTGTTTCCTTTTTAATAATTCGGACTGCTTCATCACCATCTAAGCCAATTAACTCAGGCCATTGATGTTTTCTCTCAACTGGTGCTGTTTCTACAAAGAACCAAGGACATTTTATTAAAAAACAATATGTTTTTCACTAACTTTTAACGAGTACAACAGGTGCATCAATAAAAGTTGTTCGACCGACACCTATTGGGTTTACTCCAATATGAGCATCGTTAGTATATAATAATTCATTATTTTTATTTCTTATAGTGATGCGTAATGAATAAGTTAATCCATCGACTATTTGTTTTGGTGAATATTTTATTGCAAATGCCATCGGAAATCGGATAGCCTTGCCGAATCCTCGTGCAATTACTTTTGCTGGAGCATCAGCAATTGACGTATCTTGTAATTCAACTTGTAATATTCCGTCACTTTCTATGGGTGTAGGTAAACCACTAGGGAACATAATACGACCACGCATAGTCAATTTTTGCTCAGTCACTTTAGCACTTGCAGCACCTTGAAAGGAGATTAAAATAGAATTTAAAACAATTATAAAACGTTTATATGTTTATACTGTTACCATTTGAAGCAACGGCGAAAATAGTAGCGACAACAAGAAGTATCGTTCTCATGATTCAATCTAGAAACATGCAAGTCAAACTTCATTTGCTTTTGTAGGAAGAACAACTTGTTTCGAAAATACGTATGTACAAGCATACATCTATCTTATGCAAAAGAAAAACAATGTTACTCTAAAGATAATAGCAATATATACGTATATGACAGATAGTCATAGTGGCACGGTGATAGTAGCCAAATAACTTTTCTGTCTACTGGTGAAAAAGCAGGAATAGTGCTTCTTCAGAATTGGAAAAAGAACTAATAATTACGGAAAAGAAATACGAAATGCATGTAAACAACGTATCAAATAATTGCAAATGCAAAATGATGATGTGTATGCGTTCTGTCGTCCATATTATTGTAGCAGGAAAAAAAAATGCAGTGCTTTTACGTTCTTTTAAATGCAGGCAAAAATATTGCTGGGAGAACACGAGAAAAAATTAGTCATAGTGTATAGCGTTATAAAAAATAATAGTTTATCGTTAAAATATTTTGGGTAGTGTCGTTCACTATGAGAAAATGTATAGAGACGATTTTTACTCTTATGATGATTCACTTAGTAAGCAACATGGGTTATTACAGACTCGAAATTAGTCTGCTATAATTAGAATTGAGCGACATCTTTCCTCATGCAAAACAGTCACTTTTATTGGTTTTTGAATGATTCATTGGAATTATTTGTTTTCTATTTATTTACTTGCGTGTCGAACCGGACCGGCTGAGTTTTATTTCTCTCCCATTCGTTTTATTTTCTTCCATTTTACAATCGTACTTTATTTGTTCGGTTAATCAAATTTAGTCAATGTTAAGACGCTCGTACAATTATTTTCATATTGAAATTATTTATTATTTTAGAAAAAAATTCTAGAACAATTTTATGTTATTCAAATAAGAAATGACTGTTGTTCCACCTCCAGCATCATCCGATGGTGATGCTTCACAACAGCCACAATCCCCTTCGAATACAACATTCGAATGGAAAACACTTATCGAAACATTGAGCGATAATACGAACAGTACAAAATATAATGAACTTATTCAATCAATTTTACGATGGTTTGTATTTTGAAAACAAAAATTGAAATGAAAAATTGCCTTCTATTTTAATTTCTTAGGGAAGATTTGTTGAGTCGACCAGATCCAATCAATGAACAGTTTTTAAATCCATTTGTTATTGTAGCAACGCATTATCTTATTGGAGGATTAGCACGAGGTTTGATTAAAATAATAGTCTATCGTTTTGTTTTCACTTTTATTTTCTTAGTTGAACGTTTTTATTTTACCGATGTGATAAATGTAGGAAAGTTATTGTTAAAATATCTTTTACAGAATGCTTTACCAAAAACAAATGAAACAAATAGAGTAAATATGAACTATGTCCGTCTTTCATGTGACTTAATTTGTTTATGTTTTTCTAGTTATCGATATTAAATACGATTAAATCATTATGTTATTCTCAAACATATCTTTCTGCGACTGAACTTAAAGATTATTTAGAACTAATTAAGAAATTTGATGGACCTCAAATAAATAAAGATGGTTAGCAAATTCAAAACAATGTTTTACTTAATTTTTATAATATTAATGATTTGCTTAGATCGTCGATTACGTTCATCAAGCAAGACACTGATCACTCGACGTGAAACTGGTCTTGTTGATTCGTTATGCAATTCTGTTTTATTTGACTTATCAACGTCAGATGATTCATCGAGTGGAAATAAGCGTGAACGACCACAATCAACTGGATCATCATCAAAATTAACATTTCCCAGTAAGTCGATTATATTATTTTCTCTATGCATTTTCATTTATATTTCATATAACTAATCAAATTTTGTAGAAAAAGTCAGAGGTCTTATCTTAGCCCATATGAATGAGAACTAATGTTTGAAGTCCGACAATCCTCTGTATGTACTTTCAACTAGTAGAATTTTGAATCGAAAAATGATTTTTTTCTTGAAACTTCCTTGCTAAATATTCAAATTCTTCTCATTGAACTGGATTGAAAACAATCGAATTTTCAGTAGTACTATCATCCATAAAACTTAAATCAGTAGTTTTTCGGAACAAATTTTGTACTTCATATGTGTTCAATATGTCTAACTTAATGGAACTTTCGCAGTGTTTTCGTACTTCTAATATATATATTTGAGTCAAGATTTATTACTTTCAATACACTATCTACAGTTTGTTCACATAACTAAAAACATCTTCAAATAGTAGTACTCCTGCATGAATCATAGGAAGTCAATACGGCATTGGCTTCTACATATTAATTGAAAAAACTTTAATTAATGTATTTTTTTTTCTAAATTCATTTTAGAACATATGAGTCAACTTTTATTGAATGAATTCAAACAGTTACGTGGTGAACAGTACTTCGGTGAGATATTGTTTCACATACCATTGCTGGCTGGTTCGAAAGTTAACGTGAATAATATTCTTCATAATCATATAATTATATCTGCTGATGATAAACAATTTCAAGAAAGGTATGTTGGAATAAATTTTTTTGAAAACAAAAATTGAAGATTTATATTTTATTTAAATAGCATAACATCAATTAAAAATGATCTTGATTTTTTACGTCGTACAATTCAATTGCCAATAGTTGAACCATTTGATGAGAATCGCTTAAATAAATTCGTTACTATGGCATTCAATTCACTTTTAATAGCATTGAAATATGTTCGTTTAGCGACCAATAATAACGAAATAATAACTAACGATCAAATTCTACACGATGTAGCTCGTATATGTATTAAAATTGGTGATTTACTACGGAATTCACCTCGACTTGAGAATTCACGCAATGTTTTTCTTAATTATCATCTTCTATTGGCGATTACATTAACAAAAGGAATTAAAGAAATTCTTCAGAATAATAATCTTCAAAATGAAACGCAACAACAATCAAAGTTGTAAGTAAATCTATTCATAATTTCGAACTCTAATTTTCTCTTCTATTAGATCAACAAACAATCTACTAGTTCATTTGATTGCTATTCTAATGTTTTCAACTCGAGAATTAATCAATGACATATCATATTCTAACTTGGATATTGACACTATTGATTCTATCAACGAAAAATTCTCTTTTACGAGTGTAACAACTCTACTTCAATCATCACATCGTTACGTCTATTTAAAAGAACATCAAACTTTAAAATTATTTTTAACCATTTCACATCGTCTTATATCATCGTCAACAATAAAAATTTCCACAACAATTCCTGATGCACCACCATTACCATCAGATATTCCATCAGCAGAGAATACTAGCGAAGATACATTTGGTATAAAGAATTTATTCGACGAAACAAGCTCATTAAATCTAGCGGCTCCTGCAACAACGCAACAAACAAATTATCGTCCATTACCATCATCAAGTACTCGTAAAAGGACAATATTAAATCGTTGTTTAGAAATTGATCTATGCTCAGAGGAAACGTTCGATCAAGATGATCATTATGATCTATTAAATTATCTTGATAAATATTATTTCAATCATAGTATACCAATATTAATGAATGATCTCAAATTAACATTAAATACCGATGAACAAATAGAAAATCTATCTCATTTAATTAAAAATTCCATTGTAATACCACGATTTATTCATAATGTTCTTCAACATGACACATTAACACATGCAAATGAAAATATTTTGCTTGACAAACTTGGAATTCCATTAGAACAATCGTGGCCCTTGAAAATTTCAATAAACAACTTAATAATTCTTCTTAAAGTTATTTTAAAACGAAAAAATCACGAATTAATATGTTCATTATGGGATAAATTTCTTCAAAGTATTGCAAATTCATCGGATGAATTGACTCTTGAACATTTACAAATTTTTATCGTATTCTTTCATCAAATAACCATCCCGCAACGTAAAAATATTCTTCAACAACTTGTTCAAACTATTCAAGCAACAAAACAGAATATCTATTTGTTAATTCTATTCGAATATATGATGTATAATTTTTATGAAATTCCAGAAGAAATCATTGAAAATATTCAACAGATAATTTCTAAGCATGATATTACACCTACGACAAGTTTTAATCATGTTATTACAAAAAACAATTCGAATTATCTGGATGGATTTGCATTAAAGAATCTTTACAGCAATGCAATTTACAATCAATTTTATAGTTATCTTATAGAACAATTAGATTTTACAAAAATAAATAAAGGTAAACAATTCTGATGTATCAACTTTTCACATTCGTTGATAAGTATATACGACTAGAGCAAGCTGAATACCTATCCGAACCGTGGAAACGAGAAGATGTCCAGATTGAACCGTGAAGTTAAATAAGAAAAGTTTTTCTAGTCTCTTATGAAGATTATTCTTGACGTTTCTAGTCATTCACGTGGCGTATCGTTCAAGAAATACCAAGTCAATACATAGGAATAAAACAAATACTGAGCTCATAATATCTGCAGTCATGATTCCGGATTAATGTAGACATGATTGCGAATCATTAGACTTTTTCTCATTACAAACTATAATTGATTTGTCAAAAACGATCGACTTATAGATAGTATTGCATCCAGCAGAATTTAGCATAAAGTTTTGAAGAAATTTTTAATGACAGTAAAATCCCTATTCGTTTTTGCCTGTACACGTACGTTTAGAGATAATCAATGACTGTTGTCTTAATTTCAGCTGTTGATCAAAATACTACTTTTCGATTAATCTTTGCTGCAATCTAAAAGTTTCCTATCAAAAGCTGATTCAAACCTATAGATGTTTGCATCCCTCCGTCGTCTCAAAGTCTAAGGATTTTTTGCAAACTTTCTTGTCCTATTTCATTAAATATCAAGATTACTCAAAAAAACTTGACATACTAACTTTGTATAAACTCAGAGAAAGGATTTCTATTCATTCGATATTCAAATTCCATAGACATTGCACAGAAGAAAATAATTAAATAAAGTCCATTGCCATTTTCAGTAGTAATTGAAATTTTAATCTCTAGAAGGAATAAACAATACATCGTTGAAAAAATATTATGATCTCTTATGGCGAATACTTGGCTATTTACCACCATCGACTGAATTCCTCGAAAATATGACTACTTATAGCGAAACAACTGCTCTATTACATTTGTTTCGTTTTGAAAAGAAAATCATTCAAGATAAATATATCAAAGATTTTCTCGGAAAAGAAATTTCATTTAATAATATTCAATGGTTTAAAAATCTAAACAATACGTCACATTCAATATTTGATTTAATTGTTTATCAAATATTATTACAAACGCTGACTGCAAATTCCGATGAGATCAATCGATTGTATAATGTTTTTCTCAACGAATTTAAATCAGCATTAAATACAAAGCAATATTCAGATTCATTATCTTTAATTCCAATAATGAAAATTATTGATGATAAAATGAAAACAGTAGCCATTCCAACGCTACCAAATGATTTCGAAGAATTATTTAAACATCAATTAAATTATACACTTGAACAAAATGATTTATCTCACATATTTCTTCGACAAATTCTTCAAATATTATCAACGATTAATTCTGAAATTAACGATAAACAAATCTATATTGAAATACAACTGAATCCAAATTTACAATTTCTTAAAGATCAAATTAAATTAAAAGATATTAATAATGAAACAATACAAAACGATATCAATGAATGTATCTATAAGAATATATTCGAAATATTATTCAATAAAGATTTTCCAAATGATATTATAACAGAAGATATTTATCATGATTTAATTAAATATCTCGATGAACAATTTCATATAAATATATTTCAAAATTGTCTATCACCCTATGATCTATTTGATTTACTTTATTTAACAGCAAAGTCAACATCATCATTATCAACATCTGCAAGAATGTTAATGTTGTTTAATAAAATATTTTCTTATTCAAATCAATTTCAATCGTCAATGGAAAAACTAAATCGTATTGCCGATTTAACTAATGAACAATTATCGGCATGGTTATCGAAACTTGTTTTAGTACAAAATAATGAAAAAAATCCATTATATACACCAGAACAATATAAACATATTTTAGAAACATTTACAAAATATTTAATTAAGAAAAATGACGATGGTACTAATATGACTGGCGAAGAAGTTTCGTTATCGATTCTATCGGTTTTGATACAGTTAGGAAATGAATTGTTAAAATCAAATAAATCTGCATTAGGATTCTCACAAATTATACAATTATTAGTTATATTAGCTGGGCACGGTTCGGGTAATGGGCATACCTATTTATTTCAAGCTACAGCAATTTGGTTAGAATTTTGTGCTGATGCACTTACGGATACAAATGAAAAGTAAGAGTTCTTTTTTCTCTAATAGATCTTTGTTATTTTTCAATTATTTCTATTTTAGTTCCACATCAGCTCTTGTTTCTTCATTGTCGACAACTTCATCTGTCGAACCTTTGAATCTCTTGCATTTCAATATTCTTGAAGCCAGTGTTCATTTACTGACGTATATCAATGATATTCTGATTGCTCTAAAGCAAATATCAACAAACGAATCAGCATCATTGAAATCTCCAGTGAAAGGCGATGAAATCGACGATGAAGATGATGATTCACAAGACGATGAAGATCTCATAAATGATCAAAAGAAAAATTTTCTTTCTTCAACAAATCAAACAGAATATGATCCTAATAAATTATGTACTTATACAACAACGAAAAGAGAATATGCTAATCAACATTGGTATCATTGTCATACCTGTAAAATGATTGATCGTGTTGGTATTTGCCAAATATGTGCAAATGTATGCCATAAAGATCATGATATATCTTACGCAAAATATGGTTCATTTTTTTGTGATTGCGGTGCTAAAGAAGATGGTTCATGTCAAGCATTAGTTAAGCGTTCAATGATAGCAACAACAACAATAACAACTCAGCCGATTAGTTCAAACACATTATTACGAAAGAAAAAATGTAAAAAATCAATTTCATTATCAAGTAGAAAAACAAAGTTAACAAATCGCCAACGTCGTTTAATTCGTCAAATCAATACAAAACAACAAGAATTTCATTCATGTATACAAAATAAGCATATACCATCGAATACACTTCGTCTATTTAAATTACTTCAACCGTATATTAACAATGAATATCAACGAATTTATAGTATTGAAAATAAATTTGATTTAATATCAGAATATTTAAAATCAAATGAATCCACATCAATTGAAAATGAAGATAATAATAAACAACAACAATTATATACTAGTATATTACATTCACAAGACAATGCATTTGAAAATGTTAAATTATCATTTACAAATGAACATGGCCAACAAATAAAACAATTACTTGGTACGAATTCTATTCGTCGTCAAGGCATGTGCATAATGTCATCTTTGAATTCTGAACAATCAAAACAACATTTAATTGTTAGTCAAGAAAAAGGCAAACAAGCAATGATAACTGTTTTACAATTGAGTCCACTACTTAAACAGACATCATCGATGATTAATACTGTATCAAATGATAATTCAACGAAAAAAAAATTAACATTAAATAAATTAAATACATTTAATGTACCATTTACGATTTTATCTATGCAACCAAATCAATTAAATAGCGATTATCTATGCATAACTGGTTTAAAAGATTGTCAAATTTTAAATATTGATAATAATGGAAGATTAAAAGAACCGACGATTACTCTTCAACCAAGTTTAGATTCAACAGGAAATTATATTATACGAGCACAATGGTTATCGGATAAAAATCAAGCGCAAATTGCATTGCTAACAGCTGATTTTATTAAAATTTATGATTTAAGTGTTGATACCATAAGTCCTATTTATTATTTTATTCTTCCTACAGGTAATTTATTTTATTAGCGATACTTCTGTTTTTTGAAAGGGAAAATTATTACGAGTAGTCGACGTGAATACGATTGTTTAATCTGAAAATATTTATTATAGATCAAACTTAGGAAACATGTGCTCGAAAAGCACAACTAGACGATCTACTAAAATGATTATGAGAAAAAAATCTCACAACATGCCTTGCTTTAGTTATATAGACATTGCTCTAACAACTACTTTACCTTGATGTTATACTATAATTTTCTCATCTCGTTATGTATTTCTTTTTTGAAAATAAGATAAATCTTTTATTTTTAGGCAAAGTACGTGATTGTACATTTTATCATACAAAACGTAATAACATCGAATGTTGTTATATATTTATCATGGCTTCGAATGGTTATATATACTATGAACAGTTATCTGAATCATCATCAGCTCGTAATGGTTCATTCTATGTAACAAACACACTCGATATCAAACATGAATCAATCAGTGAAACGAACAATAACGGGATTTTACTTGGTGGTGGTGTATCGGTTTACTTTTCTTCGACAATAAAACTTTTATTTTGGTCATATGTTCATGGAAAAAATTTCTATGGTATTATCGACGAAGTAAACGTAGAAAAACTATTAATGATACGTTCAATTGATGTTAAAATGACTCCGACAGCATCGACAAATGGTAATAGTAAATCAACATCAACCTATCATACATTATGTGCATGGTCAGAAATTGCTCATCATCCTGGCTTAATTTATACAATGACACAAATGACAAATAATCCTGTTGTTTTAATGATAACACCATCGACTGTACGTTCGAGTGAAATAAAAATGCCCATAAAAACAACGAAAATTCAAGATATATCTGCAATTCGATATGATCAACGTACAACATTTATTCTACTAGCTGATGATGGAAGTTTAAAATTTCTATTAGCTGAATTTGATAAAACAAATTATTGGTTAAATAAACTTTATCAAAAAAAGAAATATTTTCCTATGATAGATTTAGATTACAATGAAGAAAGTTTCGATTATGAGAATATAAATTATCAATATTCATTATCCGGTAATGAAACCGATGATCAACAAGAACCAACACTCAAACGTCGAAAACAAACAACGACAATAACTACAGCAGCAGCAGCAGCAGCAACTAATTCAACAAATGAGCCATCGAACGGTTTAGTTAAATTTTCTGTAGACTTTTTTGAATCATGTCATTTATTAACTGATTATGAATTTGGTGGACGAGATTTACTTGATGTTTATAATGTAGCTCAACTTAAATTACGTTTATCAACGCCAGGAATGTTTGTTGCCAATGTTCGAACAGGTGGTTTTACACTTGAAGTTATTAACAAAGACTCGGACAATATGGTTGTGACTGGTGTTCGAATACATATTGGATTATATTCAATGGACAAGTCTCCACAATATTTTGAATTATTTGGACGTACAGTACAAGTGAACAATTTACAAGGGCCACGTTGGTATGATTTATGTTTAACACGCGAAGAATCAATCCAAGCTGAGAAGAAATTTAATATTTTCATTGCACAATCCGTTGATACGAATCATATAACAGTTATTGATGATGCTAAAGTTTATGGTAAAACAAAAGAAGAATTTCAATGGCCAGAAAATGCCGATGGGTCATTATTAACTGCAGCAACAAATGGTGGACTAACAACAACAGCAACGACGGCAACATCAGCAATCAATGGATATTTACATTCATTTAGAGAAACAAATGATGAAAAAGAAGTATCTGCATTGCCTTTACCCGATAGGTTTGTTATGAGTTTTAAATTGAATAAAATTTAAAAAGAACAAAACAAGTTATATTAATTATTTTTCTTTCAGGTTACTTGTTTATAGTATGCAAGTTTTAACTGGTTCATTATGTTTACATCATAATCTTGATGAACAAAATCGTTCGAAATTGAATTCTGATATTGTTCAATATACTTCTCATATGTTTCATATGTCATTACCACCACAAATTCAACGTTATTCACGAAGATTATTAAAAGAATTTTTCTCGTCAATTTCCTCGTCTGATTTTGATTATTACGAACATGTTGATCGTTTACAATTGACATTTCTATCTGAATGTTTGTCATCAACAAATTATTTAGAATTATTCAATGATATTCAATCATATGAATATTTACTTTTATCATTATTAGCCATAACACGTCGTCGGCCACATAATATAAATCGATTTTTAAATGTAATTCAAAATGAAACAAAAGATGCTATATCAAAAACAGCATCCATGGAAATATTTATTCCATATTTAATCAATATATTCTTTAATCTATTGAATCAACGTCCATCAAATTCATTAGTTGAATCCATCGATAATAAAACAATTAATATAAAACAAATTGAAAAGCTTCTTCATATTCTTGTTGATATCTATCATTCATTAGCATTAAATGAACCTAATCTATGTATGAATTTAATTGTTGATTCATACATTCGTCTATTAACTTATCAGGATTATCATATAAATTTTATAATAAAAAATGCATTAAATCGTTGTATGCAACCAAATATTCAACGTTTAATATCGAAATTATCTATGGCAAGTGATTTAAATCAACAAGATACATCCGAAAAGCAATTTCATGCATTACCATTATCAGCACAAATTTATCCAACGAATGAACAACATCATCTACGTTGGGTAGATCCATCAGCAGCAGCAGCAACAACAACGACAACAGCAACAGCAACAACAACAACAACAATAACAACAACGAATGCAGCAACAATAACAGTCACCGACACAAACACCACGAGTACAAATCCAGTTGCAACAGATGAAACAGCTATGTTACAATATGCACTTGCATTAAGTATGTCAGAAAATCCTGATCAAGCTTCATCATCAACATCGAATATTCAACAAACAATTGAATATGTTGATAATGATGATGAAAATCCAACAATACAAAATGATGTTGAAATCAATCAAATGATGGAATTAATGATCAATACAGATAATGTTAATCAACAATCAACAAATCCACAGAATGATCATAGTGATAATAATAGTTTATATGAAGGTGATGATGGTCACGTATCAGAATCAAGTTCAACAACAAATGAAGGTACAGAACAGAATAACAACGAGAATAATACATCAACGCCAATACCAGCACCACCATTATCATCATCATCGAATGATTCAAATACGACAATTAAATTAAATACAAATGAATCAGTTGATTCAGGCATTTATGAGCAACGACTGTATGATTTAAAACATTTGATTGTTGAAAAATTATTAGATAATCTTGATGAATATTTATTAAATAATTCAACATTAAATGGTTTAAATTCAATTGCTTATTTACAATTATTATTAACATTGACTATTGAATTTGCATCGAAATCCGATGAACAAAATCAACAATTTGTTCATTATATATTAAAAAGTTTATTAAGACAAATGACATTTTTAAAAGATGCTAATCAAACTATGACCAATGATTTAATTAAACGTACATCACAACATGAAATACAATTAATGTTATTACGATTATTTACTGTTTATATTTCATTTATGCTCAAAGTACGTGATAATGAACGTGATCAATATATGTATTTATCATTAACAGCAGCTAGACAACTAGAAGAATCAAATGCTGTTGATTATTGTTTATATGCATTACAAACTGTTTATAAATATTTAGTTAAACAACCTATCGATGAAAATCTCGTAAACGAACAGACAACTCAATCGCCCAGTGGTGGTGCAACAACATCAACAAACAATGCACAAGCATCGTCAATATCATTGATGACACTTTTAAAACCAGCTAGTCAACAGTCATTACCGGATCTATCACCATTCTTCTATAAACAATATACGAAGCATCATGCTAATGACGTTTTTGAAGCCTACCCAGAATTGTTAGCAGAAATTGCAACACGATTACCATATCAAGTAAGTTGAAGAGAAGATTTGTTCGGAATAAGGTTTTTGTTTTTGTCTTTAAAAGCGAGTGAGATATGCAGAAGTTTTATCATTGAGTAATCTATAAACATGTTGTTCAAAAATAGTTTCCTTAGAAGTTACAGCGTTTCCAAAAATATTTTCTCTTTTTTTCATAGATGAAGAAAGTGATTGACGATGCATCTGATCTACGTCCATTTATACTTTCGTCGGATTGGCAAAAATGTCTATGCGAATATTATGTTCTACCACAAGGTTCATTTCTTAAACGTCAAATTCGTAAATTACTCATGTATATTTGTGGTTCACGTGATAAATATCGTAAATTACGAGATTTTCATGTCTTATCAACAAATATAGCTGAAATAAAAGCAATTTATGACGAAAATTTTTCACTAATTACTAACGATCAACGTAAAACAATCTCGACACAAATTCCCTATGCAACATTAATGCGTCTCATTGATCATTTAAAATCTTGTCAAGATATAAGTATTCAACGTTGTTCAAATTGGCAAAAATTTTGTAAAAATGATTCATCCGTATTGAACTTTCTCGTTCAATTAATCATGCTTGTCGATGATTCATTAGTACCATTTATTCTTCATTTATTAATTAATTCAATATCATCACCTTCGTCGTCATCATCTTCAACAGCTGCAGCAGCAGTAACAAATACATCATCATCAAATCGAACATTAAAATCAAGTAAATCTGTTCGTGCAAATGATTTTGATACAGCCGATGATATATCAATTTGTTCAATAGCGTTACAATTTTCTAAAATTATCTCAAATAGATTATTAGAAGATTTCATTCGTTTATTTTTATTAGAAAATAATCAACAATCAATTCGTTGGTTAACACATACATTCTTATATAATCTATATATGAGTTCAAATAAACAATTACAAGATTATATATTCGATTTATTGATTAATATGTGGCCAATAATACCAAATTTTGGTTCGAAATCATTTCAATACATTGATTTACTGGGCTATATTATTATTAAAAATAAAGATGATAAACGTACGACTGAGTTTTTACCACAATTAGAATCAATGCTAAAAAAAGAAAATCAATTTTTATTGAACCATCCAAATACATCGATCTATCGTCGTCTATCAACAATAATTGATATCGAACAAAATAATGGTTATTATTTCGAAACTGAACCATGTTTAGTTTGTAATAATCCTGACATATCTTATCAACAAGTTAAATTACAAACGATTAAACTTGATCAACGTTATACAACACAATCACATATTATTAAATTAATTCAAGCATATTCAATACAAAAATTACATATTAAAATGTCAGAAATAAAGCGTAATAAAGCTGTTCGAACAATAAGATTCTATTATAATAATCGGCAAGTACAATCAATAGTCGATTTAAAAAACAGTGTCAATTGTAAATGGTTATTAGCTAAAACAATTAAATTAACAAATATACAGCAAACAGAAGTTAAAATTGATTTTGTTATACCGATTATTGCTTGCAATTTAATGATTGAATATGTTGATTTCTTTGAAACACCAGCAGCGAATTTACCGACAGTTACAGACACGACAACATTACAATGTCCAAGATGTAATTCAGCTGTGGCAGCAACACCAGGCATTTGTCCCAATTGTGGTGAAAATGTTTTTCAGGTTAGTATGAAACTACGACGATGGAATCCATATAAAAGAAAGACGAAGGATTGAAGTTTAGTAAAATTTAAAAAAAAATCGATTTTTCGTATTGATTCAGTCAAATCAATACATATCTTAGTTACCCACTGAAATCTTCTTAATCTAGAGCTTGCGTATATGTATGATTCAAATATTTCTACACATTTTTTTAATCTTTGTTTCTATTTTATCTAGTGTCATAAATGCCGATCGATAAATTACGATGAACGTGATCCATTTCTATGTAATTCTTGTGGTTATTGCAAATACTGTAAATTTGATTTCATATTTACTGCAAAACAAGTTAATTATATTGAACCTATTGAATCCGATGAAGATCGTGCTAAAACGATCACAAATATAAGTCAATTATTAGAAAAAACCGATAAAATCTATCGTCAATTAATTAATCAGAAACCAATTCTTGAATATTTATTAACAAAACTCAATTCTGACGATCAAAGTTCAACGCTAATTCCTTCATTATCATCAACAACAACAACAACAACCACAACCAATACTGTACCAACTGGTGACACAGCTGATCCTCAACAACAACAACAACCACCAGCTGTTCCTACACCTACCGTTGCTCTAACATCTGCCAATAATCCCAATGGTATCAATCGCATTGTTCAACAAATTGCACCTAAATACAATACTGAATGTCGTCAAACCTATGATGAACTTGGTAAACATATTCAAAAAATAATCTGTGCACGTAAAGAACTTTATACATATGATCAACGTCATTCAAGTTCATCATCGACAATAATTCTTTCAACTCCATCACGTTCTCATCATTGTTATGGTTGTACATTATCAACCATATCTCATTGTATTCTTCTTCTTCGTGCATTTGCTGCTTCATCAAATCGTTTAAAACAATCGATAACAAATAATATTTCATTAATTGACGAATTACTATTAAATAATATTCGTTTTACAAATCAACAGATTCGTCATGATGTACGTTTATTATTTTGCTATTTAACACGTGATAATTCTCAATTAACCGATTATATAACAGCAAAAATTTTCAATAAAATCGAAACAATATTTCAACAAAAATTAGTTTTATCATCATCGTTAATTAACTATGATCTATTAGTTCTTTTTTCACTTATACAACGTTCAAATCAAGATGATAATGATCTATGCTGGGAAAATAAATTACGTTGTATATTTAAATTATTTCTCTATTCATTGAAAATTTCTACACCACAAATTCTTGAATTAATAACATTACCTTGTTTAAGAATGCTCTTACATCTATCGAAACCATTAACAACAAATACAAAATTAACCACCATTGATATTGAAAAATTCCTAACAAAACAAATAACTTACAATGATTGGAGTAATAATTCACAGGATAAACAGTATCAACCAACAAAAACAATTAATTCATGGTTAGAACAATTAATATTTTGTCCACAATCAGCAACCATAAGATATTTAACATGTAAATTAATACAAACACTTTGTACAAATGATAAACAAAAATTATATATTGTACAAATATTAATAAATTATTTACATCTTATATGTGATGAAAATCTATCGAAATATTCTTCTGAATATGTACAATTAATTAAAGATTTGCTATTAAATGATAATCAATTAAAATTATTACTTTGTAATGATGAACAATTTAATATAATTAAGCATATTGCATTATTAATTGAAAATCAAATAATTCTTATTAATAAACAAGATGAAAGAAATTTATCGAATTCAAATTTAACATTTGGTTATTCAATAAAATGTTTAACTGAATTATTACATTTATTTCTTCAACAAGATGAATTAAAACAAAAATATAAATCAATATTAATTGCAATTGTTCTAAATGGATATTTGTCATTGAAAAAATTAATTGTACAACGAACAAAGCTGATCGATGAGGCACAAAATAAAATGTTAGAGCTCTTAGAACAAATGACACGAGGAAATGAGCAAGAAACAAGGCAATTTATGATTATTTGTATTGATACAATTGAAAAATTTCAATTATCTGACATGCAAACACCATTATTTATATTTGAGCGGCTATGTAATTTAATCTATCCCGAAGAAACTATGCAAGAAAATAAAGAATTTTTTATTGTCGTGGAAAAAGATCCCAACCAAGAAGATTTCTTACAAGGTTTGTTTAGAGAAATATTTTTCTTTTTCGATATACTCGGTATTTTCATCTGCAGTTGATAATAAATCTACAATGATGTCTTATATTTTGTAATTGTTTGTTTTTTTTCGTTCAAGGTCGAATGATGGGTAATCCATACAGTTCAGCAGATCCAGCTATGGGTTCATTAATGCGTGATATAAAAAATAAAATTTGTACTGATTGCGAATTAATTGCATTGCTCGAAGATGACAATGGCATGGAATTACTGGTTGCAAATAAAATTATTAATCTTGGTTTAGCTGTTCGTGATGTTTATAAAAAAGTCTGGCTACCTTTTATAAATACTCATCAAGGAAGTTCACCAAATGCAGATCCAACAGCCGGTGGTGGTGGTGGTGGTGGGCCACAACCAGTTGTTAATCCTTCACAGAATGATCATGAACCTATGCATATTGTTTATCGTATGCGTGGTTTACTAGGTGATGCAACGGAAGATATCATTGAAACATTTGATACGAAGAAAAATGCTAATGAAAATGGTGAAGATGATCCCGAAAATATCTATAGTTTAGCAAATGTTCTTAGTGAACACTCAGGTTTAGAAACAATGCTCAAACGTTTAGATTCAATTTATGATATGTCATCAGGAAAGGCTCTATTGCATATTTTATTGAAACTATTCGAGTATGCTATTAAACTTAAACTAAATCGACAACGTTTAATTGATCCAAAATTACGTGCTATATCATCGATGTTAAATAAACTTAATTTATTATTAAAAACTGAAATTGAAGAACAAGGGCGTGATCAAACACTTCTATCATTAACTGAAAAACTTCTTTTTATTATGGATCAATTATTTCATGAAGCAAGTACAACATTATCACAAGATAAATATAATGAATTTTCAGTTTCATGTGAAGGTGAGTCATTGTTTCTTCTAATGCCAAAAATAATTTGGAGACTAGACATTTCCTTATAAATTTTTTCTTTTAGGTGATATCGAACAATTACGATCATTACTTAATTATATCAAATTACCATTTGTTAAAAGTCATCCAAGTTTAATGCAAGCTCTTATTCATCTTTTACCTTATTTATCATTTGGAAATAAAGAAAAAATGCAAACATTACTTGATTATTTTAAATTATATCTTGAATTCGATCGATTTGATCTTGAACATTCATCATCATCAACAACAACAACAACGGCAACAGCATCAAATGATAATGATAGTCAATTACATTTAGATTGTTTCTGTGAAGTTTGTAAACATTTAGATAAAAAATCTGTCTATGGTAAAGAATTTCGCGATCTTGTTAATGAATCCAATGGTATTATTGATCAATGTATAAAGTATATTGAAATCAATTCACCACAAGTCAAAACCTATTTAGGTATGCAAGATCATGATAGTTGGAAAGAATTTTTAAATAAACCAAGTTTATCGTATGTCTTACGTTTATTGACGGGTTTATCCTATGGACATGAACATATTCAAATGAAAATCGGCCAAAGTTTAATACCAGTTTTACATAAAATAGAACAATTGACAACAGCTGGTAAAGTTGGTGTTCTAGCTGAAGATCTTCTACATTCATTGACTGAAAATGAACAAGTTGCGAAAAAAATCGACGATGTTCGCAATCAAACACGTGCAGAAAAGAAACGTTTAGCACAAGAGGCACGTGATAGAAAAATGCGCGAACTAAATTTAACAAAAATATCACGAAATAAAAGTGTTTCAGAATCATCCGCAGCAGGCGCATCAAAAATACCCGTAGCCAATGTTGATTTAGCCGATGAAACGGGTCATGTTTGTTGCATTTGTCGAGAAGGTTATAAATATTTTCCCAATAAAGTTTTAGCTGTTTACACATTTACGAAGAAAGTTGATATCGAATCGTGTGAAGCTAAAACAAGAAAAACACCTGGTTATGCAACTGTAACACATTTTAATATCATACATATTGAATGTCATACATCAGCTATTAAACAAGCGCGATCAAGAGATGAATGGGAATCAGCTTTATTACAAAATGCAAATACACGTTGCAATGGTTTATTACCACTTTGGGGTCCTGATGTTGCTGAAGCTCAATTTACAACAGCACTTGCAAGGTTCGTGTGTTTTTTAAATATGTGATTGGCATTGGCTATCTTTTTTTTTTCTCATTAATATTTAGATATGATGCAAATATCACTGACGCAACAGGCATTCGTGAAACTTCACCAACACTGTCAATTCATGACATCAAACTTTTATTACTACGTTTTGCTGATCTACAATCATTTAGTGAAGATACAGGTGGTGGTGGACGAGAATCAAATATACGTTTGATTCCATATGAAATGCATACCATTCTTTATGTTCTTACAACGTATGTTGAAAAGTTCGTTTTTTTTTCTATAATTAATATTTTCCCCTGAACTTTTAGAACTCGACAAATTGAACGTGAAGAGAAATTATTGCAAAATTTCCTTGCTCGTCCTGATTTATTGATCAATGAAGCATTTGAAGTTGATGGCCCATTTTTTCTCACAATATTATCATTGATTATAATGAAACCAAATGATTGGGAAAAAAATCGTCTTATTTTTCTACAAAAACTTCTTGTTACGACACATATTCGATCAGTCAATTCACCTAATGATCGAACAAAGTAATAAAATTAATTCATTTTAGAACAATCTAATTATTTTCTTATTTTTAGAATCGCTTCAAAACCATTGAAACCATTTGCAACCTATAAAACAGCTCTTGTCTTTTTTGGTCTTGTCAATGCATTTTTTATTCATATGTTAAATTCTGTAAGTTAAAGAAAATAATTTCATGCGTAAGAGATAGATTATCGTTGTTTTTTTTCTAGTGTTTTGATGCAACATTAACCACACCCTACAATCAACAATTGGCACAATTTCTTCGTGGCAACGATGCTCTCATCATGGACGCATGTACAAGAATCTTGAAACATTTTGAACAAGATCTACTTCAAAGTCAAACATTTGATACACTATTTAATGCATTAGAACTGAGTCAATTATCAGAACAATGGATACAAGATGCTATTAATGCATTGCCATAGAAAGAAATAGGAGAAAAACTCTTACATACAATCTTTATTCATCCTTGAGCTTGCTAAAATTTATGTTTCCTTGCCGTCTTGGATATTTTAAGTTTCCTCTTCTTTTTGTTTGTTTTTTTTCAAGCTAAAAATAAAAAATATACAAGAAACAAATGACTCATTGTTACTTTGGCAAACTATTCTCTCATGTAAAATGCTAATTCTTTTAGGTTTCAAATAGAAAAACCGTTTCATTTACTTCAGTTACCGGACACATGGTTTATGATTGTAGGTAGTAAGCAATAAAATATAAGCGATAGTGTGATGATGATCGACAGAATACCTGCTTTTTTTGTGTTATATTCTTTTCTTTCCTTACAATTACCTATGCAAACACACGTGTCTGCACGTTGCCATTATTTATTCAAGCATGTTGTATTAAAAGAATCATGCATCATATTTTCATTTTCAGTTTTGTTGAGATGTCTGACGAAAAGATATTTGCTATCTCAGATCTTCACGTCGATCAAACAGAAAATATGCAATGGGTTGAACAATTGTCAACGAACAAATATTTAAATGACACAGTAATAATTGCAGGTTAATATATTTTTAAAATTAATTCTAAGAGAACATTGTCTGCTACAATTATATATTCGATCATGGTAGGCGATGTTACTCATGTTCTGTCGAAATTGATTCGTACATTAGAAATATTCAAGTCAAAATTTAAAGATGTTTATTATTGTCCGGGTAATCACGAATTATGGACACGATCCAATAGAGAAGATGAAGAATTACATATTGATAATTCTATAGAAAAATTCCACTATGTACGATGATCATTTATTCTCATTATTTGCTCATGTAAATTTATTTGATTTTCTCTAGATACTGAAAACTTGCGAAAATCTTGGTGTACATACAAAATCAGGCGTTACTAGTCAAGGTGTAACTATTGTGCCCTTAAACGGATGGTTAGTATCGCATTGATGTTGCTACTCTTAAGTTTATCTGTCTAAACAAAATATTTATACAGTACTTTGTTTAATTCTTGTTTTTAGGTATGACGATAGTTTACATGTACCAAGTCCAAACGTTACAAGTGATTTACAACTCTGGAGTGACTATTATTCATGTAAATGGACTAATGTAAGAGAAACTAAGATTTATATTTTAAAATTGTATTTTTCTTTTCATACGTAAATAGGAAGTACCACAGCATCTAGCTGCAAAATATTTTACTACACTCAACGAAAAGTATATATCTAGTTTTAAAGAAAATAGAAATAATTCGAAAATCATTACATTTTCACATTTTTTAACAAGCAAGTATGTGTGATTGGCATTATTGCTAATGTAATTTTACTCTATTTTTATCTTAATATAGAAAATTAATGAAAGCATACATCGATGAAATGTCTCTTCGTCGACAAAAATGGCTTGACAGTCGAAAAGGTACACCAAGCATAGAAGAATTGAAGAGTGGAACAATGACAGCGAATTTTTCATTAGTGGCTGGAACTGAATTATTAAATGAACAATTGAAATTAATTAAACCACAAGTACACATATTTGGTTAGTAATACTGAATAAACAGTCTGTGCTTGAAATTAAATTTCTATTTATTAGGTCATAGTCATCGTAAAATGGAATTGGATATTGATGATGGTATTAGATATATAAATAATCCACTTGGTTATGTAAGAGAAAGAGAAACAGGAGTAATCAAGTCACCTCCTGAACTTTATGAAATAAATCTAAACGAAAAATAAATAAAGATAACTTATAAGATTTTTTTAATATCAAATATATTATTTATTATCAGTTGAATGCTAATGACAGAAGATCATCGTTCCTAGTCAGAAGGGCGTGATGGGAAAAGAGCGAAAAGAAAAATATAGAAAACGAAATCGAGGGCCGAAAATGTGGATGTAACAGTGAGGGTGATGTTTTTGATGTTTTTATGTTGTATCTTTTTCCATCCGTTCGTTTTTGTTTTTCAAACTCCGCTAAAATATTTTGTGAATTTGGCACGTAACAACAAAATTATAAATCCTATCTAACCGGCACGTGGAGTGAGTTTAAACGGGCAACTGACAAATAACTGTTTTTCTTACTGAGCATTCAATAACACTGAAATCGAGAATTCAACGTAAAACTGAACTTTTCAAATTGATTAAAGCATTTACTGAAACTATGAATAATGATATTTAAAATTTTTGCAACCACTACATAGACAAAAGAATCTTCAGTTTTCCATTCTCAAGACTAAAGATATCAGTACTCATTCTTAATTGTGTTGTGTTTAAGTAATGAAGGGTGTAGGGTGCCTTTATAATTTCAAAAATTTAATATTAACGATTTCTGAACCTAGATTGAAATTTTCTTATCTATCGAATGATAGGACGATGTCGGGTCTACATTATATTTTAGAAGTCGACTTGTAACCGTTTATTCTCATTTTTAATAATTGAGAGCGAAGTCGTAGCTACAGCTTCACAGCCAGTTAGCGTTCGGAACTGATGTGGTCTACTTTGTATGACGAGTAGTTTTCAGAGCTGTCTCCACTTTTGTGGCTTAAATCAAATTATGAACTATTATTCGTTCAATAATTAAATTATTACAGTAGTAACAATAGCAGTTGACCTACAGCAATGAAAGGAAAAATATAATAGAACCGTTGTATTAATTAAGATAACATAACAGACATATCAAAGTAATTCTGCCAATCATATCTACCATAAATAGGCAGCATCCCCGAAGCATCTACGACTGGGTAAAAGTTCTGACGATCGTCATTATTTTTTTTACAGAGCACAGTAATATCAGTTCAATTAAAGATCGCGTTTTAGTTTTATTGAAGAATAATGACAAGCACAAATATGTGCACGAAAGGAGAAGAGACAATATACGTGTAAAGCTTTTGATGTAGTTTGTGCGTACCAATGATACACTGTTGCCTATGAAAACAAATCATAATATTACAACTGATCATTTTTTTGTGTTCTATTTATTATTCTCTATTTCAAATAGTTACAATCAAAAAGCAAAATAGCAATTCTGAATTAGTCGCTTAAATAGGCGGTTAGTAAATTTTGAAAATTTCTATTCTTGTTTTATTAACTGAATTACTGAAATTGTTTATTATTTATTTTCCAAGAAATGTGCTACTGAAAGAAAGAATAAGTCGCCTTTCATAAGTTCGTAAATTTAATACTTATCAATTTCCTATGTATTTGGAAAATTTCGCTAACGAAACTTTTAAAAACTAAACTTATTACTTTAATTATCGATTGGATTATTATGCCAGTTGCGAAAAGTGGGAAAAGCTTGTTTGAATTCTTTCCAGTAGACTTTCGATGGTACAACAAAAATAATAAAGAGGAGTATTGGTGGTAAAAACGAAATAAAATATCCAAATAAGAAAAAATGAATTAAATCACGAGCTGACTTCATACATTCAGCCAGAAAAGCCAATAGGGTGCGGGGTAAAGCTGTAATGACCAAGACGATTGAACTAATAATTAAGTATTCGTGTTCACGAAATTGATTTTGTAGGTGAACACGAAACATGACATTTTTTATTTAGACCGACGTTTAGTAAGAAGAACAATTATATCAAAAGCAGAAATAAGATTAACAGCAAATGAACAAGCAAAATGCAGGACCGTGTTGATTGATGTATATTTATTGAGGAGAAAAGATGAAGAATTTGAATAATGAATAATGCACCAAATGCGTCCTTCATCTTCGTCTTCGATTAATGATCGATTCAGAGGCTTCTGAATAGACGTACCAGTAACAATGATACAAACTAACAGAATAATGTATTTAGCCACTTGTCTACTCGAGTTTTTCTTGAAATTTGTACGCTTCATAATAGCTATCAGACGCAGGGTTGCCAGCCGTACCCCATTTGAGCCTTTTGTACCTCAAAAAAATTTGTACCTCTGAGGTACGCATTTTGTACCCCGTCTGCAATTTTCAATGTTACGACTATTATCATCCATATTTTGGTTGAAACTAAGAAAATTTCTGTCTCTTTATCCGACATTTACTATTGATAAAGATGTGAAGCGCCAATTATATTGGTCGGCTGCTAATGGTCATGTTTATGAAGAATTCAACAATGACATATGCAACGAGTCCCATGATGAAGATAATCTCATTCACAAACTGACGACCGAAAATCATGAAAGAGAAGTGGAATTTCGGTCTAATCAATTTTGAACTTTTCTTCTTGTAAAGTCGAAATCAATGTGTATTGAAATGTACAAAATTATTTCTTATGTGTACTCAATTCCTTGCTCGAATGCATTTGTTGAAGGCGTTCTTAGTCAAAGAAAAAGCGTATGGACGGGCAGTCGCAATTTGACGGTGAATGAAACGATAGCTGCTGAATTAAAAATCAGATTTAATAGTACTATGACATATGAAGATTTTTTTCTTTTGGCCAAACAGAACCGCAACTGATAAAGGTTGCCAAAAGTCAACAAAAATACAGTTTCGAAAAAAAGCGTGCAACAGTTAGTGTAAATATAAATCGAGAAGGTTCGCTTTGACTGAGCATTGTTTTATTATGATTGAATTGAATATATGTATGTCAAAACGAAATTTTATTGTGAACATACTTATTAGAAAATAAAGCTTTCAATTTGAAAGCTAGACTTTACAGTAAAACGGAAAACTGAGAATGCCCTTTCCTGATTGAAAATTGATTTCCGCAGCCGATGGCCAGTGTGAAAGATGTAAACTGCGTACCTCACGAATGTACCCCATTTACAACTGAGTTGTACCTAACGTGTACCCCATTCCGAAATCAGTGTACCCCATTTGGGACCTGAACAGCTGGCAACCCTGAGAAGATCAAAAGAAGAAAGGAAAAAGGAAATGAACTAGTCTAATTGTCATACCTTTTGCATCTGTTTTATCTCTTACGCAATGTAGATATTTAACTGAGTTAGGTCTTGTTGCGTCGAAAATAAAAATATGACTGTTCTCGTTTCGTCGAAAAAATGAATCCTAATTAATTGAGTAGCTGTCTAATTCGAGTTCGAATATAAATGAAGAAAATAAAAAGTTAAACAAAGACTAAATCTAGGAATAGATTTAGTTTTAGTTTAACTTTCCGATATATGCGACATATGAATACATAAATACCCTTCACCCCCATCCACATTTGAGCACCCCTCCATGGTATTCATCACCCACACGCACATTTGAAGTATCACGGGTACCCCCTCCCATCTGCACCCCTTTTGGGTACCCTTCACCCACACACATAGTTACCTCTTAGCCTCCCTCAACCCACGCCCACTCCATCTTAAACTAAATATAATACTAAAACTAAATCTAAAACTAAATTTATTTCTATCACTTATTTTCGAATTGATACCATGCAGTTGGGTGTCCATTTATATTCAAATTCGAACTAGGCATCTCATGAACTAATTGATGGAAAATAGAATATATCAATTGATAAGATGCTTTCCCTACTAATCAAAAGTAGTGCCCGATCAGGTGAAGATAATTCTATCGAAAAAATTTATTTTATAGAAAGTTTATACACATAAATAACAAACTAGTAAGAGAATATGAATATAAAAGAAGACAAATCAATATTTTATTATTCTAATTAATTGCGAAACTTGATTAAGATATTCATCTAATGTCAATGTTTTTTGTTTGAAACGTTTTTCTAAATTTTGTAATCTTGCATTTCGATTAACAAATAATTTTTTACGTGGAGACAATGCACCAGTTTTTAAATGAAGTGATAATATTGCCATAATGTATAATCAAATAATCGATCATTATCTATCCATGTATTTGTTACATAGTCGTAAAATTCACCTATATTACCAATATCTTGATATTCATCCATTATTATAACCCCCAAATTACTAATCTCTTGTGGTGGCATGAATGCAAGTGCGCATGTTTTTTTTTATAAAGATTTCTAACATTAATTTGATTCATATCACTTGATTTCTTGTCGATAAATGCAGATTGAAACCCCAACTCCTGTAGCTTGGTATAAATACACTTATTAAGTGGAAGTTACATCCTTTGACTATAACATTTGGAAAAACTAATTTAATAGACATAATAGCAGCTTGTTCAAAGTCAATAATAACAAACTTTGGATTAAGACAAATATCATTTATATGGCATAAATTTAATATAGAATTAAAAGTTAATATATATGTTAGACCTTTTTTTATCAGGTAATAAAGTGAACAATTTTGGTGTTGATAACTCATTGTTTACCGAATGAGCAGAGTACAATTGATAAAATGGATTTGGGCATGATTTAAAAGTTTCATCAAAAAATAAATGACCATGATCACTTTCTGATAATTGTTTAAGAGATTCTAACGTCCCAAATATAAGATGTTTAATTTATGTAAAAGGAATAACTCACCATTTAAAGTTTTACTACATATTCCTTCAATCATAACATCATCAATATTACGTGGAGCAGATGGATAACTTGTATTTCTTGCATTATACAATGAAATTTTCATCTCGTGAAACATTGGTGTAAATTGTGTAATTTGCGATGATGTTGTATATAATGATATTATTTGTTCTCTATAAATCTTTTTAACTGGTTGTGGTGAATCTTCAATACGTTGTTTTAAATTCATTCTAAATTCTTCGACTTTGCATTTAATTTCATCACCTTCATGATTATGGGGTTGCTTCATAAATGGTGAATTCAAATCACACTGAACAGCTCGACCAAGACAAGAGCGATCTTCACATTTCCAATAAATCGTTGTATTAATAATTTTATCTCGGGTAAAACGGAAATTATCGAGAAGTAATGTAGGCTTTTTACGCTTACTTTCAACAATAGTTGACATTATTCTTTATTTCAATTAAACATAGCATAAACAGAAAGATTAAACATCTTCTTGTATGTTATATATGTATTTTCTTTTGCTTTAATAACTTGAGCGTTTCAATCAATTTATTTAGAAAAAGAACATTTTAAGACAATCAGAACAATAAATATGATTCCTTTGATTTTAGCTCATATATTATTACAATTTCATTTTTTCGACGAAACAAGAATGATGACAAAAAATATATATAAAATTATTCGACGAAACGAGAGTACACCCATTATACTCTATTTATCGCTATTTGCTCTAATAAAATATTTCTCAGTATGATATCGGAACGAATTTTTTAAAATTTTTAACACAAATTGTTCTCTTTCGAACAATCTGTAGTTTACATTTGTTATTATCAGAAAAATGATCAAAGAGAGACACAATAACGTTTAAACATACATAAATTGATAATTTACCATCAAACGATAATACAATTACAAAATGACCAAAAGAAACGATACAAAAGGCAATATAAATAATGCTATTTTATGAAAGAGTTTTGTTCTTTTTGTTATCATATTGCAGTTGTATTATTGTTTGTTGTTATTATGTCAATTTATGTATGTATAAATGTTGTTTTGTCTTTCTCCAATTATTCTTTGATGATAACAATTGTAAAAAATGGAAGACTGGAAAGAAAATAATTTGTATTGGATAAGAGAAATGCATTTTGTTACAATATCATATACAGTTATTCTAAAATTTGTTCTAATTTACTTTATTTTTGTAAGTTTATTTCAGATGTTTAATGCTCAAGCACCATATGTTGCTCGAGCCAACCGGCAACAGCAACAACATCGAAAAAAACGAAAAGTTTCATTATAGACATATTACACAATTTTGATTCTTATGTTACATCATCTGATGATGATTTATTTATGAATGGCAAATCAGAGCAAATATTCACGAAGATACTACTCATGAGGATACTACTCGTGAGAATATTGCTCGTGATAATAATATTCGTAAAGTTACAGCATCGAAACCAGAGGAATTACTACAATCAGGTTATTTAAATTCCAATACTTCCACATTCATATCGAATTATGACGATGACGATGATGACAATATTGATTGGAATGAAAATTTAGTTGATTTATCTGCTGATTCAAGTTCACTTTTATATGAAAATTCTCACATTTCTGTCAAAGCTGCTGCTACATCCATCATGTCTATGGCTATCGAATTTAATTTTCCAAAAAATCTTATTGAACGAATATTAAAACTTATCAAAACGTTCTTACCAATTCCAAAATTGTTACCAACGGCCCTTGCATCTATACTTAAATTATTTGATGAAACACCTGCAACGTTCTCCAAGTATTATTGTAATTTATGTCTTAAATTATGTACATTACGAGCTGGGTGCAAATTATGTCAAAATGATCAATGTAAATTATTCGACAAGGTTCTTCGAAATAGTAATATTATTGAAGTTGTCACTTTGGATATTAAACAACAGTTGAAGTCAATAATTACCAGAAATATTTCTTTATTTGGCAACAACAAATTTGTTGAACCATTCAACATCAGCTGTGGTACATATTATAAAGAAATGATGGTGTTATCAAATACATCAAACCAAATCTCTAAAAATCAAATTTGTTCCATTAGTCTCAACATTCACACTGATGGTGCGCCGTTGGTGCGTACAACGAAATTTTCTTTATGGCCGTGCATGGTTTCTATAGTGGAACTTCCTCCGCAAGTAAGAGAAAATTAAAAAAATATTATTATTTTATGCTTATGGAACTCTTCCATTATAAGCCAAATGTTAATTTATTATTATGAATGATTGCATTCAATAGCTGTTGGATTTATCAAAACCATTTACAATAAGTATTAATGGTTTACAATTTTACATTGCGGTTAGAGCTCAATTATTCATAGCTGATTTACTAGTAAAAGCTCTATTTTGAAAGACAATAAATTATAATGGATAAAACTCATGCACCAATTGTTTAACTGAACGTATATCGATAAATTTTTTCTCTGAAGTTCTTATTTTAATGTTAATACTTTCTAGCTATTTCTTTTGTCTAGTTGAATAAAAAAGTCGACAAGTATTGTATCCATATAATAAAAACAATTATCACCAACGAACTCATGCTGGGCTCTTAGCAACAGCTCAAGAAGTTGATAATCTACATCGAATGGACGCAAAAATAGTAGCATTAATGGTGTTAAAGGTAAATCACCGTTACTTGAAATATTTGAATATCCAAAGCAAATTATTATGGATTACATGCACTTATGTTGTCTTGGGCACATGTCAACGCTTATACAACGTTGGTGAATAATGTTAGACAATGAAGCACTTGTTGATATCGATTCAAAATTATTTAATCAACGATTTCCTCATAATATGAGTGTTAAATTCAATTATCCCTTGAATTTATGTAATGATTGGAAAGTCAAACATTTTCGTGTATTTGTTTTATCAATCGGTCTTCCATGCATTTTATCACATTTACCTTCACTTATCGCATCACATTTTGCTTTATATTTGATGTTTATTAAATTATTGCATTGTCCCAAATCAACCGATGAAATTAAATTGGCTGATAAGATCGTACATTAATTGTTGCCGAACAGCGTCTCAAATATACGGCAAAACGATTAAATTATTTTCACTTCATCGTCATTTGCATTTACCACAACAAGTTTTAACGCATGGTGGTTTGTGCTTTACGTCAGCTTTTTGCTTTGAAAGCATTATACGTTATCCTAAGAAAAAGGCATATATGGAACCAGAGAACTGGCTACTCAAATCGCAGATTGGATAAATATTGGCACAACTATCAAACGACAATCTTCCCAACTTTCGATACCCATTGGTGTTAACAGCATTGACATTAATAATTCAAATTTTGATCAATATCGACATCACTTTTTAAATGTTTTACCTAATTTCATTCAAAACGACAATGATATTATTTTATTTTTACGCTACAAAGATATTTTTGTTACTTATCATTCACGCTTATATGACTTACGATTTAATTGTTCCAGTTACATCGTATTTTATAAGACCATGGATTCTTCTGTTGAATATGGTCAAATCATTATCTTTTTTAAACATAATACAGATTATTATGGCTTTGTTCAGGAGTATACAGCTACAGAAAAGAATATAAATGACTACGTTTTTGTACCTGCAGAATTAAAAGAAAAGTTAAACGAAATTTTTCCAGCAAGGAGTTTGAGTCAATCGTATAGTATGTACCTGTTACTAATATTTGTCATAAATGCATTTAAGTTGTACACAATGATCATGCATTTCTTTCTGAAGTACGAGTAGATTACGAACATGATTAAACTAATTTCTTTTGTTTACATTTATGTTTTTGTGTCGTATTTTTACGACATATCTTATGAGTATTTTAATGTATATATATGATGACACAAAATGCATACGCAAAATCGTACACAACAGAAGCACAAGGAAAAAAAGATGCAAAATTTGCTTTTATCAGTTACATGGACGAACCGAATAGTTTCAGCGTTGTATCTATTAAAAGACTAATTAATGTTGATAACTTTGGCAAAGGATCTATTCGAGAACAAAATAAAACTTATCGTATTACTGTCGAGCGAACCGGTAAGTTATTAATTGTACAACTTTTTCGTCAAATGCTTGCTTTCTATTGTATAGATACTCTTATTGAAATGGAACAACTTGCTCAAGAAGCAGAAGAACTATCTACGTACAAAATGAATTCTGACGTAGTATCCGACACGGAAGAATGGTTTAACAGAAAAAAAAATCATCGATCAGAAAAAATAATGATAAACCAAGTAAGTTGGAATAAAGAATCTCTTGTTTTTTTAAGCTCATTATTTAGCTTCAAATTTGCATAGAACATCAGCGTTGAAGACTAATGAAAGTTCACTGACTGATTCAAATAGTATGATAATAGATACGACATGAAACAGCTGTAGACTTTATCTTAGTAGGGAGTGTAGTGCCTTTTGATAAAAATCTTGACAGATTTTAAGTCACTAGCAAAGAACATTTAATCGAATATCGGACCATCAGTCAGATTACTCTTATATTTTTATTGACCAGGATTTACTGTATCACCTGACAATGAGTTATATTTTTGTTTTTGATCATTTGAGGAGTCAGCATTGCATCATTAGTGTAGAGTAATTACTAGAAATGGTTATTAGCAGTTTATCTTTGATTCCTTTGGTACGAAGGTCAATGATTGCAAAGCATCATTTGATTATATAATTGCCTATATATTTACTATACATTTTTTAGATTTGTTTGATAAACAACTAACTGAACTACATACTTTAGGTAGATTATTCCAGTTATTTGATTGACTCGAAATTTATTCTCTTTGTTTTAGATCTTGATGTATATCGAACATATACAGCATTGAATACTTGTTTATTTGACGAACCAAATAAAGCTGGTAAGATTATCCATTTATAAAAATAATATAGAATTGTACAGATTTTATTTTTTTCTATTTAAGGCGAGTTTTCCAGAATATCATCTGATAAAGATGATGATGACGAATCCAGTTGTGATGAAGATCAAGAAGCTGGTAAAACTGCCGATGGTCATATTTTGAATTCTACTCTCAATTGTATACCTACTTCAAAATCGAAGAAGCGTACCTCATCAAGAGTATCTCGACGAATACCTGAAAAACGACTTCGAGTTAATGATACTTCATCACCAACTGTAAACCAAGAGAAACTTGGAGTTAATAAATGATCATCTTCACCAATAAAGAAAATGAATTATAACTTGATTCAACTTTGCAAACAAATAGCTGGTCTTACTCGTTCATATGACCAACATCAGAAAACGTTGAATTTGATTTTAAATAATCAAAAGAAAATAGCCAAAGCTATACGAAATCACAAAGTAAAGAGAGCTGCCACCAATCAAATTTTTAGTTCTTGTTTTTTTTTTATAGATTCCAATTGTATTAATTGATGAGACAGGACATGAACCACCAGCATCTACTATTGATTCGAGCACTATCGTAAGTAGCTCTATATTAACATTCTCTCAAGTCTTTTTTTCTTAGAGTTGCAAGTCCACTACGGGCGAAAAAATTGAACTGCTTCAAATTCCAGCAGACAGAACGAATCCAAATAAATTTGTATTAAAAGCTGTAGATCGAATATTCAAAGAAGGAAAAGAACTTATTGATCTTGATCCACGTTCCATCGATACAGATGATCGAATTAAAACTATTCGAGGTAAACCATTTCCAATTTATTACATAAACAGTTCTGTTTTTATTCTAGATGCTGTCCAAGTAAAATTTAGTTTAACAAAGGATGAACTGGCAACAGTTTGGATGCCGATGCTAGAATGCATCAAGTCTAAGCGAAGAAATTCAAAAGCTAAACTACGAAATACTACTACATCAAATAGTTTCTTTCTCGGAAAATTCTAAAACACGTTTCTACGTTTTTCCCTTCTAGATGAAAATAGTCTTCGCATTAGTACCGAAAGCCCATGAATATAATCGATCTTGTCAACGCAACAAACTTTCGACAATCAAGCATTCAACAGAGAACCTTAATGATGAATAAAATATTCATTAGACTTAAAATTACATTGTTATTATTTTATTTACTTTTAATTGTTTTGATTGGCATTATATTTTATGTATATAGACTTGTTATCCTGATTTATCTTTTACACTCGGATCTTGTA